>CAKXYN010000140.1:3600000-4008610 GCA_935064755.1 Tragelaphus eurycerus
GAGACAGACATAGAAAGATGAAATGCAGCTTTATAAGTGTTTTAGAAAAAGTAGGCCCAAAGGGCCAGGAAGAGTAAGCAAGGGAGCAGCTAGCTCTTAGTGAAACATGGAGAAGATATCAAAGAAGAGAAGGCTGGGTGTGGACATATGTCCTGAGTTTACAGAGGCCAATGTTGCGTACAATGTCTAGCCACAGGCCACACTCCTAAACCCAGCCACTCCCTAGGCACAGGGGGTTGGGTTAGTTTATGTAACACCAGCTACAATATGAAGCAGATAAAGCGCAGAGTCTCAGTGACTTGTACAATAGAAATATATTTCTTGCTTAGTTAAAATTGAAACACCGTTTATGGGAAGTTGGGCATAGAGGGAACTTGTGTGCTAAGAAATGTAGGCTAATGATATGTCTGCAAGTTCAACACATGGCCTCCAACTTTGCCATTCCATCAGCCAATGAGAGAAGAGAGCAAGAAGGGGAGAGTTTTGTGGGCCAAACTTGAAAGCAGTGCATAATATTTATGACCACATTCTATTATGAGGAACTCACATGCCACACCTGTGAGGAAGATTGAGAAATGCAGTTAGTTGTCTGCACAGGAGGAAATAGAACTGGGCTTGGCTTAGTCAATAGTGAGCCAGCCTCTGTCACAGAACTCACTCAACCACTCCTAGGATATTATTTGTATGTCTACAGATGGTATTGTTTACCTGCCAAGCAGGATACTAACACCAATTTATAGATAAACAACAATTAAATAATAAAAGAAATACTCAGGAGTTATATATAACATTGACTAGTAAAAGGCATGCACCAGAGTTTGCCAAAATATGTTCCATAGTGCTCTATTCTGATGAAATTTTTCTACTCAGAAAGTGATCCTCAAGAGAGAACAATTGAAAGGTGTACATAATCTTATATTCCATGTTCAAAGAACACTTTTTCATATTTTAACAACTGTGAAATAGAAATACATTTTACAGTAGATGGTTTCTTACAGTTACACAGCTTGTGCATGTGCATGTGTGTGTGTGTTCTCTCCTGGTGGTATGTAACATGCATAATAGCAAGTTAAAGGCTCTCAAAATTCTTACAGTTAAAAAGGGAGTTGTAGTCTGTTAAAACCATGTGTCCCAAAGGTATCAGAACATGAAAAAAAACCTTTTTAATGTCACTAATATCCATTAGACCAAATATTAATTCCACAGTATTCACTTTGGCAAAAATTGACAAAAATATAAACAAAGGGAAATTTGAGTTCAGAACAAGGTATATTAGCTGGCTGCTGCATTGGGATTTGCTAGGAAAGCCTAACCAGTCTCCTAAGAAACTTGCATGTGGGTCAAGAAGCAACATTTAGAAATGGGCATGGAACAATTGACTGAATCAAAATTGGTAAAGGAGTGTAAAAGAGCCTGTTTATTGTCACCTTGCTTATTTAACTTATATCCAGAGTACATCATGTTAAAAGCTGGGCTGGATAAATCACAAACTGGAATCAAGATTATTGACAGAAATATCAATCACTTCAGATGATACCACTCTAAGGCAAAAAGTGAAGAAGAACTAAAGAGTCTTTTGATGATGATGAAAGAGGAAAGTTTTGGTATTAGGGTGATGGTGGCCTCATAGAATGAGTTTGAAAGTTTACCTTCCTCTGCAAATTTCTGGAAGAGTTTGAGTAGGATAGGTGTTAGCTCTTCTCTAAATTTTTGGTAGAATTCAGCTGTGAAGCCGTCTGGACCTGGGCTTTTGATTGCTGAAAGATTCCTGATTACAGTTTCAATTTCTGTGCTTGTGATGGGTCTGTTAAGATTTTCTATTTCTTCCTGGTCCAGTTTTGGAAAGTTGTACTTTTCTAAGAATTTGTCCATTTCTTCCACGTTGTCCATTTTATTGCCATATAATTGCTGATAGTGGTCTCTTATGATCCTTTGTATTTCTGTACTGTCTGTTGTGATCTCTCCATTTTCATTTCTAATTTTATTGATTTAATTTTTCTCTTTTTGTTTCTTGATGCGTCTGGCTAATGGTTTGTCAATTTTATTTATTCTTTCAAAGAAAATGACCCAATCAAAAAATGGGCCAAGAAACTAAATAGACATTTCTCCAAAGAAGGCATACACATGGCTAACAAACACATGAAAAGATGCTCAACATCACTCATTATCAGAGAAATGCAAATCAAAACCACTATGAGGTACCATTTCACGCCAGTCAGAATGGCTGTGATCCAAAAGTCTACAGGCAATAAATGCTGGAGAGGGTGTGGAGAAAAGGAAACCCTCTTACACTGTTGGTGGGAATGCAAACTAGTGCAGCCACTATGGAGATCAGTGTGGAGATTCCTTAAAAATCTGGAAATAGAACTGCCTTATGATCCAGCAATCCCACTGCTGGGCATACACATGAGAAAACCAGAATTGAAAGAGACATGTGTACCCCAATATTCATCACAGCACTGTTTACAATAGCCAGGACATAGAAGCAACCTAGATGTCCATCAGCAGATTAATGGATAAGAAAGCAGTGGTATATATACACAATGGATTATTACTCAGCCATTAAAAAGAATACATTTGAATCAGTTCTAAGGAGGTGGATAAAACTGGAGCCTATTATACAGAGTGAAGTAAGCCAGAAAGAAAAACACCAATACAATATACTAACGCATATATATGGAATTTAGAAAGATGGTAACAATAACCCTGTTTACGAGACAGCAAAAGAGACACTAATGTATAGAACAGTCTTTTGTACTCTGTGGGAGAGGAAGAAGGTGGGATCCTTTGGGAGAATGGCATTGAAATATGTATAATATCATATATGAAATGAGTCGCCAGTCCAGGTTCGATGCATGATACTGGATGCTTGGGCCTGGTGCACGGGGACAACCCAGAGGGATGGTACAGGGAGGGAGGAGGGAGGAGGGTTCGGGGTGGGGAGCACATGTATGCCTGTTGCAGAATCATTTTGATGTATGGCAAAACCAATACAATATTGTAAAGTTAAACAAAATAAAAAATTAAAAAATAAATAATTAAAAAAAAGAGGAAAGTTAAAATGCTGGATTAATGTATAGGAATACAATGGGATTTCTGTGTGTTAATTTTATATCCTGCAACTTTACCATATTTATTGATTAGCTCTATAATTTTTTGGTGGAGTTTTTAGGGTTTTCTATGTAGAGGATCATGTCTTCTGCAAATAGTGAGAGTTTTACTTCTTCTTTTCCCATTTGGATTCCTTTTTCTCCTCTCGTTGCTGTGGCCAAAACTTCCAAAACTATGTTGAATAGTAGTGGTGAAAGTGGGCATGCTTGTCTTGTTCCTCACTTTAAGGGAAACGCTTTCAAATTTTCACCTTTGAGGGTAGTGTTTGCTGTGGGTTTCTCATATATAACTTTTATTATGTTGAGGTATGTTCCTTTTATTCCTGCTTTCTGGAGAGTGTTTTTTTTTTTTTTTTTTTATCATAAATGGATGTTGAATTTTGTCAAAGGCTTTCTCTGCATCCCTTGAATTCTTATACACTAATAATGAGAAAGGAGAAGGCAATGGCACCCCACTCCAGTACTCTTGCCTGGAAAATCCCATGGATGGAGGAGCCTGGTAGGCTTCAGTCCATGAGGTCGCTAAGAGTTGGACACGACCAGGCGACTTCACTTTCACTTTTCCCTTTCATGCATTGGAGAATGAAATGGCAACCCACTCCAGTGGTCTTGCCTGGAGAATCCCAGGGACGGGGGAGCCTCGTGGGCTGCCGTCTATGGGGTCACACAGAGTCGGACACGACTGAAGTGACTTAGCATAGCATAGCATAGCGTAGCAATACTGAGAAGGTAGAAAGAGAAATTAAGGAAACAATTCCATTCACCATTGCAACAAAAATAATAAAATACTTAGGACTATATCTACATAAAGAAACTAAAGACCTATATATGCTACTGCTACTGCTGCTAAGTCGCTTCAGTCGTGTCCGACTCTGTGCGACCCCAGAGATGGAAGCCCACCAGGCTCCCTCGTCCCTGGGATTCTCCAGGCAAGAACACTGGAGTGGGTTGCCATTTCCTTCTCCAATGCATGAAAGTGAAAAGTAAAAGGGAAGTCGCTCAGTCATGTCTGACTCTTAGCGACCCCAAGGACTGCAGCCTACTAGGCTCCTCCATCTGTGGGATTTTCCAGGCAAGAGTGTTGGAGTGGGGTGCCATTGCCTTGTCCAAAGACCTATATATAGAAAACTGTAAAACACTGGTCAGAGATATCAAAGAGGACACAAATAGATGGAGAAATATATCATGTTCATGGATTGGAAGAATCAATATGGTGAAAATGAGTATACTACTCAAAGCTATCTATAGATTCAATGCAATCCCTATTAAGCTACCAACGGTATTTTTCACAGAGCTAGAACAAATAATTTCACAATTTGTATGGAAATACAAAAAACCTCGAATAGCCAAAGCAATCTTGAGAAAGAAGAATGGAACTAGAGGAATCAACCTGCCTGACTTCAGGCTCTACTACAAAGGCACAGTCATCAAGACAGTATGGTACTGGCACAAAAACAGAAATATAGATCAATGGAACAAAATAGAAAGCCCGGAGATAAATCCATGCACCTATGGAAACCTTATCTTTGACCAAGGAGGCAAGAATATACAGTGGAGAAAAGACAATCTCTTTAACAAGTGGTGCTGGGAAAATTGGTCAATCACTTGTAAAAGAATGAAACTAAAACACTAACACCATACACAAAAATAAATTCAAAATGGATTAAAGATCTAAATATAAGACCAGAAACTATAAAAGTCTTAGAGGAAAACATAGGCAAAACACTGTCTGACATAAATCAAAGCAAGATCCTCTGTAATCCACCTCTCAGAATATTGGAAATAAAAGGAAAATAAACAAACGGCATCTAATTAAAATTAAAAGCTTCTGCACAACAAGTAAAACTATAAGCAAGGGGAAAAGACAGCCTTCAGAATGGGAGAAAATAATAGCAAATGAAGCAACTGACAAAGAACTAATCTCAAAAATATACGAGCAACTCCTGCACCTCAATTCCTAAAAAATAAACGACCCAATCAAAAAATCGGCCAAAGAACTAAATAGACATTTCTCCAAAGAAGACATACAGATGGCTAACAAACACATGAAAAGATGCTCAACATCACTCATTATCAGATCAGATCAGTTGCTCAGTCGTGTCCGACTCTTTGTGACCCCATGAACCACAGCACTCCAGGCCTCCCTGTCCATCACCAGCTCCTGGAGGTCACTCAGACTCACATCCATCGAGTCAGTGATGCCATCCAGCCATCTCATCCTCTGTCGTCCCCTTCTCCTCCTGCCCTCAATCCCTCCCAGCATCAGAGTCTTCTCCAATGAGTCAACTCTTCGCATGAGGTGGCCAAAATACTGGAGTTTCAGCTTTAGCATCAGTCCTTCCAAAGAAATCCCAGGATTGATCTCCTTCAGAATGGACTGGTTGGATCTTCTTGCAGTCCAAGGGACTCTCAAGAGTCTTCTCCAACACCACAGTTCAAAAGCATCAATTCTTCGGCGCTCAGCCTTCTTCACAGTCCAACTCTCACATCCAAACATGGCCACAGGAAAGAACATAGCCTTGACTAGGCGAACCTTTGTTGGCAAAGTAATGTCTCTGCTTTTGAATATGCTATCTAGGTTGGTCATAACTTTCCTTCCAAGGAGTAAGCGTCTTTTAATTTCATGGCTGCAGTCACCATCTGCAGTGATTTTGGAGCCCAGAAAAATAAATTCTGACACTGTATCCACTGTTTCCCCATCTATTTCCCATGTAGTGATGGGACCAGATGCCATGATCTTCGTTTTCTGAATGTTGAGTTTTAATCCAACCTTTTCACTCTCCACTTTCACTTTCATCAAGAGGCTTTTTAGCCCCTCTTCACTTTCTGCCATAAGAGTGGTGTCATCTGCATATCTGAGGTTATTGATATTTCTCCCAGCAATCTTGATTCCAACTTGTGTTTCTTCCAGTCCAGCATTTCTCATGATGTACTCTGCATATAAGTTAAATAAACATGGTGACAATATGCAGCCTTGACGTACTCCTTTTCCTATTTGTAACCAGTCTGTTGTTCCATGACCAGTTCTAACTGTTGCTTCCTGACCTGCATACAGATTTCTCAAGAGGCAGATCAGGTGGTCTGGTATTCCCATCTCTCTCAGAATTTTCCACAGTTTATTGTGATCTACACAGTCAAAGGCTTTGGCATAGTCAATAAAGCAGAAATAGATGTTTTTCTGGAACTTTCTTGCTTTTTCCATGATCCACCGGACATTGGCAATTTGATCTCTGTTTCCTCTGCCTTTTCTAAAAGCAGCTTGAACATCAGGAAGTTCACGGTTCACATATTGCTGAAGCCTGGCTTGGAGAATTTTGAGCATTACTTTACTAGCGTGTGAAATGAGTGCAATTGTTCGGTAGTTTGAGCATTCTTTGGCATTGCCAATGCCAATGCCAAAGAATGCACTCATTGTCAGGGAAATGCAAATCAAAACCACAATGAGATTCCATTTCAGGCCAGTCAGAATGACTGTGATCCAAAAGTCTACAAGCAATAAATGCTGGATAGCGTGGAGAAAAGGGAACCCTCTTAGACTGTTGGTGGGAACGCAAACTAGTACAGCCACTATGGAGAACAGTATGGAGATTCCTTAAAAATCTGGAAATAGAACTGCCTTATGGTCCAGCAATCCCACTGCTGGGCATAAACAGTGAGGAAACCCGAATTGAAAGAGACACGTGTACCCCAATGTTTATTGCAGCACTGTTTATAATAGCCAGGACATGGAAGCAACCTAGGTGTCCATCAGCAGATTAATTATAAGAAAGCAGTGGTACATATACACAATGGATTATTACTCAGCCATTAAAAATAATGCATTTGAATCAGTTCTAATGAGGTGGATGAAACTGGAGCCTATTATACAGAGTGAAGTAAGCTAGAAAGGAAAATATCAATACAATATACTAACGCATATATATATGGAATTAAAAAGATGGTAATGATGACCCTGTATATGAGACAGAAAAAGAGACACATATGTATAGAACAGTCTTTTGGACTCTATGGGAGAGGAAGAGGGTGGGATGATTTGGGAGACTGGCATTGAAACATGTATAATATCATATAAGAAATGAATCACCAGTCCAGTTTTGATACAGGATCCTTGGGGCTGGTGCACTGGGATGACCCAGAGGGATGGTACGGGGAGGGAGATGAAAGGGATGTTTAGAATGGGGAACATGTGTATGCCCCTGATGGATTCAGGTTGATGTGTGGCAGAACCAATAAGATATTGTAAAATAATTAGCCTCCAATTAAAATAAATAAATTTAAATTAAAAATAAATAAATTACATATATATGTGTGTGTGTATGTATGTGTATATATATATACTGAAACAAAACTCAGTATTCAAAGAACTGAGATGATGGCATATGATCCCATCACTTCAAGACAAATAGCAGTGGACAAAGTGGAAAGAGTGGCAGATTTTATTTTCCTGTGCTCCAAAATCACTGCAGATTGTGACTGCAACCATGACACTTTAATGCTTGCTCCTTGGAAGAAAAACCATGAGAAACGTAGATAGTATTTTAAAAAGCATAGACATCACTCTTCCAACAAACTCTGGATAGTCAAAGCTGTGGTTTTTTTCCAGTAGTCATGTACAGATGTGAGAGTTGTACCATAAAAAAGGTGGAGTGCTGAAGAATTGATTCTTTCACATTGTTGTGCTGGTGAAGACTCTTGAGAGTCTCTTGGACTGCAAGGAGATCAAACCATATTAAAGGAAATAAACTCTGACTATTCATGGGAAGTACTGATGCTGAAGCTGAAGCTCCAATACTTTGCCAACTTGTGAAAAGCTGACTCATTGGAGAAGACCTTGATGCTGGGAAAGACTGAGGGCAGGAGGCACAGGGAGCAACAGAGGATGAGAAGGTTGGATGGCATCATCAACTCATTGGACTTGAATTTGAGGTAACTGTGGGAAATAATGGAGGACAGAGCAGCCTGGTGTGCTGCAGTCCATGTGTTTGCAAAATGTCAGCATGGACATTACTTAGCAACTGAACAACAAAACAACAAAGGGAAGCCTCATGAAGAAGGTAATATCTTGAGAAGTAGATGAATCAATGAGGGTCCCAGTTGGAAACTATAACACAAATGAACATAACTTGAAAAAGGTTTGATGTGTGTCTGGTGTACAGACCTTACAGGGAGAATGCAGTGCCCAGAATTGGCAGTCACTGCCCTTTGACTGGAAGGAACAAAAGAAGGAGAGGGCCAGGCAGAGAGGGCTGCCTTAAAAGAGACAGTGACAGTTGAAGGACATAGCCAGCCCTACTGGGACCCTGAGAGTGAGGAATAGATGATGGAATAAATCCTCTGGCCTCCTTTTTTGACCCAGTCTCCTTTCAGGTTTTTCACTGGGCAAAATCAAAGCAGATGCCCGTATGTAATGGAAGCTGATAATGACCATAAGGCTCATTGTCCCACAGCACAGACATTGGGAAAGGGTAGAGTCAGATCAAGTAGGATAATGCAGAGTATCCAGCACAAGGAGGAATTTAGAGGGCATGAGAACATGGATTGGTGATTTGGTTTAATCACTAAGTTGTGTCCTACTCTTTATGATCCTATGAACTGTAGCCCACCATGCTCCTCTGTCCATAGGATTTTCCAGGAAAGAGTATTGGAGTGGGTTGCCATTTCCAAAATGGATTGGTCATAATTAAGTCTGTCCAGAGAAAATACAATAAGCTATGTAAAGCTATCATCAAATCATTATATTGTTTCATAGCTTATAAAACCCTTTTACATCTTCTTTCGTTTGCTGTCACAACAGCCCCACGAGGTACAAAGAGGAAGAGTAATTCTTCATATTTTACACATGATGAAACCATCTTTCCCACACTTGGGCTTCAAAGGTCTAGTTAGAACTTGTAAGTGGAATTTCCTGGAACCAAACCCCCTCCCCCGCCACCCTGCGCCCTGCCCTGATGAAAATTCTACCATGTACATGACACACCTTATTGATGGTGTCACAGCAAGGTCATTTCCATGAAAAGATGTTATTAATCATTTACTGCTACATTTTTCTGTAGTTAGAACCCTTCACTTCCTCTATATTTATATGGCGTTTCATACTTTCTGGGGCTTCCCTGGTGGCTCAGACAGTAAAGAATCTGCCTGCAATGTGGCAGACCCAGCTTCAATCCATGGATCAGGAAAATTGGAGAAGGCAATGGAAACCCACTCCAATATTCTTGCCTGGAGAATTCCATAGACTGAGGAGGATGTTGAGTTACAGTCCATGAATTGCAATGAGTCTGACATGGCTAAGCGAATAACACACACACATGCACACACAGTTCCTATTGATTGCATAGAAAGGTCATGGAAAATCTACAGAATCCTCTGACCTGCCCAGGAGCTAGAGCTACTGGGCAGAATCATTCCTCTATTCCTTCTCCTACATGTATTTATCACTATGTTATTTTGCACAATGAAAAAACGAAATCCCAATACATTAACAGAGATCACATATGTGTTGTGTAAAAGTACAATAAATTTTGAGGGATGGGCAAACTAAGTACTGTTAATTGTTCTCAGAAGTATAGATTACTTCTATTAATAACTTGTCAAGGAAGGCAACATGAAAAGGTAGTTTTTTTTTTTTTTTTTTTTGCCTTGGAAAAGGCTAGGATCAGGACCATCAAAAATCGTCGTGGGCAGGGCACTGCTTCTACATGTAAGGCTTATGGAATTAAGAACAAAAGCAAATTAATGCAAAATATATGAATTCCAGCAGAGCTACATGTAACTTAAGAGGTTTGATGTCTTTTAGGCTGGGATTCTGGAGTCATACCACCTAGGCTCACATACTGTCTCTAACACTCATTAACTGTAATGCTATGCTATGCTATGCTAAGTCGCTTCAGTGGTGTCCGACTCTGTGCGACCCCATAGACGGAAGCTCACCAGGCTCCCCCATTCCTGGGATTCTCCAGGCAAGAATACTGGAGTGGGTTGCCATTTCCTTCTCCAATGCATGAAAGTGAAAAGTGAAAGTGAAGTCGCTCAGTCGTGTCAGACTCTTAGTGACCCCATGGACTGGAGCCTACCAGGATCCTCTGTCCATGGGATTTTCCAGGCCAAAGTACTGGGGTGGTAAGGCCTTGGGCAAATTGCTTAGCTTCTCTGAGCTTGTTTCCTCATCTGTAATAATTAAACACATGTAAATTACCTGGCATAGAATACATTCTAGGTTAACCATTATAATGATATATAAAGATATTCCCAGAAAGATTAAAAAAAAAAAAAAAAAAGCATCAACTCTGATTAAACCTCACCTTTTGAGAGAATCTTTGATAATGCAGCTTTAACACTTTTATGCATCCTTTAATCCTGTTCTTTCTTTCCACTTGTGGATACGTGGTCAATAGGCAAATGCAGCAAGGCTCTGATTGACACTCAGAAATTGTTGCTTTTAGCATGCTTACTGACTTCCAATTTTTGTTTTAATTAGGTTAGTTTATAAGACTTACATTTCCTCTCACTACATTCAGTTCTTTCAATTTTCTGTGTTTCACTCATATTCAAAAAATAATAAGGGAAATACAAAGAAATAATCCAGTAATTGAACAAGGTGGCAGTACAGACAATAGTTCTGACAAGCTGAACTAGTAGCTGATAAATGAAGTCAACAAACCATTTCCATTGGCATTGGTTAGTAAGGTGAAGGGATCAGAATTTGTGGAGGCAACAGTGTGCAAGAGATGTCACATAGTACTATGTGACCAATTCACCGTGCTTTAGAGAGATTTATTAAACACACCAAACTGCCAGTGGTTCAAGAGGCACATCTATTAGACCTGGAGAGCAAAAGTTCCTGGAGAATAAGAGATTCAACATACCACTCTGACTAGAAGGCAGGGTAGGAGTCAGTGTAATGTCAACGTTTTAAATAAAGATGGGTCAGGGAATTCCCTGGTGGTCCAGTGGCTAAGACTCTGTGCGCCCGATACAGGGGGGCTGGGTTCGATCCCTGGTCAGGGAACTAGTTCCCACATGCCACAACTAAGACTCTATGCAGCCAAATAAATAAAAATAAATATTAAAATAAATAAATAAAGATGGGTCAGTGATGGGCTGAACCGCATTGGAGCCTGAGACAAAAGGAAAAATCAGTAATACTGTTCCTTTATTTTTAATTTTGAAGTTATGTTTACCATGCGTTTTTCAGCATGAAATTTTTTTTTAATTTTTTAATAGGGCAGTAAAACATTTATTTTGATTACTGGATTATTTGTTGCCTCCTTAAATTGTGCAGAAATGATTGCCTCACTTGTCTCACCCTAACACCAGTTCTGCTAGAATGTAGGGTGTGTAAAAGGACACATTAATAAAGGTATCTTTGAAGTCAGATGTCCTGGGATCAAATCTTGGCTCATCTCTACTCTCAGCCTTATCCTGAGTATGTTATCTTCCCCTTTGATATTGGTGTTTTCCTTTCTCACTTACTTCACTGTGTATAATAGGCTCCAGTTTCATCCACATCATTAGAACTGATTCAAATGCATTATTTCAATAGCTGTGTAATATTCCATTGTGTATATGTACCACAGCTTTCTTATCCATTCATCTGCTGATGGACATCTAGGTTGCTTCCATTTCCCAGCTATTATAAGAGTGCAGTGATGAACATTGGGTTACATGTGTCTCTTTCAATTCTGGTTTCTTCAGTGTGTATGCTCAGCAGTGGGATTGCTGGGTTGTATGGGAGTTCAGAGAAGGCAATGGCACCCCACTCCAGTACTCTTGCCTGGAAAATCCCATGGACGGAGGAGCCTGGTAGGCTGCAGTCCATGGGGTTGTGAAGAGCCAGACACGACTGAGGGACTTCACTTTCACTTTTCACTTTCATGCCCTGGAGAAGGAAATGGCAACCCACTCCAGTGTTCTTGCTTGGAGAATCCCAGGGACGGAGGAGACTGGTGGCCTGCCATCTATGGGGTCGCACAGAATTGGACACGACTGAAGCGACTTAGCGGCAGTAGCATGAGAGTTCTATTTCCGGTTTTTTAAGGAATCTCCACACTGTTCTCCTTAGTGGCTGTACTAGTTTACATTCCCACCATTAGTGTAAGAGGGTTCCCTTTTCTCTGCACCTTCTCCAGCATTTATTGTTTGTAGACATTTTAATAGCAGCCATTCTGACCAGCTTTTGGACTCTGTGGGAGAAGGCGAGGGTGGGATGATCTGAGAGAATAACATTGAAACATTTATATTATCATATATGAAACAGATCGCCAGTCCAGGTTCGATGCATGAGACAGGGTGCTCAGAGCCAGTGCACTGGGTTCACTCTGAGAGGTGGGATGGGGAGGGAAGAGGAAGGGAGGTTCAGGATGAGGGACACATGTACCCCTATGGCTGATTCAGTTCAGTGTATGGCAAAAAACACTACAAATATTTTAAAGTAATTAGCCTCCAATTAGAATAAATAAATTAATTTTTTTAAAGGAAAAAAAAAAAACCTAATGCTTGGAATTTTTCATTTATCTATTAGTAAATATTTATTGAGTTCCTATTATATTTTAGAGATGTAGCAGTTATCAGAAACAAAACAAAGTTCTTAAAGTGTTTTTATTTTAGCTTGGGGAGTAATGCTCCATAAAAATAAATACATAATATTATGTAGTATAGTTATGACATTTTCTTAAAATAAAAATGAATCAGTGTAGAGTGACTGAGAGTGTTGACAACAGAGGTAAAGAAAGAGATGGGACTAGTTTAGAGAAAGGTTATTGAGAGGAACTAAGGAGATAATTCTCCCTGTGTGTATCATAATGTCTAACACATCTTAATGCCTTAGTAAATGATTATTGTTTATCTTAATGAAGTAGGGAAAGATAAGTTTGGAATGATGGGGATCAATGGACATGCCTTTAAAGCTGAAACTCCGGGATTCTGGACAATTCTACCATAAAATGTACTGATACAGCATTAAAGTCTTAGCAGCTATCTTCATCACTTAGTTCAGATGGGAGTCTCTGACCTTAAGGCCCAGAAAATTCAGTTATCTGAAAAAAGCTTCACCCTTCTCTCCCTCCATAGTGAGCACACTTGGGCTTCATCCTTATTCCTTGCAGCAAATGGAGGAGAAAGACCATATATCCATTTATGTTGAAGAAGTAAAAGAGATGAGAAGAACCACAAATCAGCTCTTTGGTAACTGGGTGTACCAGAGTGAACATAAGTCCTTTCCAGAGAAGCAGCCAACCTTGGCAGAAAACATCAATAAAGACACTGCACTTCATTAGAGCTGGAGCCCTTTTCCCTACCCCCTGACTTCCTGTGGGTTGGCTGATCTGGCCTGGTCTGGCCCACATGGCCCTTTGCCAATACTCTGGGTGTGGGTATCTGTCATTTCACCAACTTATTTTATGGTGTTTGGGTTCTGCTAAAATAGCATATAAAGAAAGAAATAAACATTTTCTTTTCTAAACCTGGAATTTTTATATTTTTTTGACTTTTAAAAACAAATGAAGACAAAACAAAAGTAAAGAAAACAAAGTGCTACCTAGTTTAGGAAAAGCAGAGCTCACAAAAAAATATTTTAAAAATCTCTTGGCTGATAAAACCTCTCTAGTAAATTATTAGGGATGAAAAGAAGATGAGGATGATGAGAATAAATCTACATGTCTTCCTTATACTATGGCAGAAGGATTCTGTCCTTCTTTTCATGTAGAATCACTTAAAGTTCCACAAATACATCATGGTTTTTTTTTTTTCTCCTTTAGAATCTTTGCACATAATATTTGCATTCTCCATTGAATTTCAAACTATGCAGGGCTACTGCATAATTTCTCTATTTTCTGTCTGGCTAATATTACTTTTTAATTTTTCAAAACTCAGAACAGATGGCATATTTTCCAAAAGGGACTTATGACTCCTCCCTCTGCCTCACCAAGTCCTACAGGCTGTCCCCTCTCTGAGTCTCTGGCTCAGCACCCTTTACATTCTATCTGTCTATATTCGCTGAGTACTTACAGTGAGCCGGGCACACTTTTACACACTAGGAAAACATCAGGGAGCCAGACAGACGTCACAGAGCTTCCATTTCATGAGGAAGAAGACAGGAAATCCCTGAACAATTAGACATATGTCCAACTACATTGTCCTTAAAATAAAAATTAACAGAAGGCCTTGCATAATTCAATGAAGCTATAAGCCATGGCATGCAGGGCCATAAGACAGATTGGTCATGGTGGAGATATCTGACCAAATGTGGTCTACTGGAAGAGGGAGTGGCAAGCCACTCTAGTATTCTTCCCATGAGAACTCCATTAACAAGAACAGTATGAAAACGCAAAAATATATGACACCAAAAGATGAGCCCCCATGTTGGAAGGTATCCAATATGCTACTGGGGAAAATGGAGGGGAATTACTAATGGCTCCAGTAAGAATGAAGTGACTGGGTCAAAGCAGAAACAATACTCCGTTATGGATGTGTCTGATATTGAAAGTAAAGTCTGATACTATAAAAACATTGCACAGGAACCTGGAATGTTCAATCTATGAATCAAGGTAAATTAGAGTTGCTTGAGCAGGAGATGGCAACACTGAACATCAGCATCTTAGGAATCAGTGAACTAAAATGGATGGGAATGGGTCACTTTAACTCAGAGGACCATTATATTTTCTACTGTGGCCAAGAATCCCTTAGAAGAAATGGAGTAGCCATCATAGTCAACAAAATACATATTTCTCTATGCAGTAGCCCTGCATAGTTTGAAATGCTGTACTTGGGTATTTCAAAAACAACTGAATGAGCTCAGTTCATTCACAAGGCAAGTCATTTGACATCATAGTAATCCAAAGCTGCCCCCGACCCCCAAACACTGATGATGAAGAAGCTAAAGTTGACTGGTTCTATTAAGACTTACAAGACCTTTTAGAACTAACACCAAAAAAAAAAGATATCCTTTTCATCATAGGATTTTGGATGCAAAAGTAGGAAGTCAAGAGATACCTGGAGTAACAGGCAAGTTTGGTCTTGGAATACAAAATGAAGTGGGGGAAAGTCTTACAGAGTTTTGTCAAGAGAACACTGGTCATAGCAAACACTGTTTACCAACAACGCAAGAGATGGTTCTACACACAGACATCACCAAATGATCAATACTGAGATCATATTGATTATATTTTTGCATCAAAAAATAGAGGAGCTCTATATAGTCAACAAAAATGAGAACTGTAACTGTGGCTCAGATCATGAGCTCTTTATTGCAAAACTCAGGCTTAAATTGAAGAAAATGTAGAAAACTTCTAGGCCATTCAGGTATGACCTAAATCAAATCCCTTATTATTCTACAGTAGAGGTGACGAATAGACTCAAGGGATTCGATCTAGTAGACAGAGTACCTGAAAAACTGTGGACAGAGGTTTATAAAATTGTGCAGGAGGCCATGACTAGCATTGCAAAAAAAGGAAATGCAAAAGGGAAAAGTGGTTGTCTAAGGAGGCTTTAGACAACCACTTTTCCCTTTTGCATTTCCTTTTTTGCAATCCTGTGGTCGTGTATGGATGTGAGAGCTGGACTGTGAAGAAGGCTGAGCGCCGAAGAATTGATGCTTTTGAACTGTGGTGTTGGAGAAGACTCTTGAGAGTCCCTTGGACTGTAAGGAGATCCAACCAGTCCATTCTGAAGGAGATCAGCCCTGGGATTTCTTTGGAAGGAATGATGCTAAAGCTGAAACTCCAGTATTTTGGCCACCTCATGCGAAGAGTTGACTCATTGGAGAAGACTCTGATGCTGGGAGGGATTGAGGGCAGGAGGAGAAGGGGACGACAGAGGATGAGATGGCTGGATGGCATCACTGACTCAGTGGATGTGAGTCTGAGTGACCTCCGGGAGCTGGTGATGGACAGGGAGGCCTGGCCTGCTGCAGTTCATGGGGTCGCAATGAGTCGGACTCGACTGAGCGACTGATCTGATCTGATCTGAAGGAGGCTTTACAAATAGCTGAGGAAAGAAGAAAAACAAAAAGCAAGGGAGAAAGCAAAACATATATTCAACTGAATGCAGAGTTCCAGAGAATAGCAAGGAGAGATGAGAAAGTCTTCTTCGATGGGCAGGGCAGAGAAGTAGAGGGAAAGAATAGAATGGGAAAGACTAGAGATTTCTTCAAGAAAATTGGAGTTATCAAGGGAATATTTCATGCAAGAATGGAGACGAGTAAGGACAGAAACAGTAGAGACCTAACAGAGGCACAAGACATTATGAAGAGGTGACAAGAATGGACAGAAGAACTACACAAAAAAGAGTCAAAATGACCTGCATAGCCATGATGGTATGGTCACTCACCTAGAGCCAGACATCCTGGAGTGTGAAGTAAAGTGGGCCTTAAGAAGAATTACTAAGAACAAAGTTAATAAAATTGACGGAATTCCAGCTGAGTTATTTTGAGCCCTAAAAGATGATGCTGATAAAGTGCTGCCCTCAATATGCCAGCAAATTTGAAAAACATGGCAGTGGCCACAGGACTAAAAAAGGTCAGTTTTCATTCCAAGCCAAAAGAAAGACAGTGCCAAAGAATGTTCAAACCACCAGACAATTGCACTCATTTCATAAGCTAGTAAGCTCAAAATCTTTCACTAGGCATCAGCAGTAAATGAACCAAGACATTCTCGATGTGCAAGCTAGGTTTAGAAAAGGCTGAGGAACCAGAGATCAAATTGCCAAAATTTGTTGGATCATAGAGAAAGCAAGGAAATTCAAGAGAAAAATCTTCTGCTACATTGACTATGTAAAAACCTTTGAATGTGTGCATAAAAAAAAAAAAAAAAAAAAAAACTGTGAAAAATTCATAAGATGTGAATACCAAACCACCTTGATGCCTCATGAGGAACCCGTATGCGGCTCAAGAAACAACAGTTAGAACCGAACGTGAAACAACGACAGGTTCAAAACTGGGAAAGGAGTACAACAAGGCTATATATTGTCACCCTGCTTATTTAACTTTTATGGAAATGCTGGGCTGGATGAATGACAAGCTAGAGTCAAAATTGCTGACAGAAATATCAGCAACCTTAGGTATGCAGATGATACCACTGTAATGGCAGAAAGTGAAGAGGAGCTAAGTACCCTCTTGATGAGGGTAAAAGAGGTGAGTGAAAAAGCTGGATTAAAACTCAACATTCAAAGAACTAAGATCATGACATCTGGTTCCATCACTTCATGGCAAACAGACTGGGGCAAAGTGGAAACAGTGACAGATCTTATTTTCCTGGGCTCCAAAATCACTGTGGGCAGTGACTGCAGCCATGATTTTTTTTTATTTTATTTTATTTTTATTTAATTTAACTTTACAATATTGTATTGGTTTTGCCATGTATCAAAATGAATCTGCCACAGGTATACATGTGTTCCCCATCCTGAACTCTCCTCCCTCCTCCCTCCCCATGCCATCCTTCTGGGTCATCCCAGTGCACCAGCCCCAGGCATCGAACCTGGACTGGCGACTCATTTCATATATGATATTATACCTATTTCAATGCCATTCTCCCAAAGCATCCCACCCTCTCCCTCTCCCAGCATTCAAAAGACTGTTCTATACATCAGTGTCTCTTGCTGCCTCGTATACAGGATTATTGTTACCATCTTTCTAAATTCCATATATATGCTTTAGTATACTGTACTGGTGTTTTTCTTTCTGGCTTACTTCACTCTGTATAATAGGCTCCAAATTCATCCACCTCATTAGAACTGATTCAAATGTATTCTTTTTAATGGCTGAGTAATACTCCATTGTGTATATGTACCACTGCTTTCTTATCCATTCATCTGCTGATGGACATCTAGGTTGCTTCCATGTCCTGGCTATTATAAACAGTGCTGCGATGAACATTGGGATACATGAGCCTCTTTCAATTCTGGTTTTCTCAGTGTGTATGCCCAGCAGTGGGATTGCTGGATCATAAGGCAGTCCTATTTCCAGTTTTTTGAGGAATCTCCATACTGTTCTCCATACTGGCTTTACTAGTTTGCATTCCCACCAACAGTGTAAGAAGGTTCCCTTTTCTCCACACCCTCTCCAGCATTTATTTCTTGTAGACTTTTGGATCGCAGCCATTCTGACTGGCGTGAAATGGTACCTCATAGTGGTTTTGATTTGCATTTCTCTGATAATGAGTGATGTTGAGCATCTTTTCATATGTTTGTTAGCCATCTGTATGTCTTCTTTGGAGAAATGTCTATTTAGTTATTTGGCCCATTTTTTGATTGGGTCATTTATTTTTCTGGAATTGAGCTGTAGGAGTTGCTTGCATATTTTTGAGATTAGTTGTTTGTCTGTTGCTTCATTTGATATTCTTTTCTCCCATTCTGAAGGCTGTCTTTTCACCTTGCTTATAGTTTCCTTTGTTTTGCCGAAGCTTTTAAGTTTAATTAGGTCCCATGAATTTAAAAGAGCATTGCTCCTCAGAAGAAAAGCAATGATAAATGCAGATAGCATATTAAAAAGCAGAGACTTCGCTTTGCTAAGAAAGATCAGTCTAGTTAAAACCATGATTTTTCCAGTGGTCATGTATGAATGTGTGTTAGACCATATACAAGGCTAAGTGCTAAAAAACTGATGCGTTTGAATTTTTATGCTGAAGAAGGTTCTTGAGAATCCCTTGCATGTCAGGAAAATTAAACCAATCAATCCTATAGGAAATCAACCCTGAATATTAATTGGAAGGACTGATGCTGAAACTAAAACTCTGTGTCATAGCAAACACCCTCTTCCAACAACACAAAAGAAGACTCTACACATGAACATCACCAGGTGGTCAATACTGAAATCAGATTGATTATATTCTTTGCAGCCAAAGATGGAGAAGCACTATACAGTCAGCAAAAACAAGACTGGGAACTCACTGCATCTCACATCTTGAAATTCTTATTGGTAAATTCAGATTTAATTTGAAAACAGTAGGGAAAACCACTAGACCATTCAGGTATGACATAAAGCAAATGCCTTATAATTATACAGTGGATGTGACAAACAGTTTCAAGGGATTAGATCTGATAGACAAAGTGTCTGAAGAACTATGGACAGAGGTTCGTGACATTGTACAGAAGGCAATGATCAAGCCCATCCCCAAGAAAAAAAATGAAAAAAGGCAAAATCGTTGTCTGAGGAGGCCTTACAAACATCTGAGAAAAAAAGAGAAGTGAAAGGTAAAGGATAAAAGGAAAGATATACCCATTTGGATGCAGAGTTCCAAAGAACAGCAAGGAGAGATAAGAAAGCCTTCCATGCAAAGAAATAGAGGAAAACAATAGACTTAGAAAAAACAAAGATCTCTTCAAGAAAATTAGTAATATGAAGGGAATATTTCATGCAAAGATGGGCACAATAAAGGACAGAAATGGTATGGACCTAACAGAAGCAGAAGATATTAAGAAGAGGTGGCAATAATACACAGAAGAACTATACAAAGAAAGCTTAATGACACAGATAAACCATGATGGTGTGATCACTTATCTAGAGCCAGACATCCTGGAATGCAAAGTCAAGTTGGTGGGCCTTAGGAAGTACCACTACAAACAAAGCTAGTGGAGGTGATGGAATTCCAGTTGAGCTATTTCAAATCCTAAAAGATTTTGCTGTGAAAGTGCTGCATGCGATATGCTAGCAATTTGGGAAACTCAGCAGTGGCCACAGGACTGGAAAAGGTCAATTTTCATTCCAATCCCAAAGAAAGGCAATGCCAAAGAATGCTTAAACTACTGCATAACTGTGCTCATTTCACACATTAGCAAAGTAAGTCTCAAAATTCTCCAAGCCAAGCTTCAAGCCAGGTTCATGGTACATGAACCATGAACTTCCAGATGTTCAAGGCTGATTTAGAAAAGGCAGAGGAATCAGAGATCAAATTGCCAACATCTGCTGGATCATCCAAAAAGCAAGAGAGTTCCAGAAAAACATCTACTTCTGCTTTATTGACTACACCAAAACTTTTGACTATGTGGATCACAACAAACTGTGGAAAATTCTTCAAGAGATGGGAATACCAGACCTCCCTACCTGCCTCCTGAGAAATCTGCATGCAGGTCAAGAAGCAACAGTTACACCTGGACATGGAACAATAGATTGGTTCCAAATTGGGAAATAAGTGCATCAAGATTGCATATTGTCACCCTGCTTATTCAATGTATATGCCGAGTATATCTTGCAAAATGCCAAGCTGGATGAAGTTCAAGCTGGAATCAAGATTGCCAGGAGAAATATCAGTAACCTCAGATACATAGATGAAGCCACCCTTATAGCAGAAATCAAAGAACTAAAGAGCCTCTTGATGAAATTGCTGACAAATATCCATCTAGTCAAAGCTACGGTTTTTCCTGTAGTCATGTATGGATCTGAGAGTTGGACTATAAAGAAAGCTGAGCACCAAAGAATTGATGCTTTTGAACTGTGGTGTTGGAGAAGACTCTTAAGAATCCCTTGGACTGCAAGGAAATCCAACCAGTCCATTCTGAAGATCAGCCCTGGGATTTCTTCGGAAGGAATGATGCTAAAGCTGAAACTCCATAACGTTGATTACCTCATGCGAAAAGCTGCCTCATTTGAATAGACTCTGATCCTGGGAACGATTGAAGGTAGGAGGAGATGAGGACAGTGGGTGAGATGGTTGGATGGCATCACCAACTCGATGGACATGAGTTTGACAAGCTATAAGAGTTGGTGATGGATAGGGAAACCGGGTGTCCATGGGGTCCCAAAGAATCCGACACCACTGAGTGAATGAACTATATTGTACTGAGATGTATCAAACAAGATTCTTATCTTCAAAGAATTTATAACCCATGGAGTCATGGAACAAATATTTACTGAGTGCCTACTATGAGTCAGTTGGGAGTGCCTTTTTTGAGTGCATTCTATGTGCCATACAAAAAACAAGGACACACTGAAGTGGGGATGGTGTGGACTCAGTCTGAGGACAGTCTAAGCGTTTACAGTTGAGCTTAGTGTTACATGCAAGTTTCAGGTTCTAGAGTCAGATTTTTAGGTTTTAAATTCTGGCCATGTCACTGACTAGCTATTGAACTTGAGAAAATCCAACTAACAACTCTGAGTGTCATCTATAAAACAAGAATGATAGCAGTAACTACTTTATAAAATCCTTATAATGGTTAAATGAGAAGATGGATACAAGAACTCATCCTAGGGTAAATTGTCAAATAAGGACAGAAAGACAGTGAGAGTGCACACTTAAGGCAACAAATAGGATTTGAGGGGAACTCTGGAGGTTGGATCTAAATTCTTGAAGAAGAGAGAGGATAAAATTCCACTGGACAGAGTTCTCAATCTAAAAGAAAATACAAAGGGGTACCCACAGCCCTAGGCTCCAGGCTCTGGAGGAAGTCTACACTTATATCACTTCTTCCTGGAGGAAATATGAATGTGGGACTTTGAAGCCTTGGGAAACTGCTGGAAATTATGTTCAGGTTTTCAGAGGGTGACTACTTTTCAGTTCCATTTGCTCATCAAGGGTATCTTAATGAGGCTAATTAGCCCCAAACAGCAAATTTTCCCAGTGCTCCATGGAAAGCTTGGTTGTTTATAAAACAATGAGCCTGGGACCTCTGTCCATGGTTAAGAAGCCTGCTTTCTGGGCATCAATCTTATCAGAGCTTAATGCTAAAGACATTTCACAGGTAGTAAGGGTTTGCAGTGGCCTTGGATCCAAGGAAGCCATCAAGCACTGAAGACCAATCCTGTGGCCAGAAGGAGGCTGCCTCTGAAGGGACCCATATGCATATTAAATCAGATGTCAAGGGGCAACATGTGGCTGGAGAGGAAACAGTGGCAGAAGATTTACCTCAGAAAGTTTAATTTGTTTATAGGTGATTACTTCAGTACTCATATTTGTTGACATAAAAATGTGAAGAAAAAAATACATATTTACAATCTTATTTGATGATATCAAGTAAGAGACCTAAATTTACAGTGATTTTCTTGAATGCAGCTTTTCTCAATAATAAAAGTGGGCAGATAGCCATGGCTACTAATACCTTGTTTCTTAGAATTCTTTTTGTAGATCTCCAGATGGCACATCACATAGAGTCCACTAGAAGGTGCTAGATATAGGATCCTTACTTTAGGCTGCTAGAACAATAGAAGTAATTTAGCTAGCATTTATCAAGTCTTATTATATTCCAGGGACTTTAACCCCCAATGCACTATGAGGTAGGTATTATGAGTCTTCCTCAACAAGGGGGTTATATCCTGATAAACACATTGTAAGTTGGAAGTATCTTAAGTCAAAAATGCATTTAATACACCTAACCTACCAAATATTGTAGTTTAGCCCAGCCTACCTTTAATGTGCTCAGAACACTTACATTAGCTTATAGTTGGGCAAAATCATCTAAGACAAAGCCTATTTTATAATAAAGTGTTGAATATCTCATGTAGTTTGTTGAATATTGTACTGAAAGTGAGAAACAGAATGGTTGTCTGGGTACACAATCAGTGTATTGGTTGTTTGCCCTGGTGACCAAATGGCTGATTGGGAGCTGTGGCTTCTGCCCTGCTCAGCATCATGAGAGTGTCATCCCCCATATCATTAGCCTGGAAAAGAGCAAAAATCAAAATTCCAAGTATAGTTTATCCTGCATGCACATCATTTTTGCTCCATCATAAAGTTAAAAAAATTGTAAGTTAAGTACTGTCTGTATTACTATCTCTCTTTTACAGGCAAGGAAAGAAAAACTCTACAGAAAAAGGGATCAGTAAGCTCAAGGTCTCATTTGTTAGTGGCATTCAAAGCTAGAACATTTTCAAACCAAAGCTGGCAGATTTAGCATTGCACACTTACCCCCTTAGGAAATAGACACATTGATGATTATGACTATTAAGCTTAAACAATCATCCCCCAAGTCAGGTGCTCTGAACAGGACCCTCCTTTAGGAGGCAAGAAAGTATTGTGGAGAACATAGTCTCTGGGAATCATGGACTAGAACTGCAGTCTCAGCCCATAGTTCCTGGGACACACAAAACAAATAACTGCCTCCAGGCACCCATGTTTCCTCAATGGCTAAAAGAATTAGCTTAGAAAGATCTCTTAACTCCCTTCTAGCTCTGGCATTCTACCATTATATGATGTGTGAAATAATGGAATCAAATAAGATATATACTTTTAAAAAGGAAAAGTCAGATGCTAATTTTGGCAGCTCTCAGGTATGTGAGTCTTTCAAAGAAAAATATGTTTTTCCAGTGCAAGATTAAAAAAGGAAAAATCAACTCATTTATTTCCTTTTTTCTTTCAGTGAGCTTTAAATTACCCATCAAGTAGGATTAAATTATCATTTTGTTTTTACAGTTGAATAAACTGAGGCTCATTTTGGTTAATGAATTAGTTAGGATCACATAGCAATTCAACAGCAGAGGACAAATAAGCATTCACCATGTATCATTTGAAAGACCACTCTGAATTGGCAAATGTCAGAGACTTTGTCACTGAGTAACCACATCCATAACATGAAAATCTTTGGTAATGATGCTGCTGGCAGCGAACATGATGTCAGAGAGCAATAATGGGCAGTATACACTGTAGCGAACATGGAACCAAGCTGGGTTAAAAGCCCAGCTCTGCAATTTACTATTTATACTAACTTGGGCAAATCTTATGATTTCTCCTGCTTCCCACTACCCAATTCCTGCATTCCACATAGTAGGGTTTTAAGAAATATATATGATGATTGCATGATGGTAGCTCCTGTCTCACATTCCCTTAACTTCTTATGACTCAGTTTCCTTAACTATAAACAGGTTGTTATCATATCTTCATTGCTACTTGCAGATATACTGTTGTAGCCACGCTTTCTGGAAAACAAACTCACTCAGAAGGACAATGTAGATAGTGCAGTGCAGTTTATTACACTGGTGGGCCCAAGGCAGAGTCTCCTCTTAGCCAAGGACCCCAACCAGTTTTTGTGAAAACCTTATATAACCTAAGTGTATAAGGTTCCAGGAAACTAGTCTGAACAAAGGAAAAAGAAAGATACAATCAAAGTTAACCCATGATCATATGCCTTAAGCCTAGATAGTTAACAGTGGACAATTATCAATAGGCCTAGGCCTGTGATCATACCCCAATAACCAAAATAGAATGTATGATTCTATTTAGTTACCAAGATAATTAGGGTATTCTTTTAGCAATGGAGAGCCCTAGGGCTCTTCCTTGTGGGGGTTGGGGGTGGGCCGGGGTGGGGGCCTGATTTTCCAGCTGGTATGTCGTTTCCATAGATACTGGGCAAAGTCCATATTGCTCAAAGTCCACAGTCCTGCCCAAGATGGAGTCCTGCTTTCAAGATAGAGCCTGTTCTGTTTCCTCCTTCAATACCACTGGAAGGATATGGAACAAACTGCCGTTGTTAATCTGCTTCATGCATTCCTCCACATATGAGGATATTTGTCTACTTGATCAAAAGAAATAACCCAAAGGAAGCATCAGTATATTGAACCAGTTCAAGCAGATGCCAAAGGGGCTGCCAGTTCTGGCTTAGAATTTAGTCAATACCCTTAGGTGACAGGAACTGCTGTGTGTGCCCTTGGAACCTCCTAGTTGGATTTGAAGATAACATCTCCCCAGATTTTCCATCCATACAAAGAGGCTGCTACTTTTCCCTCCCACTACCATCTACATGAAAAAAGCAGGGCCCAGGACAAAGGGTAGCAAACTTTTCCTTAAAGAGCCAGATTGCAAATATTTTATATTTGCAGTCCTTCTGGTCTTTGCCTCACTTCTGCCAGGAAAGCAGCTCAGACAATATGTAAACAAATGATAGACCTGTGTTCCAATAAAACGTGACTTACAAAAACAGGTAAGTCATTGTTTGCTTTTTCTTGATTTAGGGAAAAGCAGCCTTACTTGGTAATTCATAATCTCTTTATCAGCAGCACATGACATACATGTTCTCTTTACTCTTCCCAACCACCCTGTGAATAGATGATATGATTATTTTCAAGAAGAAATTTAGAAGCCAGGCTGAGAGCAATTAAGAAGCTTGGCAGGCTTAATCAGTGTGGCTGTGGCAAAAAAATAAAAAATAAAAATAAATAAAAATAAAAAAACTCCTCAAATCTCAATGTCTTAACAGCACAAAGTTTTCTCCCTTGCTCATGGTATAGCCCAATGTGGGTTGGCAGGGCATCCCTGGGGATGGGATGGTGCCATGGGGGGAAGAAGGGCTCTGATCCATGTAGCCCACTCAGAGAGCAGGGGCTCTGAACCTTTTTGTGCCACAAACCCCTTTGTCAGACTGCTGCCACCTATGAACCTTCTCTGAAAAATTTTTGTAAATGAATAACATAAAATACTTAGGATTACATAGAAAATCAAACTGGAAATGGTTATCAAAATAAATATTAAAATTAAAAGAAAAGATGTAATATAGTAATGTGTGTTCTTTATTTGTGCATTATTAGACAGATTAAGCAGCCACTCTTGGGGCTTCCTTGGTAATTCAAACAATAAAGAAGCTGCCTGCAATTCTATTGGTTTGATCTTCAATCTCTAGGTTGGGAACATCCCCTGGAGAAAGGAATGACTATTCACTACATTATGCTTGCCTGGAGAATTCCCTGGATGGAGGTACAGTCCATGGGGTCTCAAAGAGATTGAAAAGAATGAATGACTAACAATTTTTAACTGATAACTACTATAATCAAAACATTGTTGTTCAGTCTCTCAGTAGTGTCCAACTCTTTGTGACCCCATGAACTGCAGCAAACCAGGCTTCCCTGTCCTTCACAATCTCCCAGAGTTTGCTCAAACTCATGTCCATTGAGTCGATGATCCATTCCACTATTTCATTCTCCGTCACGCCTTCTCCTCTTACCCTCGATTTTTCCCAGCATCAGGTCTTTTCCAGTAAGTTGGCTCTTCTCATCAGGTGGCCAAAGTATTGGAGTTTCAGCTTCAGCATCAATTCTTCCAGTGAATATTCAGGGTTGATTTCCTTTACAATTGACTGGTTTGATCTCCTTGAGGTCCCAGGGACTCTCAAGAGTCCTCTCCAGCACCATATTTCAAAAGCATCAATTCTTCTGTGCTTAGCTTTCTTTATGGCCCGACTCTCACATCCATACATGACTACTGAAAAAACCATAGCTTTGACTTTGTTGATAAAGTGATGCCTCTGCTTTTTAATATGCTGTTTAGGTTGGTCATAGCTTTTCTTCCAAGGAGCAAGTGTCTTTTGATTCCATGGCTGCAGTCATCATCTGCAGTGATTTTGGAGCATAAGAAAATGAAGTCTGTAAGTGTTTCCATTTTTTACCCATCTATTTGCCATGATGGGGAAGGCAATGGCACCCCACCCCAGTACTTTTGCACCCCACCCCAGTACTTTTGCCTGGAAAATCCCATGGACGGAGGAACCTGGTAGGCTCCAGTCCATGGGGTCACTAAGAGTCGGACACGACTGAGTGACTTCACTTTCGCTTTTCACTTTCATACGTTGGAGAAGGAAATGGCAACCCACTCCGGTATTCTTGCCTGGAGAATCCCAGGGACAGGGTAGCCTGGTGGGCTTCTGTCTGTGGGGTCGCACAGAGTCGGACACGACTGAAGCGACTTAGCAGCAGCAGCATTTGCCATGAAGTGATGAGACCAGATGCCATGATCTTCATTTTTTAATGTCAAGTTTTAAGCCAGCTTTTTCACTCTCCCTCTTTCACATTCATCACGTGGCTTTTTAGTTCCTCTTTGCTTTCTGCCATTAGGATGGTATCATCTGCATATTTGAGATTATTGTTATTTCTCCTGGTAATCTTGATTCCAGTTTAAGCTTCATCCAGGCCAGCATTTTGCATGATGTACTCTGCATAGAAGTTAAACAAGCAGGATGACAATATATAGCCTTGACATACTCCTTTCCCAATTTGGAACCAGTCTGTTTTTCCATGTCCATTCTAACTGTTGCTTCCTGACCTGCATACAGACTTATCAGGAGGCAGGTAAGGTGGTCTGGTATTCCAATCTCTTTAAGAATTTTCCACAGTTTGCTCTGATCCATGCAGTCAAAGGTTTTAGCACAATCAGTGAAACAGAAGTAGATGTGGTTTTTTTTCTGAAATTCCTTTTCTCTTTCTATGATCCAGCAGATGTTGGCAATTGGGGCTCTGATTCCTCTGCCTTTTCTAAATTCAGCTTGTACATCTGTAATATCTTGGTTCACCTACTGTTGAAGCCTAACTTGAAGGATTTTGAGCATTACCTTTAGCAAAAATGATATTTTGAGATATCGATGTAATAACTACAATGTGATATGAAAACATCTCTGATTTCTATTAGAGAAGGAGTCACAAGTACTATTAGCATTACAATGGTTTGGTGCTTACACTCAAATTGAGAAACTGCTAACTTTCAGAGGTTAGCAAAAATAAAGTAGTGTTTCCCTTCCCAAGTTCCAGCATTTTTGGACTTCTTGGGTACCCAAAGGTCTAAGTTTCGGAATTCCTTAATCCAATGTCTAGATCAGGCCTCAGCATTCTCCACTGGATTCTCTGCTGGAAGGTAGATGGGAGAAGAGTTGGAAGGTTTCATGGGGCCAGGATCAGAAGGGGTCACATAACTTCATCTCTGTCCACTATCATGTACTAAGGCATAGGATTTACCAATCTATGGCAATGAGCATGGAGAGGTTTGCTGTATGAACTTTTCCTGTATACCAGGAAGCAGAGAAGAACCACATAACTGTGAGCCTCAGAAAAGCTCTTTCACCTTAGCAGAGCCAGGATTTGACTCTGGCTTTCAGGTAAATGGTCAGAGTTCTTTCCGCTACTCTACACTGCCTCAGTAACATGGCACATGCCCAAACTATTTCACTTCCTTAGTCCAGTGTTTCTCTACTTCAGCACTACTGACACTTTGAATTGCTTGTGGGGGATGTCCTGTGCGTCAAAGGACATTTAGTAGCAAATCTGGCCTTTACCCACTAGATTTAGTAGCACCTTCTAAAATGTCTCCAAGTATCACCAAATGTCTCTTAGCAGGGGGAACTTTGGGTGGATTGCTCCTGGTTGGAAACTGTTGCTTTACTCCCCTTACCCAATCCTCCCTCTTCAGTATCTGGAGTATATCTCTGGAATGTTCAGAATTGCTTGGGAAGAAAAAGCAATGAGATCCCCGAAGTCATATTTACAATGCATGATCCTTTTAGACTAGGGCACAGAAGCCTCCGTATACTTTTTCACAAACTCCCTCTCCCGTATTTTTGCTGGATGTTTAAGTCTGGACCAGCCATGCAGTGATGTGAAGTTAGCTTAGCAACTCAGCATTTCATGGGCAACAAGTTAAAGTTAATAGGGACTGGAGTGACTGCCCAGCTCTACTGGATCAAAGCAAACAGGAAACTGACCAATACGGGTAGTTTAAATTTATTGTGAACAGAAGGCTGAAATATATTTCTGCTAATGACCCCACCACTGTGTACTGACTCAGAGACAGAATATCAGCTCTCCTAGTCACACTATCTTGATTAAGTAGTTTAATTCAGATTCTCCTAAAGATTAGCTAATTGCACAGATCATGAGCTCCACAGAAACCTAGTTTCCCAAAATATTAATAGGTTTTCAGAGAGGGAGGCTATCTTTCATGTTTTTATATATATATATGGACTTCCCAGATGACCCTGTTAGTGCAGGAAAGCTAAGAGACACAGGTTCAGTCTCTGGGTCAGGAAGATCCCCTGGAAGAGCACATGGCAACCTACTTGAATATTTTTGCCTGGAGAATCCCATGGACAGAGGAGCCTGGGGTCAGTCCATAGGGTCTAAAAGAGTAGTACACGACTGAAGTGACTTAGCGTACATGAACACATGTGTGTATGTATGTGTATATATATATAATATGTACATGTACACATATACATTTTAGCAACTATTTAAGATAATTTTGTTTTCTTGCTGTAGAACTTACCAGAGCCTTTACTGTGCCTTGTACTTTTAACTTTCTAAGCAAAAATACAGCATATAGTATTTCCCACTCATCTTTTTTTTTTTTTTTTTTCCATAGAGTATCTCCAGGGATTAATATGCTCCCAAAATATACTTTATAAAATGCTGCTGGCATCTCTCTAGGTCTCAGTTTCTTCACTCTTACAATGGGGCAGGACTGTGTGCCATGCTGACCTTACAGAGAGCTATTGGGAGAAAAATATGAGAAAACACTTGAGAAAGTGCTGTGTAAACTCTAAAGAGTTTAAGAGGTCAGTATTAATGCGTATTTATTAATATTTTACTAGTAATAAAATTTTTCCTGCCTCAATTAGATGTTGAGTTGTTATATGTGATAATTGAAGCAGCAGAGATCCCAAGAGGTTAAGGTCTTGCCCAAGGTTGTGTAGCTAGAAATGGAGCTACAGTGCATGTAAGTTAAGGTCACTATACGGATGTGCTCTGAGCTGAGGAAAGTACTCTTGCAGTGTCAGTTGCTTTTGTTGTTGGAGTGGTTATTATTTTGACTGTAGTGGTAAATAAGGCAATAGGAAATCAGATAGTGGCAAAAGACATCCAGAAATTTGGAATTAATGAGTAAAGGGCAGTAGACTGAGTCAGAACATGGCATGAGCTCTTCAATCTACAAAGTAAAAGTTTTTTGTTTGTTTATTTAAATGACACCTACCTTCCTGTGTCAGGAAGATACTCTGGAGAAGGTATAGGCTACCCATTCCAGTATTCTTGGGCTTCCCTGGTGGCTCAGCTGTTACAGAATGTGCCTGCAATGTGGGAGACCTGGGTTCAAAACCTGGGTTGAGAAGATCCCCCGGAGAAGGGATCAGCTATCTACGCCAGTATTTTGGCTTGGAGAATTCCGTTGACTGTATATCTATGTGATTGCAAAGAGTTGGACATGACTGAGTGACTTGCACTTTCATTTTCTTTCACCTTCCAGAGTGCTTGCAAGCATTGGAATATCCATGGGGTATCAGGATTGGTGTAGTGGGTTATAGTGTGGAGAGTGGAGACTATTTGTAAGAGAAAGCTTTCACTCTTACCTTGAAATTGCATGCAACTTTTTGGAGAATCCTCTAAAGGCTACAACTCTATAATGGACAGACTCTATGCAGAGGATGCAACAGAGGCAAGGGGCACAATTCCAGAACTCCAGGTGAAACATGTGAATGACTATGCAAAACGACATTGACCTGAGGGAGACTCAAGGGATAGAGTGAGAGTTGCTGGGGTTCTGAAGAGAGCTTACTGGTCTATCTAAAAGGGTTCCCTGCAGGAGGTGGTACTCTTACTGACCCTTCTCTCTTCACATGTAAGTGTAGGCCTTGTCTTCTTCACACCTCTGGCCTTCAGCACAGCTGCCCAGGTGAGCAATCTGGGTATGGAAAAAACCAATGTATTGATGCCAAGACTACAGCACTGAAACCTATTTGAGAATTCCAGTGTGAACACAGGTAATAAAACATGTCCTGATGAAATGGCACAATTACATCTCAACATTGATGAAGTACTTTAGGCCTTTAAAGTATTTTATAACCATTAATTACATGAACTGTTGTTCTGCCAGAGACAATCATTTTAGGAAGCCCCTTCCTTCAGAGCACAGAACTCTTGTTCCTCCCCAACTGGTAAAATTTTAATCTGTTATATATGACTCTCTTTTTAATATTTTCCATCTGCTCTGTACTTTTCTATTATCTGACTTGTATAAATGAAATTTTAATGCCAATTACAAAGTTTAAAAAGTAAATGAAAGTTAAGCATCTTTATTTTTTGTTTTGTTTTTCATTTATTTATTTCAATTGGAGTATAATTACAATATTTAATGGTTTTTGCCATACATGGACATGAATTAGACATGGGTACACATGTGTCCCTCCATGCTGAACCTTTCTCCCACCTCCCCACCCCATCCCTCTGGATTGTCCCAGAGCACTGCTTTTGAGTGCTCTGCTTCATGCATCAAACTTGAACTGGTCATGTATTTTACATATGGTAATATACATATTTCAATGCATCTTTATTTCTAAGCCATACCCAAAGTAAATAATTTAAGACACAAAGTTGTGCTTGTCCTCTTAGGTTATGATGAACAGTTTTGAAGATTACTAAGCATGATGCCCTCAACCTGGCAGCTCCCTGTCAGTGCTCTGAGGGCAGCAGAACTTCCCTGAACTTTTCCTTGCCTTTCAAACCAAAGGCCAGAAATCAGCCTGGGAGCAGATAGGGCTCAGGGAAGCAGAGGAGAATCAGGAAAGCATATCTTGGTAACTAAAAACAGGACTCTTTAAGCAAAGGAAACCCAAGTGTCATAGGTTTCATACCAGAGAGTGGAAGAAAAATGCATATAATTAATTCCCTTCTCTGTCAGCTCTCTTGTCAATTGTATATAGTTCTTGAATCCCCTCAATGATCACCTGCCCTGATTTTTGTGCCTCAGTGCAAGGCTTCAACATTTGTGGATTAGCCTAACAGTGGGGTATTGGTTTACCAAAAGCTGGAGATAGAGAGAAGCTTTGACTTTAGTGTTTGTCAATTTCCATGTTATAAATACTTCTGTTATGGCAAATCTACAGCTAACAAAATGAAAGATATCATTAAACATGGAGTAAGAAAGAGAGGCACAGTGACACATCATTTTACACCATTTCTACCATAAAAGATTTAAAAAATATATGATTTTAATAATCTCCAGAGCAGAGAAAATAATAAAATGTAATAAAATAATTTGGAAGTAATGAGTTTTGAGGATGCATTGCTATTGTTTCAATATAATTAAATTTAATGGAAAGTTTATAGATTTTAATTATCAATAATGATGTATTTAACAACTTGCAAAATTCCTAAAATTTAACAATAGGCTCTCGCAAGCTGGTACAGGTGGACTGTAGCACTTTAATTGTAGCAATCTTTTAGCTATGTCATTGCCTTCCAGCCAAAGACCACCAGGAACACATATTCAATTGAACAAATCTTGTCTATTGCTCTTACAAATGAGGCAGAATGGGTATCATCAGGCTTCTCAATACCAGGTGCTAGGGAGGACTTATTATAGGATTTAAACTTGCTTTAGGTGCTTTGGAGGAGGGTTCAAGGAAGAGGAAACAGCTCTGAACTGTGTGTTGTCAAGAAATGCAGGTAATTCTGAGACTGTATAGCTTATCTATAATACTGGAAGAATGAAACAGGGTGAAAAGTGTAATTGGTAAAGCAGCATCAGTGGCTGACATTAACAGGAAAGGGGGATTTTTGGTCATTTTTATAGTTAGGACAATATTTGTGCTTTGTTTCTGTGTGATAGGATTATGAAATGGTTTTGTTTTTGACTTGACTCATCACGGACAGAGTGGCCTTCTCTCTTGTGGTCTGTGAAGGCATTTATGTTCATCAGGGGAACACCAAGTTCTGACTGACAATCCCAGCCAGGTCCTAGAGGTCAGGAACTACTTTTCCCTTTCCCAGCTGAAATCCTCACCCTAGTCTTGTGTCACCAAAAAGTGTCTTTCCATACTGTCAGACTTTCTAAAACAAAGATCCAGTTGTGACCATCTCTACTTAAAACCATCTGACTGATTTCTTTTAAATTGAATCCTAATAAAATGGAAGCTTACAAGTCCTGGTGGAATCTAGTCCCTGCCTTATTTTGAGCATCATCTTTAGGTACCAGTTCGACACTTTCCAGCTCCTATCCAGTGGTTTTTCTCCACTATGTCATTCCTGTCATATTCTCATATTTAACAATGTCTTATCTCACTTCCCTCAACCCCCCCACTTCTATTCAGACACTGCAGACAATCGATTCATCCTTTGAGGGCTATCTCAATTGCCACCTCCTACAGAAAGCCATTTTGACATCCACCCCTATTTCTATCCAAACTGGAAAACTTCCTTGGTGCTCCCATAACATCAATTAATTAATTCAACAAATATTTCATGAAAGTTTATTTTCCAGGCTTTGTTCTAAACTCTAAGAATTCAGCTAGGAATAAGGCAGACATTGTCTGTGTTCTCTTGGATTTCATATTCTGATGGACAGAAATAGTCAATCTCTTTTAAAAGCTACAAAATAAGAGATACACCAATACTAATTTATAGATTTATAATTGGGTTCTAGGAAAAGACTGGTTGAGATTGGGCCTTACTGCAGAGGTGAAAATCTGAGGTTGAAATCCAAGTGACTAAATAGCTTGAAGCATATTTTAGCCTTATTACCTTATTGGGGACCCATTTCCTTACAATACTATAAGAGCATGGAATCATTCTTACCTCCTGGGCTTTTGAGTTGCTGGGATCTCCCCCTACCACCTCCAGGTACTCAAATCTCATCCATGGTGAAGCCTAGTGAGGTTGTCCCATCCTTGAATGTTTTGCTGGCTGCTGAAGACTTTGGAAGTCCTGCAGCATCCGTAATCCGCATCACACAATGATCTGCAAAACCAGGATGTTGCAGATGAACAACTTGACTCCTGGCCCCAGCACTGTCTTTCTGTAGGGCATTGGACAAGTCATTTGACTTCTCAGTGCTTTTTACATCTGTTCAGTGAATGAGCTCCCTTGTGATATATTTTTCTTTACATATAATTTACATAGAGCTGTAAGAACTGTATCTTATTTATCTTTGTATCCTTAGTGAAACAGATTGGTATTGTTTCCTGGGGCTCTGAAGAGCTCCATTACCATAGTCCTTTAGGTCTTAGTGCAGAAAGAATTCAGTGAAAGACAAACTGATAGTTGAGAAGTGATTTATTATTCTTGTGGGGCTTCGCTGATAGCTCAGTTGATAAAGAATCTGCCTGCAATGCAGGAGACCCCGGTTCAATTCCTGGGTCAGGAAGATCTGCTGGAGAAGGGATAGGCTACCCACTTCAGTATTCTTGGGCTTGCCTTGTAGCTCAGTATGTAAAGAATCCACCTGCAATGTGGGAGACCTGGGTTCAATCCCTGAGTTGGGAAGATCCCTTGGAGAAGGGAAAGGCTATCCACTCCAATATTCTTGCCCAGAGAATTCCATGGACTGCATAGTCAATGGGGTCACAAAGAGTAGGACACGACTGACTTAATAGTTAAGGAGTGATTTATTAGAATAGGATGATTGTGAAGCTTACAAGTGGGTGGGCAAGGGTGTGCCACTCCCTTAGACCTCACTGAGCTATAGTTTTATAATCAAAGCAAAAGTGAGGAGGGGAAGAAGTACTTTTATTCTTTTCTTGAGCAGATGTCATGATTTCATCATCAGCTCCTCCTCCAGGTTGAGCAGGGAGTTTTCTTGTCCCTACGTGGTCAAACTAGGTCCAGAAATCATTGTTTTTTATGTGTGCAGAGAGGATGTCCTAGGGATCATTAACTTACTGAGCTCACTGGGAAGGATATGGGTTTCATGTCACCATTATTTTATTGTTTTGGGATATGTCTTGTGCTTCTGTTGCAGGGTTTTGTTGCTAAGCAAGTAGTCATTAATAATAATGGTCTCACAAGTGCTTCCCAAGTGTCTCAACAGTAAAGAATCCTCCTGCAATGCAGGAGATGCAAGAGATGTGGGTTTGATCTCTGGGTCAGGAAGATCCCCTGGAGGAGGGCATGGCAACGCTCACCAGTATTCTTGCCTGGAGAATCCCATGGAAAGTGGAGCCTGGTGGGCTATGCTCCATGGGGTCACAAAGAGTCAGACACAACTGAAGTGAATGAGCACATACACACACAAACTCACAAGGGTCTCCCATACTTTTTTCTATTTACAATCCTCTAGTGGGATTAACTGTTTAATCACCTACTTTGTCCCTTTACCCTAACTCTATCACTAGCACTGAACACAATGCCTGACACACATTCAGTTCAGTTCAGTTGCTCAGTTGTGCCTGACTCTGTGACCCCATGGACTGCAGCACACCAGGCCTCCCTGTCCATCACAAATCACTTTAGTATTCTTGCCTTGAGAACCACAAGAACAGTATGACACACATTAGATGTTTATAAGTGTTTGTGGAATAAATGGATGGGAATGATCATAACCACTTTCACCAAGGAATGTTTTTGACATAATTAATATCAAATGTCCAATGGGAAATAGGTCAAAATAAACTCTAAGTCTTGACACATCAGTCTTTTTTTCCAATGTTTTTTGTTCCTTTTATTTACACTGTTATATTTTCACTGTATTCCTCATAGTGCTATGAGAAGCCTTTGACACAAAATTAGGGCTTAATAAACCTCAGTTTACTGGTTTAAGAATGTGATGTTGTTAGAGACATTTGATAGCTCTGAACAATAGACAACATCTGAAAATATACATCAAAGATACTGGAAATTGATCCGTTTTGTCTTAAGATGTCATTCTTTAAGTTATAAATATAGTGCACACTCATTAAAGAAAATTTAAGAGCTATAGAAGAGTAGAAAGAAGAGCAATATTCTAGTTATCCCATCTAAACATAATCAGCTCATGATGACACTTGAGTATATATGCATTTTAATAAACATGTGTACTGTTGAGTAGTTGAAGCATACTGTACATGCAATTTCATTTATGTTTTCCCCTTAGCATACCAAAAGAACTTTTCAAGCTATTGTCTAAATTTTAATGTCTGCATTATATTCCATTTAACAGATACACCACAGTTCACATAGACATTCCCTATCATTGAATATTTATTTCTTTCCTATTAGTTTCTATTCTAAATAATAATGCAACTGGTGTTTATGTGGAAGTTCTACCTCAGAAATAAAACAAAATAATAAGTTCAAGAAATTGTGATGCAGATATAAATCTGAAATTGCCTCTAAAATTCTTTTCTGTAAAGCAAACTATGTGAAGTATTTTTCAAAAACAATCTCTTAGATCCAAACTTTGCTGTCTTCATTGATAAAGGTTGAGAAATAAGAAAAAAAAAATCAGGAGATAATTGGGAAATAAGGTGAGTATATTTTCTAATCCAAACCCATTAGATAAGCATTTATTGAAATACAAAATCTTGACACATGTATAGTCTATAGCAGTGGTCCCTACCTTCTTGGCACCAGGAATCAGTTTTGTGGAAGACAGATTTTCCAGGGTTTGGAAAGGGAGTGTGTGTTGGGTGAAGGATGGTTTTGGGATGAATCTCATTAGGAGTGGGCAACCTAGATCCCTCATGTGCACAGTTCATAGCAGGGTTGATGCTCCTGTGAGAATCTGATGCTGCCGCTTGTCTGACAGGAGGCGGAACTCAGGTGAGAATGCAATAGACGGGGAACAGCTATAAACACAGATGAAGCTTTGTTTGCTTGCCCACTGCTCACCTCCTGCTGTGGGGCCTGGTTCCTAATTGGCCACAGACCGTTACCAAGCCCCAAGATCCAGGGGTTGGAGATGCCTGGTCTGTAGTAAGCTTAAAGATGTTTATTGACTGAAGTCTTGAAATCAACAGTCTTTCAAGCAGAGCTGTGGCCGTGCAGCATGTTCCATGAACAGTGCGGTTGGTCACAGAACTCCCTGAGCCTAATACTCCCAAGCCTGGTCTTACTTTTCAGAGCTGTTCGAAGAGAACAGGAGATGACAATTAGAACCTGTCATTATTTTTTCATTCATCAAATCTGTTGAGAAGTAACTTGCATTCAGATACATGCACATATCTTAAAAGGACAATTTGAGGATTTATATATGTTTACACCTGTGTTACCTCCATTAAGATCAAAACAAAGAACATATCCAGCACCCTGGAAAATTCCTTCATGCCCCCTCTCAACCAGCAGCTCCCTATTTAACTTAACCTCTATCACTATTTTGATTGTTTTTAAACTTCATTTGAGTAAAATCATACAATATGAACTCTTTTTTTGTCCTGACCTCTTTTACTGATTATATGTTAAGATTTTCTGACGTTTTGTGAAACAGTAGCTCACTCCTTTTCATTGCTTTATTCTATTATGTGACTATATCCATTCTACCACAATGGACATTTTTGCTCTATCTACTTTTTGACCATTATGCTTAAAGGCACTACGGACATTTTTACAAGTCTTTTGGTGAACAACAGGCATAAGCTTTTAAGTATTTTCCAAGCCACTGGTGAGAACAGTGGACCAAAAGCTAAGGGACCCAGATTCCTTTGGGAGTTCTGCCATTTTCTAGGCATATAATTTTGTGCAAATCACTTCACATCTCTGGATCCAAATGTGCTCAGTAGTAAAATGGATGAGGACTTTTCACTCTGAGAGTTCATGACTTTCTGACTAAATACTTTTGTAACATGAAGGAAAGTCATTTCATTTCCCTAGGTCTTGATTTATTTATCTGTAAAATAAAGTAGGTGAACCAAATGCTTCCTAAGGTCCCTTCTATCTGCAATTCCATGTTTAAAAAGAATCTAATATTGTCTGCATTCCAGAGATAATCATTATGTTCCACAGGAACACATCTAAGTGTCATGGATATATCAATTCTTTCCAAGATCCACCATTCAGCAAAGGGATTTGGAGGCAAAAGTTAGACTTGAGTCTCAGCTCATATTTTAGGCATGCACCTCAAAACTCTTTGTTTTTGTTTTTGTTTTCCCATCTGTAAAATGAAGATAATGAAGTCTGACTTATGTCCCTCTCAAGCCTATTGTATGATATTGTGATTTTCAGCTTCCTCCAACAGGATGGCTCCATGAAGAGAAACTTTTAATATCTTGTCAAATCGTATACCACCCATGTACAGTGCCTGGTACAAGGCAGGTATTCGGAAAGAATTTCCTGAATGAATGAAAGTCCTTTCAAAACTATACATCGTTATACAAATGTTGACTTCCATTATTATCTCACGTTATTCCATGTGCTAATGGAATAAAATCTCAAGTTAGATTAATTTATGCAATTGAAATTATACCTTGCTTCTCTTGTGCATTAAATATGTCACTTGCTGAGAGGATTCAAAACATGAGGCATGGCCTCAGCCCTTGAAGAAATGCATTATTCAGTTCAATAAATATTTATTTCCTGAGCACCTGTTACTGGATCAGGCATAGTGCCAGGTGCTCATAATAAAAAGATAAATAACACGTAATTCTTTTTGCTATCTCATTGTCGTTTGTTATTTTTCCATTAGTACACTTATTTGGTAAGTTTTCCTCTACCAAGTAATCCACCAAAGTCATGCATAACATATAGAGGAGATAGACAAGTAGATTATTAATAATCCCTTATAATTGGTTTTTAGTGAAGATGTGGATAGAGCTCTATGGGAACAAAAGTGGGGGCACAGATAAAGCCAACCAAAGTAGGTTACATTTAATCAAATCTTAAAGGATGAGTGGAAATCATCCACATAGACATAGGCTTCTATCTCTCTGCTTTTCTCTTTGGCCCTTCTCTGAACTCAGCTCTGCAAAGCTGCTAGGAATCTTTGAAAAGGAGAATCATAGCATGTTGCATTTCTACACAAAATCCTCAGTGATCTCCCATGCTCTCAGAGAGAAATCTAAGCTCCTCACCATGCAGCAAAGCCTGGAACATTCTGGATCCTGCCTCCTGCTCTGTTCTCACCTTTGTTCATTTTGCACAGTGGCCTCCATTTTGCCCCTGAACCATGCAAAGCTCTTTCTCTCCTCCAGGAGGACCAGTTTGTGCACTTCTCTCAATCAAGAGAGCTATTATCCACATTCCTTGTAAACATGGTTTATTTTCATCCTTACAATTTAGCACAGCTGTTGTCTCCCCTTATTTACTCTGTCTAGTGTTTCTCAGTCCATCATGCACATTAAAACTATCTGGCAAATGAAATATCTAGAAAAAGAAAATCTGTAGAAAGTAAATCAAGGGTTGCTTAAGGCTGGGGGTGAGAATGAGGAGTACTACAAAGGAGCAGAAGGAATCTTCTTGTTTCTCAGTAGCTCAGTTGTGTCCAAATCTTTGTGACCCTATGAACTGAAGCACCAGCATGCCAGTCTGCCCTGTCCTTCACTGTCTTCTGGAGTTTGCTCAAATTCAATTAATGTCCATTAAGTCGATGATGCCATCCAACCATCTCATACTTTGTCACTGCCTTCTCCTCCTGCCCTCAATCTTACCCAGCCTCTGGGTATTTTCCAGTGAGTCAGTTCTTTGGATCAAGTGGCCAAAGTATTTGAGCTTCAGCTTCAGAATCAGTCTTTCCAATTAATATTCAGGGTTGATTTCCTTTAGTATTGACTTGTTTGATCTTGCTGTCCACAGGACTCTCAAGAGCCTTCTCCAGCACCAAAGTGAGAAAGCATCAATTTTTTGGCAGTCAGCCTTCTTTATTTTCCAACTCACACATCCATATGTGACTATTGGAAAAACCATAGCTTTGACTAGACAGACTTTTGTCAGCAAAGTGATGGCTTTGCTTTTTAATATGCTATCTAGCTTTGTCATAACTTTTCTTCCAAGAAGCAAGCATCTTTTAATTTCATGGCTGCAGTCACCATCCACAGTGATTTTGGAGCCCAAGAAAATAGTCTGTCATTGTTTCCATGTTTTCCCCATCTATTTGCCATGAATAAAAATGTTCTAAAACTGAACTCTAAGGACAGTTGCACAACTTTGTTGTTTACTAAAAATCATCAAACTATATGTTTACGATGGGTAATATAAATTATATTTCAATAAAGCTGTTTTTAAAAATTACTCAAGCAGTTTTAAAAAAATACAGGTGTCTTATTCCTAGAAATTCTGTAGATGAGGCCTAAGCACCCATAAATTTTTAAAGCTCTCCAGTTGATTCTAATATTTGGACATAAATGATAAGTACTATTCTGTCTTATCACCCTAATTATTACCTTCATAGCACTGTAATTATATTATTTACTCAGTTGTTTACTTGATTCAGTAATCCTGACCACACAAAGTATAAGTTCCCTAATGAAGAGTTTTTTTTGCTGGATCAACTTTGAATCTCCAGCATCTAACCTACAGTAACTTCTTACTATATATTTATTAAGTAAATGAATAGAAAATTGGAAGACAGAGGGAAAGATTCTAAGGCACAGAAACGCAAATAACATGGTGCTGTAACATGGCACCCTATCCCCAGATTGGCAAATATAGAATTGGAATTATATGTATATAAGATTCATTCAGTCAGTGCTGAAAGGGACTGGTGAAACCACATATCCAGTGGTCTCATAGCCCTGGAAAGCAGTGTGGAAAGACTTCAAACACAGGAAATAGAAATGTTCAGTAAAGGATCCCAGAAATATGGGAATGGAGAGTTCAGGCAAAGTACTGTCTTTCCCCTTACTGACACCCTCAGTGTAGGAAATTTTATATTTGAGGATTTCAAGGCCTGTTGTCACTATCTCAAGAGATATCTTCACTACTATGTTCATACATTTGAGATATGGAGATGTGTAAACAAACTAAGTGTCCATCAATATGTGAACAGGTAAAGAAAATGTGAAATACAGATTCAATGGAATATTATTCAGCCATAAAAAGATGAAAACACTGCCATTTTTGACAAATGGTGTAGACCTTGAAAACGTTATGCTAAATTAAATTAATCAGACAGAGAAAGATACTGTATAATCTCACTTTTATGTGGAATCTAAAAAAACAAACACACAAACTAAAAAACAGAGAACAGTTTGCTGGTTATCAGGGGTGTCAATCTTAAAAATATCCACAGCTTTAAAGTTGAGAGTTGTGTTTATTTGATGGGAATTTTTAGGACTTGAAGCCTGAGAGACTGCATCTGAAGTAACTCTGAGACAATTGCTCCAAGAAAGTGAGAGGAGGAGCCAAGTTATACAGAAGTTTTACAACAAAGGGCAGATAGTCTGAACATCAAAATATTTTTTGGTAAATTAAAGAAAACCAGCCATCTCAAGTTAAGAAATTTAGTATTTTTCCGTTTATGGGAAGATGTAAGAGTCTGGGCTCTGAAATCATTCTTTTGATATGCACTTCAACTCTTTGGGGCCAGTATCCCTTTTTCACATCCTGAGTTTTTCAGGGCTGATCATAGGGAGTGGCTGCAGTCTTATGGCTGCTAAATGGCAGATTTTCTTCTCCTTTCTGAGTGTTCTCTAGGCTCACTGGCTCACATTGAAGGGCTGCAATTGCTGATGACTGTGGCATCCTTGTTTACTGACATGGCTGGGAATATTCCATTTCTCAGGAAATGGCAGGGAGTGTTGGAAATGAGTGAAGGTGGTCAAAGGGTACAAACTTCCAATTAAAAGATGAAAAAAATTCTGGAGATGTACCATACAGCATGATGGCTATAGTTATAACACCATATTGTACATTAGTAAGTCATTAGGTAGTATATTATAAAAGTCCCCACTACACACAAAACTGAAACTCTATGAGGCGTTGGATGTGTTAACTAATCTTATTATGGTGATCATTTTGCAATATACACATATATAAAGTCAGTATGTTGCACACTTTAAACTTACAAAATGTTATATGTCAATTATATCTCAAAATAATAAAGAACAAAATAAAGAACTGAAATGGTATAGATCTAACAGTAGCAGAAGATATTAAGAAAAGGTAGAAAGAATACACAGAGACGTATACAAAAAAGATTTTCATGACCCAGATAATCACAATGGTGTGACCACTCACCTAGAGCCAGACATCCTGAAATGTGAAGTCAAATGGGCCTTAGGAAGCATCACCAGGAACAAAGCTAGTGGAGGTGATGGAATTCCAGTTAAGCTATTTCAAATCCTAATATATGATGCTGTGGAAGTGCTGCACTTAATATGCCAACAAATTTTGAAAACTCAATAGTGGCCACAGGACTGGAAAAGATCAGTTTTCATTCCAATCCCAAAGAAAGGCAATGCCAAAGAACATTCAAACTACCCTCACAATTGCACTCATCTCACATGCTAGCAAAGCAAGGCTCAAAATTCTCCAAGCCAGGCTTCAACAGTACATGAACCATGAACTTGCAGATGTTCCAGCTGGATTTGGAAAAGGCAGAGAAACCAGAGATCAAATTGCCAACATCAGTTGGATCATCAAAACAGCAAGAGAGTTCCAGAAGAACACCTACTTCTGCTTTATTGACTTTGCCAAGATCTTTGACTGTGTGGATCACTATAAACTGTGGAAAATTCTTCAAGACATGGGAATACCAGATCACCCAACCTGCCTCTTGAGAAATCTGTATGCAGTTCAGGAATCATCAGTCAGAACTGGACATGGAGCAACAGACTGATTCCAAATTGGGAAAGGACGACGTCAAGGCTGTGTATTGTCATCCTGCTTATTTAACTTATATACAGAGTATATCATGTGAAATGCTGGGCTGGATGAAGCACAAGCTGGAATCAAGATTGTCAGGAGAAATATCAATAACCTCATATATGCAGATGACACCACACTTATGGCAGATAGCAAAGAAGAACTAAAGAGCCTTTCAATGAAAGTGAAAGAGGAGAGTGAAAAAGTTGGCTTAAAGCTCAACATTCAGAAAACTAAGATCATGGCATCTGGTTCCATAACATCATGGCAAATAGATGGAGAAACAATGGGAACAGTGAGAGATTTATTTTGAGGGGCTCCAAAATCATTGCAGGTGGTGATGGCAGCTATGAAATCAAAAGAGTCTTGCTCCTTGGAAGAAAAGCTATGATCAACCTAGATAGTGTATTAAAAAGCAGAGACAATACTTTGCCAACAAATCTCTATCTACTCAAAACTATGGTTATGATGTGAGAATTGGACTATAAAGGAAGCTGAGCACCAAAGAATTGATGCTTTTGAATTGGTGTTGGAGAATACTCTTGAAAGTCCCTTTGAGGATGAGCTAGTTGGATGGCATCATTGACTTGATGGACAAATAGCAAGCTCTTAGAGTTCATGGTGGACAGGGAAGCCTGGCTTGCTGCAGTGCATGGGGTTTCAAAGTGTCGGACACGACTGAATGACTGACCTGAACTGATATCTCAATAAGACGGGAAAAAAACACATTATTGCAAAAGGAAGGTTAAGGAAAAAGGTCTTATCTGTAAACCTGTGGAAACCCAATGAGTATTTTACATTCACTGATAAAGAGCATCAGACAGATAACTAAATAATAAAATATAAAACAAAAGATGGTACATATATATTTAAATAGTAAAAATAGTCAAGAAAGTTTTCAGGCTCTTCTCCTTTCATTTCAATTAGATGTAACTTTATTTTGCATTTTTGCAGGTAATTTTCTCCTAGGAAAGCAAATTTATTTTTTTCTCTTTGGTGTTCCGTCCAAGTTAGAAGATTGTGGATGGAACTTCACCCAAAACTTGGTGAGAACTGAGAGTATAAATAGAAACAGAGGTTTATTTCTATGAGAAGAAACCACAATGTCCAAACTGAGGTAAAAAGTTGAATCTCAACAGGCTGAAGTTGTAAGTTTCATAGGAGAGGACCAATAAATAGAAATGGGAGTCTAGAGCTGGAGAGATCTTGGGTAAAGAGCATAGATAGGACAGAACAAGTTGGGATAGGACTTGTCCAGAGCTAAGCAAGCTATCTCTCTCTCTCTCTTTTTTTTTTTTTTTCTTCTGCATATGTGATTGTCATTGGTGCTCCTTATCCCAATTCCCTGACTTAAAACAAGTATTTTGTGCTAGTCCATGTTACTGCAGACCACTTGGGCTTAAAATTAAGACCCAGGAATAAAAGAAAGATAGCTAACAACAAATTGATCTATTGAACAGAGTTAGTGAAAACAATCCAATTATGCTTTGGAGGATATCTGTGACCAATAGTGATTTTAACTTTTAGTACAGTTGATAGCCAAGCATATATCTGTGAAGAGTTATTTAGCAAAGCCATTGATCAGTTTCAGCAGCTCCCAGTATGTGGTATATAGAAGACAATCCTAATTTCTATGCCTGAGCAGTTTGCGTGCAGGTGATTGTAAAGCTATTTAAGATCATCAACATGTAAGCTAAGAAGAAGAGGTTTCCTTTTGTGACTAAAGATAATTATTTGATTCTCAAAAGAGGAAACTGACCTTAGGTCTCCTAATAGAATTGTGAGGCAACTTTTGTCTATGTTAGTAACTAAGAACCAACAATTAAAATTCATACCAGGTCAAGTTAAAGGCCAAGCAGAGGTCATTGAAAGCTGCAAAGATTTTGTATTAATTCTTGAAAAGTTTTTCACAAATGTTAATGAGTATAAGAGCTGTCAATAGCAGATTAACTTTGCCTATAAAAAAGTCCATAGAAACCCTGACTCATATGTTAAGGAAGAAATGTATATCTATTTCTTTGTATATATCTAAGATTTATGGATATGTGATACCCAACTGCCTGGGTCCAGCCCCAGCAGGATCCAGGGGTACCCTCAGGATGACAGCCTAGGCGAAAGGATAGCAAAGAGAGAACAGGACTTGATCTTCCTTAATTAACACAGAAAGCCAATAAAGCTCCTGGCGTTGAACTTGCTCTGTTCACGAAGACTGCAGGTGCCCTCTCAGTGGGGTGAGGACCCAGGACGCCCCCTTCCTGGTGAAGACTCATGGTGCCTTCCCAATTGGGTCGTAGAAGCCCAGGCAAAAAAGTGAACTCAGAGAGCCCCTGTGCCCCAAGGAGTCATCCTGAAAGAAGAATAGAGAAAGAAAAGGAGGGAAAAGGAAAAAAAGTACGACACGGGGAGACCAAACTTTGGTGAGCGAGGCTCATAATTTTATTTTCAAAAGGAACTTTTATACCTTGACTTGTACATAGAGGGAAATGAAATATGTCATACAGAGTAAGCCCAAACATTACATCTGTTTTGTCTTTATCAAAACCAGGATTTTTTCTACATCAGATCAGATCAGATCAGATCAGTCGCTCAGTTGTGTCTGACTCTTTGCGACCCCATGAACCGCAGCACGCCAGGCCTCCCTGTCCATTACCAACTCCCGGAGGTGTGTACGTTATCTTCTGGCCTTGGAGGCCTGTGGACATTTTATGACCCTTTTTTTGATAAAGGCTGCTCAACCAGAAAACTTGTTTTCCCTTAAACTGTTTCTTCTTTATTTCTCCCAGACTCAGAAAATACTAAACAGAGTTACATTCTCACAGAGCAAAGGTGCAGTGGGTCACAACAAAGAAAGAACCAATTAGCTCAAAGGTCTGATGTGATTAATTCCAAGGCTGCTACTTGTTTTTCTTACATTCCAACTATGTTAACTAATGCACTCCCAGGTGCACAATGGATAAGGGATATGGGAACTTGGCAGCAAGCATTGGCCCAGTAATGAAGTCCTTTACCAGTACTATCTATTCTAATAATTTTTCATCCCTTAAAGGACGCTATGCTCATCAAGACTTTTAGAATGTTTTGTCTTCCTGTGCCTTTTAAGGTTGGGGAGTTGTGAACAGTCATGTGTGTTAATTGCAAGAGTATGGATAAACCTGTAAGGCAAGCTAAAATGCCAATAGAGAGGTTTGAATTGAAACACTCCTATCATGCCCAGGAGACTTATTAATTAAAGCCCTAAGTTGACTTTTTCCAGAGAAAGGTGGTCGGGGATAACCCTCTGTTAATGTCAGAAGAGTTGGTGAAAGGCACAAAATAGTAAGACAGAAAGATTCTGGTTTTGGGGTAGATGCTTGAGCAGACTTAGGGGGTTGCTTGAGCCATGATCCGCCTTGCTTGTCATGGCACTTCCACATGACCTTGTCATGGGTGGAATCTCCTGTGGTGGCTCCCAGCACCCAACCAAATTTTTGTAGGAAGTAAAATCATTTTCTCTACAAAAATGAGTAAATTATATATTTGGTGCAATAATTCAGGTGCAATGATGCCATAATAACTATAAGGGTAAACATGTTTGCAAGGGTCAAGTCTGCCTGTCAGAAAGGACGTGAACTCTTCCTGGGGCCACGGAGTCTTTATACCTTAATTAGATTATGCTAACGGTTTATTAATCAGATTGTGGTATGTGAATTACCAAGCAAGTAGTCTATTTACACCTGATTCTGGGAAGATACCTCCCAGTTCATGACTAAGAATGCAGCCAGAAATGCAAACTGTGACTGACTAAATCTTCCTAGAGCAAGGTGGCCAAGGCCTTTTCTTCTTTTTTCTCCCATCTCCTGCCAACGTTACATTCCTCCCTATCCTGAAGTCTTATAGAAGAAATTGATCTATTGTGGAGGTAACTCAAGTATTTTAGATTTTAATGCTCTGTTTTCTCATGACCTCTGTAACTGTTCACAAGAAGATCTTTTAGTTCAGTTCAGTTCAGTTCAGTCATTCAGTCATGTCCGACTCTTTGCAACCCCATGAATCACAGCAGGCCAGGCCTCCCTGTCCATCACCAACCCCCGGAGTTCACTCAGACTCACGTCCATCGAATCAGTGATGCCATCCAGCCATCTCATCCTCTGTCATCCCCTTCTCCCTTGCCCCAATCCCTCCCAACATCAAAGTCTTTTCCAGTGAGTCAACTCTTCGCATGAGGTGGCCAAAGTACTGGAGTTTCAGCTTTAGTATCATTCCTTCCAAAGAAATCCAAGGGCTGATCTCCTTCAGAATGGACTGGTTGGATCTCCTTGCCATCCAAGGGACTCTCAAGAGTCTTCTCCAATACCACAGTTCAAAAGCATCAATTCTTCAGCGCTCAGCCTTCTTCACAGTCCCGCTCTCACATCCATACATGACCACTGGAAAAAACATAGCCTTGACTAGATGGACCTTTGTTGGCAAAGTAATGTCGTAATTACTTAATAATTTAATGTCTTAAATTATTCTTAATTTGTGACATATCATTGTCCATATTTCTCCTTCCTATGTTCTCCTTGTCTTCTTGATCTGATCCAAATCAAGAAATGAGCCATCAACTGTAGTCACTTGCAAAATTTCAGTTGTGAGAATCTATGAAGGAAACAAGAGGAGAACACAGGAAGGAGAAATATGGACAATGATATGTCACAAATTAAGAATAATTGGCTAATCATGTGTGGCAGATGCTATCATCAATGAATTTATGCTCTTACTCTTTTTCTCCAGATTCATTTCTAGAAATTTGTATTTTTTATTAGGCTTGACATTGGAAGAGATAAGTTCAGAAAGAGTAAGAATTGTTTCAAAATCTTTATAGATAACACTAACTTAGCACTTAATATGTGCCAGGCAACATTTAATTTTTTTTTAAGAATTTATTTGTTTCTCATGATAACCCTCATGATAACCCAGTGAGATAGGCATTGATTAATATGAAGAAACTGAGGCACAAAGAAGTTAAGTAACTTGGTCGAGATCACACAGTGTCTAAATCAAGCTTTGAACCAAACAACATAGCTCCTAGATCTCTACACTTAACTATTTAGGTTGGTGCAAAAGTAACTGTGGTTTTTGCATTGTTGAAATTTGCTTTTTGATATTAGAATATATTCTTAAATAAATGTGGCTATTGTGGTTATCTTGCACATCATTTTAATGACCATCTCTAGCCTTGGCGTTTTTTGCTAATGACATCACTTGTTTTATTTTTGTTTTGTTTTGCTTTTGTATTTACTTTCGACTTTGGAAATGATGTTAGACAAAAAGCAAATCTAAGCGATTTTTTAATTTGAGTTCAAAATGGGTCATAAAGCAGTGAAATCAACTCATAACATCAACAAAACATTTGGCAAAGGAACTGCTAATGAATGTTCAGTACAGCAAGAAGTTCAAGAAGTTTTGCAAAGGAGACAAGAGACTTGAAGATGAGGAACATAGTGGCTGGCCATCAGAAGTTGACAACAACCAATTGAAGCCAATCATCAAAGCTGATCTTCTTACAACTACATGAGAAGTTGTGAAAGAATTCAACGTTGACCATTCTACAATCATTTGACATTTAATGCAAATTAGAATGGTAAAACATCTCAATAAGTGGGTGCCTCTTGAGCTGACTGAAGATCAGTAAAAAATCGTTGAAGTGTCGTTTTCTCTTATTCTACACTGCAATAAAGAAACATTTTTTGATTGTGACATGTAATGAAGAGTGAATTTTATGTGACAAGATGATGACCAGCTCAGTGGTTGGACTAAGATGGTCTAAAGTACTCCCCAAAGTCAAATTTGCACCAAAAAAAGGTCAAGGTCAGTGTTTGGTGTTTTGCTGCGGGTCTGATCCTCTACAGCTTTCTGAATCCTGGCAAACCCATTACATCTGAGAAACATACTCGGTAAAATTATGAAATGCACTGAAAAACGTCAATGCTTGCAGCCAGTATTGGTCAACTGAAAGGGCCCAATTCTTCTCAGTGACAACACCTGACCACACATCAAACAACCATCACTTCAGAAGTTGAACAAATTGGGCAGTGAAGTTTTGCCTCATCTGCCATTTTGCCAGACCTCTCATCAACTGACTACCAGTTCTTCAACATCTTGACTTTTTGCAGGGAAAATGCTTCCATCGCCAGCAGGATGCAGAAAGTGCTTTCCCAGAGTTTGTTGAATCTCAAAGCATGAAATTTTACACTACAGAAAAAAAACAAACTTATTCCTTGTTAGCAAAAGTGGGTTAATTGTAATGGTTCCTACTTTGATTAATAAAGGTGTGTTTGAGCCTAATTACAGTGATAAAATTCACAGTCCAAAGCTGCAATTACATTTTCACCCACCTACTGAGTCCAAGCTCTCTCTGCTTGCTGCACAACAAGCCAATAAATCCAAGAGATGGGGTGTTGAGGCATGGAATATGAATTTATTTGGAAAGCCTGCTGACTAAGACTATGGCAGACTAATGTCTCAAAATAACCATGGATGGATGGTATGGATGCTAGATTCTTTGATGGAATAGACATGGGGGGAGGTGAGGAAATGAAGTGAAAAAAAAAAACAAAAAAAAAAGCCATTAATCTTGCAAATATCTCCTAGAATGGCAAGCCTTGGGTAGGAGTTGTGTTAATTTCTTCCTTCCTGTAGCTACCTATAGGTAGACAGGGTCCTGAACAAAGTCTCTTTAATTTAACATTAAGTAGAGGGGCAGGGTTCCCCAAGGCAGGCCATTATGTATAAAAAACACCCTTTTAGTACACAAAAGCAAGGGAAAGCAAAGGTTTAAGGAACAGATCCAGCGTTGAGTCAGAATTGGCTCTTCCCTGTAACACTACATGTTTCCTATAAAATACAGTGTGGGAAGGAAATCTCTTTTATTATCTTTGTCTTGCCTGCTTTTTATTCATTGACAAAAAGAAAAATGCTAGAATCATTACAACTTAGTAACTTAAAACTCCATTTGTGCTGAAAATTGAAAACACTGAAAAGTAAATTTAATTAGTTCACTGGTAATTATTGTCTGACTAAATTGTGCTTTAAAATTTAATATACCAATCACCACTTAATTAGCAAACTGAGTTGTAGAGTAGCCATATGCTCTTAATTTGACTAAAATTGGTGCTTAAAAAAAAAAAAAAAACATTGTGGAGATCTCTGCTTTTCCTAAATTGTAGTAGTTTTTGTTTATTCCTCCATGCCAATCTCCCCACCCGCAGCCAATAAATGAATAGGAAAAAATAGAAAAGGTAGAAATAAATCAAAAATTTCCAAGACTTGAAGTCTCTATAAATTTTTAATTGTTAGATTAGAGTTTATAGTGGAGAAAGAGATACAGAAGTCAGGATTAGAGGGAAAGAGTGAAAAGGAAATGAGGTCTCTAGTGAAGGCCTAGAATACAGGAAGGCTGAGAAGGAAGAAGCAGTTGGGAAGCTGACCATTTCTGCCTGCCATTTTGGAACAGTGAAGGCTCAGAGAGGGAAGACTCAGTCTCAGGAGGATGGAAGGCAGGGCTACTTCTTCTTCAGGAAAACTTGGACAGGGTTCTCCAACCTCATAAGCTTCAGAGCCCTTTTGGGTAGACCGTATTAGTTTCCTACCAATACAGGGGTTTGAGCATTATTCATTTCTGGTACAATTTCAAGAGATGCCAGGGAATGTAAGAGAAAAACTGGCTTGTACTGTGACAGGTTTATTCCCCATTTAAACTTGGAGTAGCATGTCAATCCCTTATTCAGAAGGATGTCTGGGCATAACTGTCAGGGTCCTGAGATGTTAGGCTATGAGTCTCACTGTCTGTTACTCTAAATTTAGTGTCAATAAGATAGAAGTTCTACTGTCAGTCTCTCAACAGAGATAGATAATTTTTAGTGATTGAACATGCCGTGGTAGGAGTACTTGTCAATCAAGAGTTTTGATTAGACCAAAGTGTTACATTGAACAGAAATCTGAAATCTCAAAAGAGTATGTTTAATTGGTTGCTTTACCTCTCCAGTGTTTTCAAATACTTTGAAGAACTTAGTATGTTCACCCAGCCAAACCCAATATTTTTGTTTACCACACAGTTCAGTTCAGTTCAGTCGCTCAGTCATGTCTGACTTTTTGCAACTCCATGAATTGCAGCACGCCAGGCCTCCCTGTTCATCACCAACTCCTGGAGTTCACCCAAACTCATGTCCATAGAGTTGGTCATGCCATCCAGCCATATCATCCTCTGTCATCCCCTTCTCCTCCTGCCCCCAATCCCTTCCAGCATCTAATCTAAAAAAAAATTAAATAAAACATTTTCATAAAAAAATAAGATAGCAGTTCCACTGTTATTGGTGAAGGGTTCAGATCAGTCGCTCAGTCGTGTCCGAATATTTGCGACCCCATGAATCGTAGCATGCCAGGCCTTCCTGTCCATCACCAACTCCCGGAGGTCACTCAGACTCACATCCATCGAGTCAGTGATGCCATCCAGCCATCTCATCCTCTGTCGGCCCCTTCTCTTGCCCTCAATCCCTGCCAGCATCAGAGTCTTCTCCAATGAGTCAACTCTTCGCATGAGGTGGCCAAAGTACTGGAGTTTCAGCTTTAGCATCATTCCTTCCAAAGAAATCCCAGGGCTGATCTCCTTCAGAATGGACTGGTTGGATTTCCTTGCAGTCCAAGGGACTCTCAAGAGTCTTCTCCAACACCACAGTTCAAAAGCATCAATTCTTCAGCGCTCAGCCTTCTTCACAGTCCAGCTCTCACATCCATACATGACCACAGGAAAGACCATAGCCTTGACTAGGCGAACCTTTGTTGGCAAAGTAATGTCTCTGCTTTTGAATATGCTATCTAGGTTGGTCATAACTTTCCTTCCAAGGAGTAAGCGTCTTTTAATTTCATGGCTGCAGTCACCACCTGCGGTGATTTTGGAGCCCAGAAAAATAAAGTCTGACACTGTTTCCACTGTTTCCCCATCTATTTCCCATGTAGTGATGGGACCAGAAGCCATGATCTTCGTTTTCTGAATGTTGAGCTTTAAGCCAACCTTTTCACTCTCCACTTTCACTTTCATCAAGAGGCCTTTTAGTTCCTCTTCACTTTCTGCCATAAGGGTGGTGTCATCTGCATATCTGAGGTTATTGATATTTCTCCCAGCAATCTTGAATCCAACTTGTGTTTCTTCCAGTCCAGTGTTTCTATAGTGGCATGTAAATATGGAAGAGATTTAGCAGAATCTGAAAGTGAATATAACTTGATTACTTGAAAGAAGGTTACAGAACCTGCTGAAATCAGGCAAAGATTGCAGGCTTCTAGTATCATGTCCTAATGGAGTAATGAACATGAAATGGAGGTATCTAGGTCCTTCATCACAACAGTTTCCAGTATCATCTGCACATTAACTGGTGGTGGGGACACTCTATGGATGCCCCTAGCCATCTATCTGGAGAAGGCAATGGCAACGCACTCCAGTACTCTTGCCTGGAAAATCCCATGGATGGAGGAGCCTGATAGGCTATAGCCCATGGGGTTGTGAAGAGTCAGATACAATTGAGCGACTTCACTTTCATTTTTCACTTTTATGCATTGGAGAAGGAAATGTCAACCCATTCCAGTGTTCTTGCTTGGAGAATCCCAGGGACGGGGAAGCCTGGTGGGCCGCCGTCTTTGGGGTCCCACAGAGTCAGACATGACTGAAGCAACTTAGTATCAGCAGTGGCAGCCATCTATCCCTCAGACTGAATCCAGACTCATCAATCCCATCTCAACTTAAAATTAATCCTCAGATGTCCTTTGGATCATGTGAAGCTCTTTGGTTTTCCAAATTTCATGTACAAGTCCTCCCTTCAAGCACATCCTGACTAGTATATTAGGTGGAGTTCAAATACACTGGACTGAGGAGGATGGTTTTTCCAAAGTGGAAAGTATCTTTCTTCTAAAACACCAGGGATTTATTGTGCTGGGCACTTGTGAGAACCACATGAGTTGAAATATTCAAATCTCTTTTCAACTAATCCCATGTCACTAAGTAAAGCTCAGGCAAAACCCATGGCACTAAGTAAGTAATGTATCACAGATCACAATTATTATTACGCCCACTCATAAATGAAAAAAATGAAGCCTCAGGGAGATTAAATACAAAATGAGGATTGAGAACATGTGTGATTGATTCCAAATCCTTTCCTTCTAGGATGCTGTCTCCCTTAGGAAAACTAATAAGAAACATAAACAGCAGACCTATTGGCCATACAATAAGACCAGTCATACTCCCAGCCCCTGCTAAAAGCCTAGATAGGCATAATCAATAATAGTGCACTTTTTCCAATTAAAGTTCTGAATCAGCTTCTGAATGTTTCTAAATATGGTGTGCCATGCAGCCACTTCCCATCATTTAGAATTCTGTTGAAAAATGAAGCTATTTGCCACCTCTGAGCTGTGATACCGAACTATGAGGATAGGTGATAACAACTATGCAGATCCTGTGGACTGTACCTTGTAATCCTTCCCTGAAGCTTAATCGATTGTGGTCTTTTCAGCTTGTTCTCTGAGGAATATCTCTAGTAAGGCTGTAATCAAGAGTTCAGAATGACAATCTCACATCCTTCAAGCATAAATACCATTATGAGAATCAGTTCAGTTCAGTGCAGTCACTCAGTCGTGTCTGACTCTTTGTGACCCCATGAACTACAGCTCAACAGGCCTCCCTGTTCATCACCATCCCCCGGAGTTTACTCAAACTCATGTCCATTGAGTTGATGATGTCATCCAACCATCTCATACTCTGTTGTCCCCTTCTCCTCCTGCCTTCAATCTTTCCCAGCATCAGGGTATTTTCAAATGAGTCAGTTTTTTGCATCAGGTGGCCAAAGTATTGGAGTTTCACCTTCAACATTAGTCCTTCCAATGAACATTCAGGACTGAATTCCTTTAGGACTGATTGGTTGGATCTCCTTGCAACCAAGGAACTCTCAATTATATACCTCAAACACCAAGATCAAAGTTTGCTGATGTCATTGAGTTAGATACTTTTTGTAAAACATGGGTTGTCTTGCACTAGAATGCCTTTTTCTTAGGTCACCCTAATTTTTGTTAAGTTATAACCTAAATCTGGAATCATTCAAAACAAAATGTCAGACCCAAGAGAACTAACATAAAGTAGACATGGCATCCAAAATGCTCTTCTAGATTTGCTCACTGCTCTTTCTAGATATTATTTCTGTGAGAAAGATTGCTTCTTGTCACTATTTTTTCTTAATTGCCTTCCCTCACAAGGACATTCTATAATTCACACAAAAAGTTTGTATAAGGAAGATAGAATTTAAGAGCTTTTTTCTCCTTTTGTGTTAAAATTAGAAATAAAGAATATTTATACTGTTAAGAAAGTGTCATTTCCTGGCTATTATAAACAGTGTTGCGATGAACATTGGGGTACACATGTCTCTTTCAATTCTGGTTTCCTCAGTGTGTATGCCCAACAGTGGGATTGCTGGATCATAAGGCAGTTCTATTCCCAGTTTTTTAAGGAATCTCCATAGTGTTATCCATATGGGCTGTACTAGTTTGCATTTCCACCAACAGTGTAAAAGGGTTCCCTTTTCTCCACACCCTCTCCAGCATTTATTGCTTGTAGACTTTTGGATTGCAGCCATTCTGACTGGTGTGAAATGGTACCTCATTGTGGTTTTGATTTGCATTTCTCTGATAATGAGTGATGTTGAGCATCTTTTCATATGTTTGTTAGCCATCTGTATGTCTTCTTTGGAGAAATGTCTATTTAGTTCTTTGGCCCATTTTTTGACTGGGTCATTTATTTTTCTGGAATTGAGCTGTAGGAATTGCTTGTATATTTTTGAGATTAGTTGTTTGTCTGTTGCTTCATTTAATATTATTTTCTCTCATTCTGAAGGCTGTCTTTTCACCTTGCTAATAGTTTTCTTTGTTGTACAGAAGCTTTTAAGTTTAATTAGGTCCCATTTGTTTATTTTTGCTTTTATTTCCAATATTCTGGGAGGTGAGTCATAGAGGATCCTGCTATGATGTATGTCAGAGAGTGTTTTGTCTATGTCCATCAGCAGATGAATGGATAAGAAAGCTGTGGTACATATACACCATGGAGTATTACTCAGCCATTAAAAATAATACATTTGAATCAGTTCGAATGAGGTGGATGAAACTGGAGCCTATTATACAGAGTGAAGTAAGCCAGAAAGAAAAACACCAATACAGTATAATAATGCATATATATGGAATATAGAAAGATGGTAACAATAACCCTGTACACGAGACAGCAAAAGAGACACTGATGTATAGAACAGTCTTTTGGACGCTGGGAGAGGGAGTGGGTGGGACGATTTGGGAGAATGGCATTGAAATATGTATAATATCATATATGAAACGAGTCACCAGTCCAGGTTCGATGCATGATACTGATGCTTTGGGCTGGTGCACTGGGATGACCCAGAGGGATGGTATGGGGAGGGAGGAGGGAGGAGGGTTCAGGATGGGGAACACATGTATACCTGTGGCAGATTCATTTTGATATATGGCAAAACCAATACAATATTGTAAAGTTAAATAAAATAAAATTAAATTTAAAAAATAAAAATAAAAGAAAGTGCCAGAGACCCTGCCTATCATGAATTTATTCTCTTATCTGTCCTAAAAGAGACTGGTGAATTTTAAGAGGGAGGAAAGAATTCTTGCCAGTTCCCAAGGGGCACTGCAGATTACTGACAATCAAAAGATGGATAGGTAATGCTTTTATTCATTCCATTGTCTGTCAGTCAATAGCTCTGACTGCCCAGAATGAATATATATATGTGGTTTTTCACTCTCTCCTTTGTGGAATCTGCCACCAGGAGCAAGGTGTCTGTCACCACAACACATCCCAGTCACATCCTGTCATGGGGAAAATAAAAGATGCCTGAGGGACTTCAAAGATAAAAATGACCACCAGTCACTGAGGGAAAGGTAGGCTTATTCTATGACCAGGCTCCACTCCCTGTAAAGAGTCAAGAGATACTCAGGAAGTTCAGGGACTCCTAGGACAGGGATACAGTGAAATGGCAGGGCAGGTTGGACTAATGAGGACAGGTACTTCACCTCGTCACACTTGACGTTGATGGAGACTGGGAGTCATGAATTGAATACCCAAAGACCATTAATCTAGGCATTGTGTGTGAGCATAAAATTTGAATTTGTAAGAATGAAAGATATCTGTTTTTGTTGAATAGATTTAATTTAAGATGATACAAACATTTCTTTAACATGCATTGCGTTTTATTGATTCTAAGACATATTTTTCTACAATTAACATCTCTGAGGGCTTCATTTGTGGCTCAGCTGGTAAACAACCCATCTCAAATGCAGGAGATGTGGGTTCAATCCTTGGGTTGGGAAGATCCTCTGGAGGAGGGCGTGACAACCCACTCCAGTATTTTTGCCTAGAGAATCTCCATGGACAAAGGACCCAGGCGGGCTACAGTCTACGGGGTTACAAAGAGTTATATATGACTGAGCATCTAAGGACATCTTGAAAATCAGAATACACATTATAATTATCTGTTGTAGTTAATTTGTCAGTATTTTTCTTTCTTGGTGATACATAAAATAATCGTGCATATTACAATCTACAGCATCACAGTTTTCATGAAGTATGGTTACATGGCCAAGTACTATACTGGTAACTTCATAGGAATTAACTTATTTAATTTATGTTTTCTAGTAGAAGCTTTAATGAGATACCATACAATTCAACCAACTAGTTTATAATTCAATGTTGTTGTTGTTGTTGTTTATATTTACAGAGTTGTGTTGCATCACCACAATTTTATAGCACTTTTTATCATAGCATAAAGAAAAATTTTACCATGTAGAAGTCCCTTCCATTTCACCCAACTCTAGGCAACAAATTTGCTTTCCAACTCTATAGATTTGCCTATTCTGTACACTTCATATAAGTGGAATCATATCATATGTGGCCCTTTGTGTTTGGCTTTTCTCATTTAACATGATGTTTTCAAGGCTTATGCATGTTGTAGTATGTGTACTACTTAATTCCTTTTTCTGAACAACTATTTTATTTTATGAGTTTGCTACATTTTATCTGTTCATCAAGTGATGGACATTTGGATTGTTTCCACCCTTTGGCTCTTATGAATAATGAGGCTACAAACATTTGTGCATGAGTTTTTCTGTGAATTTACGTTTTCATTTGTCTTGGGTATATTCATGAACTGGAAATGCTAGATCAAATGGCAAATCAATGTGTAACTTGTTGCAGAACAGCCAGACTGTTTTTCGAAGTGATTTCCCTAATTTCAGTTCAGTACAGTCACTCAGTCGTGTCCAACTCTTTGCGACCCCATGAATTGCAGCACGCCAGGCCTCCCTGTCCAACACCAACTCCCGGAGTTCACTCAGACTCACATCCATTGAGTTAGTGATGCCATCCAGCCATCTCATCCTCTGTCGTCCCCTTCTCCTCCTGCTCCCAATCCCTCCCAGCATCAGGGTCTTTTCCAATGAGTCAACTCTTTGCATGAGGTGGCCAAAATGCTGGACTTTCAGCTTTAGCATCATTCCTTCCAAAGAAATCCCAGGGCTGATCTCCTTCAGAATGGACTGGTTGGATCTCCTTGCAGTCCAAGGGACTCTCAAGAGTCTTCTCCAACACCACAGTTCAAAAGCATCAATTCTTCGGCACTCAGCCTTCTTCACAGTCCAACTCTCACATCCATACATGATCACAGGAAAAACCATAGCCTTGACTAGATGGACCTTTGTTGGCAAAGTAATGTCTCTGCTTTGAATATGCTATCTAAGTTGATCATAACTTTCCTTTCAAGGAGTAAGCATCTTTTAATTTCATTGCTGCAGCCAGCATCTGCAGTGTTTTTGGCGCCCCCTAAAAAATAAAGTCTGACACTGTTTCCACTGTTTCCCCATCTATTTCCCATGAAGTGATGGGACTGAATGCCATGATCTTCGTTTTCATAATGTTGAGCTTTAAGCCAACTTTTTCACTCTCCATCTTCACTTTCATAAAAAGGCTTTTTAGTTCCTCTTCACTTTCTGCCATAAGGGTGGTGTCATCTGCATATCTGAGGTTATCGATATTTCTCTCAGCAGTCTTGATTCCAGCATGTGTTTCTTCCAGTCCAGCGTTTTTCATGATGTATTCTGCATATAAGTTAAATAAGCCAAGTGACTATATGCAGCCTTGACGTACTCTTTTTCCTATTTGGAACCAGTCTGTTGTTCCATGTCCAGTTCTAACTGTTGCTTCCTGACCTGCACACAGATTTCTCAAGAGGTAGGTTAGGTGGTCTGTTATTCCCATCTCTTTTCAGAATTCCCCAGAGTTTATTGTGATCCACACAGTCAAAGGCTTTGGCATAGTCAATAAAGCAGAAATAGATGTTCCTATAAACAATGCATGAGTGTTTCAATTTCTCCAGGTCCTTGCCAATACTTGTAAATATCTGACATTTTGGTGCTAGTCACATTAGTACATATGAAATAACATCTCACTGTGGTTTTGATTTGGCTTTCCAGGTGATCCACTGATAAAGAATCTCCTGCAATGAAGGAGACTTGCAGGAGACAAGTGTTTGATTCCTGGATTGGGGAGGTCCCTTGGAGAAGGAAATGGCAACCCACTCCTGTATTCTTGCCTAGAAATCCCCATGGATATAGGATCCTGGTGGGCTACAGTCCATGGGGTCACAAAGAGTCAGGCACAACTGAGTGACTAAACAACAATGACTAATGATGTCAAGCATTTTTCCCCCATGCTTATTGGCCACATGTGTATCTTCTTTAGAGAACATTCAATTCATTTGTTGTGAAAAACTTTTTTTATAATCAATTTATTTATTTTAATTGCAGGCTAATTACTTTGAAACATTGTAGTGGCTTTTGACATACACTGACATGAATCAACAATGGGTGTACATGGGTTCTCCCATCCTGAATGCCTTTCCCACCTCCCTCCCCATCCCATCCCTCAGGGCCATCACAGTGCACCAGCCGTGAGTGCCCTATCTCATGCATCAAACCTAGACTGATGATCTATTTAACATATGGTAATATACAAGTTTCAATGCTATTCCCTCAAATCATTCCACCCTCGCCTTCTCCCATAGAGTCCAAAAGTCTGTTCTTTATCTCTGTGTCTCTTTTGCTGTCTCACATAGAGGGTCATCGTTACCATCTTTCTAAATTCTATATATATGCATTAATATACTGTATTGATGTTTTTCTTTCTGACTTACTTCACTGTGTATAATAGGCTGCAGTTTCATCCACCTCATTAGAACTGATTCAAATGCATTCTTTTTAATGGCTGAGTAACATCCCATTGTGTATATGTACCACAGCTTTCTTATCCATTCGTCTGCTGATGGACATCTAGGTTGCTTCCATGTCCTAGCTATTGTAAACAGTGCTGTGATGAACATTGGAGTATACGTGTCTCTTTCGTTTCTGGTTTCCTCGGTGTGTATACCCAGCAGTGGGATTGCTGGGTCATATGGAGTTTAATTTTCGTTTTTTGAAGGGAATCTTCACACTGTTCTCCATAGTGGCTGTACTAGTTTGCATTCCCACCAACAGTCTAAGAGAGTTTCCTTTTCTACACACCCTCTCCAGCATTTATTGCTTGTAGACTTTTGGATAGAAGCCATTCTGACTGGCATGAGATGGTACCTCTTAGTGGTTTTGATTTACATTTCTATACCACTCTTATGGCAGAAAGTGAAGAGGGGCTAAAAAGCCTCTTGATGAAAGTGAAAGTGGAGAGTGAAAAGGTTGGCTTAAAGCTCAACATTCAAAAAACGAAGATCATGGCATCTGGTCCCATCACTACATGGGAAATAGATGGGGAAACAGTGGAAACAGTGTCAGACTTTCTTTTTCTGGGCTCCAAAATCACTGCAGATGGTGACTGCAGCCATGAAATTAAAAGACTCTTACTCCTTGGAAGGAAAGTTATGACCAACCTAGATAGCATATTCAAAAGCAGAGACATTACTTTGCCAACAAAGGTTCGCCTAGTCAAGGCTATGGTGTTTCCTGTGGTCATGTATGGATGTGAGATCTGGACTGTGAAGAAGGCTGAGCACCGAAGAATTGATGCTTTTGAACTGTGGTGTTGGAGAAGACTCTTGAGAGTCCCTTGGACTGCAAGAAGATCCAACCAGTCCATTCTGAAGGAGATCAATCCTGGAATTTCTTTAGAAGGAATGATGCTAAAGCTGAAACTCCAGTATTTTGGCCACCTCATGCGAAGAGTTGACTCATTGGAGAAGACTCTGATGCTGAGAGGGATTGAGGGCAGGAGGAGAAGGGGACGACAGAGAATGAGATGGCTGGATTGCATCACTGACTTGATGGGTGTGAGTCTGGGTGACCTCCGGGAGCTGGTGATGGACAGGGAGGCCTGGCGTGCTGCAGTTCATGGGGTCGCAAAGAGTCGGACATGACTGAGCGACTGATCTGATCTGATCTGATCTGATCTGATAATGAGTGATGTTGAGCATCTTTTCATGTATTTGTTAGCCATCTGTACGTCTTCTTTGAAGGAATGTCTATTTAGTTCTTTGGCCCATTTTTTGATTTTGTGGTTTATTTTTCTGGTATTGAGCAGCTCTGCATTAGCTGCTTATATAGTTTTGAGATTAATTCTTTGTCAGTTGCTTCATTTGCTGTTATTTTCTCCCATTCTGAAGGTTTCTTTTCACCTTGCTTATAGTTTCCTTCATTGTGTGAAAGCTTTTAAGTTTAATTAGATCCCATTTGTTTATTTTTGCTTTTATTTCCATTACTCTGGGAGGTGGGTCATAGAGGATCCTGCTGTGATTTAGGTCAAGGAGTGTTTTGCCTATGTTTCCCTCTAAGGATTTTATAGTTTCTGGCCTTACATTTAGATCTTTAATCCATTTTGAGTTTATTTTTATGTTTGCTGTTCTATATTTGTATTATATATTATATATATAATTATATATATGTAATTATATATTATATATAATTATATATGTAATTATATATTATATATAATTATATATGTAATTATATATTATATATAATTATATATGTAATTATATATATGTATATATATTATATATACATATATATTATATATATGGTGTTTATGTATGTCTTCTAGTTTCAGTTTTTTACAAGTTGTTGACCAGTTTTGTTTTAACAAACTTTTTTATTGAGCTTTTACAGTATTCTAGGCATGTGAGAGACTGATGATATTAATGGCCTCAATTCTTTACTATTTTCTGTATTTGTACCATTTGCCAACTAATTCAGTACTTGGTAGTACAAATTTGGAAGTACCCTATCATTTGGACTCAGAAGTTAACCATATGTCTTGCTTTGTCCAGTGAGGTATTAGGAGATTCTTACCCAATCTAGCTGGTTGAAGCACCAGATATGGGGTGAAGGGCTGAGTCATCCCAACCAAGACTATTGTTACATCCAATAGCCAGGTAACTCCCTGACATGTGAATGAACCCAGTAAATTTGGCAGAGCTGTCTAATTGACTTAGACTAACTACAGATACATGAACAAATTCAGCTCAGGTCATTTGAACCCCTAAGATTCATGAGCTAGATAAATGTTTAATGTCACCTGCCACTGAGGGTTTGTGACTATTTTGCAGCATTATTATGGGACCAGATAATTAATACAAAACAGTATCCTAAGTACTGAAAATAGAAATAGGAAATGAAAGGCACAGTTCTTGCCCTTATAAAACTATATTGAATTAATTTGGAAAGGCCATAGAGTAATTCGTAAGTTGGAATGCTGTAGAGTAATAATATAGTTCAATCTGTGCTTTCAAAGACATATGAGCACTCTTTTAACCAAATAGCCATCAATGTCCATTTTACATAAGAGGTTTTAGGAGTTTGAGTGACAAAACTTCCCACCATTTTCTCCACCTTGTGCATTTGACTCTTCCTTGATGTTCAGTGCAATGTATCCTATACATTCATCATGTTCTTCCTGGAGTCATTAAAAATGTTTGGCAATGTGAAGAGTTGCACAAAATTTTAATTATAAATCTTGGTTACTCAAATTAGTGTACTGGCATAACTTTATTTAAAAATTACTGCTTTGTATTTATCCCAAGTTCTGCCCTGATAAAATTTTATTAACCTTTTAAGTCTGTGTCTTAAGCTTTCTCTGGCTTTACTTGCCTTTTCCTTGAGACTTTTGGCTTGGCCATATTTTGCTTCATATTAGTGACAGTGCAATTTTAAGCCAATCTAACTTTTTCTCTCAAGTTGCATTAGCTTTTATGTTCATGTCCTCTATGTTGACACTTTATCAAACACTTTTATTATGCTTAGCATAGCTGCTGCTTCTGCTGCTAAGTCACTTCAGTCGTGTCCAACTCTGTGCGACCCCTTAGACGGAAGCTCACCAGGCTCCCCCATCCCTGGGATTCTCCAGGCAAGAATACTGGAGTGGGTTGCCATTTCCTTCTCCAATGCATGAAAGTGAAAAGTGAAAGTGAAGTCGCTCAGTCGTGTCCGACTCTTAGCGACCCCATGGACTGAGCCTACCAGGCTCCTCCGTCCATGGGATTTTCGAGGCAAAAGTACTGGGGTGGGGTGCCTGTGTCAAAAACCAGTAGGTTTAGCTAACTTCCTAAAGTAGATTTTTTTTTTCTTCTTTCTTTTTTTTTTTTTTAAGTTCTAAGCCATCCTCATCAAAGCAGTAGAAAAGCAGCCTCTTATCATGGATATTATATGTTAGAGGTTCAAGTTACTTTAGATAGAAGGTAGATTTTTTTTTTTGCACATCTGGTGAAAGCTATGAACCTTCTTCAAAAAATAAGCAGAGATGTGTGTATACAGAAATATTTATACATTTTCAGAGGCTAATCCCTAAAGACTCAGAGTTGCTCTAAAGCTTTTCAGTTTCTTACCTAAGGGACTCATGTTGTAGAAAGATGAGCTTCCAAAGGAAAGTCAAGTTAGATTAAATATATTTTGATCAATAAATATGTTTGCCTAGTCATGTGCACATGTGCTGTGAACAGGACAAAATAGGTAGGCTAGTTTGGCCATTAACAGGGGACAGGGAAGTATATGTTGGTGTTGTTGGTTAGTTGCTAAGTCATGTCTTACTCTTTTTATGGACTGTAGTCCACCAAGCTCCTCTGTCCATGGGATTTCCCAGGCAAGAATACTTGAGTGGGTTGATTTTTCCTTTCCTGGGGTATCTTCCTGACCCAGAAATCAAATCCATGTCTCCTACATTGGCAGGTGGATTCTTTACCACTGAGTCACCAGAGAAACCTGTAATATATATTGTAAGAAGAACCAAAGACATAAGAAGTCACTGATTTGCTTCTAGATCCATGTCTGTCAGGGCTTTGCCATGGGTCGAACATAGGTCTATTTCCAAGGCTGTGGCATCCTCTTCAATAACAATTATTCTGGTGAAAAGGAGGCATGTGAACTATAATCATTGATTGCAAAATTCTAATCCATGGATGCATGATGAGCTGACTACATCCAAATCTTTTGGAAAGGTGTTCATATATAGATTTTTTTTTCTTTACCTTTAGATATTCTGATTTACTAGGTCAGAGGGTGAGATCCAGTAATCTATCATTTCTAAAAGCTTTCAGGTGGTTAGTTTGGTCAGTAGGCATGGTCAAGTATAAGAACCATTGGATTAAATGACCCAGGAAGCAACAGTTAGAACTGGACCTTGAACAACAGACTGGTTCCAGTATGAACCAGGAAAATAGGAAAAGCAGTATGTCAAGGCTGTATATTGTCACCCAGTTTATTTAACTTCTATGCAGAGTACATCATGAGAAACGCTGGGCTGGAGGAAGGACAAGCTGGAATCGAGACTGTCGAGAGAAATATCAATAACCTCAGATATGCAGATGACACCACCCTTATGGCAGAAAGTGAAGAGGAATCAAAAAGCCTCTTGATGAAAGTGAAAGAGGAGAGTGAAAAAGGTGGCTTAACACTCAACATTCAGAAAACTAAGATCATGGCATCTAGTCCCATAACTTTATGGGAAATAAATGGGGAAAGAGTGGAAACAGGGTCAGACTTTATTTTTTAGGGGGCTCCCAAATCACTGCAATTGGTGATTGCAGCCATGAAATTAAAAGACGCTTACTCCTTGGAAGAAAAGTTATGACCAACCTAGACAGCATATTCAAAAGCAGAGGCAATACTTTGCCAACAAAGGTCCATCTAGTCAAGGCTATGGTTTTTCCAGCAGTCATGTATGGATGTGAGAGTTGGACTGTGAAGAAAGCTGAATACTGAAAAATTTATGCTTTTGAACTGTGGTGTTGGAGAAGACTCTTGAGAGTCCCTTGGACTGCAAGGAGATCCAACCAGTCCATTCTAAAGGAGATAAGTCCTGGGTGTTCTTTGGAAGGAATGATGCTAAAGCTGAAACTCCAGTACTTTGGCCACCTCATGTGAAGAGTTGACTCATTGGAAAAGTCTCTGATGCTGGGAGGGATTGGGGGCGGGAGGATAAGGGGACGACAGAGGATGAGATAGCTGGATGGCATCACCGACTCAATGGACGTGAGTTTGAGTGAACTTCAGGAGTTGGTGATGAACAGGGAGGCCTGGCATGCTGCAATTCATGGGGTCACAAAGATTTGGATACAACTGACTAACTAAACTGAACTGAACTGAACTGAAGGCCAGTTCTAGAACCATCACTCCACAAGTCAGTAATCATAATGTGTTTTTTCATGCACTTGGAAGATTCACAAAACCATCATCGTTATACATAGTACAGTCAAATGCAGGTCCAATTTCATGCTGACTGCCCTCAGTAGCTATTCCATGCCCAAACTGGCTGCCAGCCACAAATAGCTGGGGCTGTCTGTGATAGGTCTGCTTGCCTCCCTGATGCCAGAGCTGTGCAAAGGCTCTCTAGGTTCTACTTCCAGCCGATGGGCAGCTGTTCTGGCAGACACAGCTGACCAGATGGTCTGTAGGTAAGAAATTTATCTTCTAAGATACTTCTGGGGAAAAGAATAAAAGAGATGTCTTTAAAGGCAAGGATAATGACTGAATAATTGTTAACAAGGTCATCATCCTCAATTTTAAAGACACTTATTCTATGCTTTATATATTTAAAAAATGCCAACAGCTGTGGGAAGTGGCTTTGCAATGACCTTCCCAAGCCTTGATAGCTTTAGGGAAAGCTGCAGTGCTCTTGGCATGGATACTAAAGGACTTGGCAACAAACATAAGTTCGGGGGGGTTGGAGAGAAAGGAACAAAATAACAGACATTAAACTGTAATTAGGATATGGCTTCCCTGATTTGAAGTGCTTCAGGCAATCGAACTCTAGGTAGAGAAAAACCCACAGTAACCCACAGTAACACTCTTATGACTGTTGTGAACTTAGCTTTAATCCCAAGCTAGAGTGGTCCAGACCTCATGAATTTTACTTGAATTACCCACCCAAAAAGATTTAAAGAACATGATTATAGGTCTCCTCATATAGTCTGTTGACTTACTCTACTCCTTATCTCCTTTATCACAAAGGGAGAAGGTTTCTGTGAATAGAGCCCCAGCATGTCCTCAGACATGGTCCATGAACTTACACTTCTGAGAAGGATAGAAGCATGTTGGTCCTCTTTGAAGACTAGATAGCCACAGACTGCATATGAAATTAGAATGACATTGGGCCTATGATAGGGGAGGTAAGCTCTGGTCAGGCTCTCTTACTAATTTTGATGAGATCCTGGGCAAGCCCCATTGTCTTTCTGGGCCTCAGTGCCATTCTCTGAAAAAGAATAGAACTGGAACAAGAAACCTGTGAGATATATCCCCTCTGTAGCATTCAACTTCATGTTAATGGCCAAGGAAAGAAAATCAATAGCCAGGTTGTCAGAGATGGCAATAAAAACTTGGATGAAGAATAACACTTTAGATTCTTTTCCCATTGCTACCGTTACTAGAAACCTCTGTCCCTTTACAGAGTACACAAAATAAAGTATCTAGATAAGTTGCTCTGAGTTCTAGAACTTTACAAAAAATTTTTGTTTTGTTTTTTTAGAGCAGTTTTAGGTTCACAGAAAAATTCAGAGGAAGGTACAGAATTTCCTGTAGACCCTCTGCCACTACCCATATATGTCTTTATCAACATTCCTCACTAAAGTAGTATATTGTTACAATTAATGAACCTATATTGATACATCATAGAGTCCATAGTTTACATTAATTAGGATTTACTCTTTGTGTTGCATATTCTATTAGTTTGGATGTATGTAAAATGATAGGTATCCGTCATTGCAATATCATAAAATATGTTCACTAGTCTAAACATCCTCTGTGCTCTGTCTGTGCATCTCTCTCCACTCGACCTCTGGTAACCACAACGTTATTACTTCTGCCAAAATTTGCCTTTTTCAGAATGTCATATACTTATAATTGGGCTTCTTAGTTGACTTAATGGTGAAGAATTTGCCTGCCAATGCAGGAGATACAGGAGACACCAGTTCTATCCCTGGTTCAGGAAGATCTCCCAGAGGAAGAAATGGAACTCACTCCAGTATTCTTGCCTGGAAAATCCCCTTGACAGAGGAGCCTGATGGACTACAGTCCATGGGACCACAAAGAGTCATACAAAACTGAACAATCATGTGCACATATAGACTGAGCAAACATACATACATGTATATATATATAGTTGTAATCATATAGAATGTAGCCTTTTCAAATTGGTTTCTTTCTACAACCTTTTTATAACATAATTTTCTGGTTCTTTGGATTCTGGCCTCAACTCTCCAAATCAAATTTTTGAAAAATGGACTTCCTTGATACCTCAGTTAGTAAAGAATCCACCTGCAAAGCAGGAGACCCTGGTTCGATTCCTGGATTGGGAAAATCCACTGGAGAAGGTATAGGCTATCCATTTCATTATTCTTGGGCTTCCCTTGTGGCTCAGCTGGTAAAGAATACACTTGCAATGTGGGAGAACTGGGTTCAATCCCTGGGTTGAAGATCCCCTGGAGAAGGGAAAGGCTACCCATTCCAGAATTCTAGCCTGGAGAATTCCATGGCCTGTATAGTACATGGGGTTGCAAAGAGTTGGACATAACTGAGCAACTTTCACTTACTCACTCAGAGAGTATTTTACACATTCAGAAGCATTAACATATATGCTTACCAGTTCTTCCTTAAAAGTGCCCAGCACAGTGTTGCCCTCTGACCATCATGAGTGTGGTGGTCACTTGGAAAGGACACTTTGTGCCATACTGGGATCAGTCCTGAGCTCTATCAGCACTAGTCCCATCCTGGAGCAACTATTTTTATGAAGGACACTCAGGTCCTTTACCTCTCAGAGGAAGCTGATGCCAAGAAACAGACCTTCATCCAAAGACACTTACATTAGGTTCAGATCAGATCAGTCGCTCAGTCATGTCTGACTCTTTGCGACCCCATGAATCGCAGCACGCCAAGGCTTCCCTGTCCAACACCAACTCCTGGAGTTCACCGAGATTCACGTCCATCAAGTCACTGATGCCATCCAGCCATCTCATCCTCTGTTGTCCCCTTCTCCTCTTGCCTCCAATCCCTCCCAGCATCAGAGTCTTTTCCAATGAGTCAACTCTTCACATGAGGTGGCCAAAGTACTGGAGTTTCAGCTTTAGCATCATTCCTTCCAAAGAAATCACAGGGCTGATCTCCTTCAGAACAGACTGGTCGAATCTCCTTGCAGTCCAAGGGACTCTCAAGAGTCTTCTCCAACACCACAGTTCAAAAGCATCAATTCTTCAGCATTCAGCCTTCTTCACAGTCCAGCTCTCACATCCATACATGACCACAGGAAAAACAACACCTCACTCACCCTCAATTCTTATAGCAACCATGTTAGTTGAATCTTCTGATTGACTTTTCAATGGCTAAAAGTCTTTCTTAATAAAAATATTCTCTTTTGTTAAGTATAAAACACCAGTGAGAATGGAATCTTTATTAGATGGCTGTGGCTCCCCTGGAACCTCGTCACATAATTCCGAATGTTGGTTCTGTTTCATCTTATGAGGAAAATGATGCAAGACACAATTCTGAGTATGAATCAAATCCAAGAAAGCCTTCTGGAAGTTTAGTTTTAGAAGTGAGGAAAAGCAAGAAGACTTACAGAGCATATGCTGTGTGTCAGCCTCTAGGCTGGGTATTCTGTATACACTGTATCATCCCAATCTGGCAATTAAGCCTTGCATTGACCTTTTACAAACAATTAAACTGAGCAGCAGAAGAGTTAAATCTTCTGGAAAATCTTGATATGAATACATATCATTTCTGGATGCCATCCTGCCTGGTACATCCAATATTCTTTATGATTTGTCTCTGTCTTCCAGAGCAGAACTAGCAACTCAATTGTGATTAACTGAGAGTCCTGGATAATTCTCTTCTAGTTAACTGAGTTTTCATCATAAATCCTACTTAAAGTGAGCATTTTTTTAGATATTTTTTTTTAATTTCAAGTATCTTGTTTTATATTTGTAGAAATATTCTTGATTTTGCTGTAATCAATATATTTTGGGGGCTGCATTCTACTTTTTTTCTTTCCTTACTTTCTTCTCTACTTTTTAAATCTATTATTATAAATTTATCATAAAATTTATATTATAGCTTTCTTACATTGAAATTCTGACTATATGCCAGAATTTACAGAAAGGCCCTAAGTAAATATTGATTGAAATAATGAAGATATTTACGAAAATGCATGTTACATTTAGTATGTATATTATACATGATGTTTGTTTCTATTTGATATCAATTTTTAAATATACAATTGAATTTAAATTGTATATAAAACAGAACACTGCCTTAATAAGAGAAGGTGTCTTAGAGCCCAGTGCCTAGAAATTAAAATGAATACAATATAGTTAGATGACACCTGCTGGTCAGGGATAAAAAGAGCTAGTCTCCATTTCCATCTCTGCCACCAATTACCTGTATGAACTTGAAACAAGAATGTAACCTTTCTGACTTCAGTTTTCTCCTGGTGAAATGGAGATGGTCCTTCTAGCACTTGTCTTCCAGCTCTATACCATATCTATACTTGTAGGTTCCCAGGAAGCATAATTCCCTGTTTACATACTCATTTTGGTTAACAATGGAACCAGAAACAAACTAAAAATGCACCTTCCCCTCTTGGGATACTCAAGAAATTCCAGGTGACTGGTGTAATTAATTTCTGTATTTGAGCCTTGTGAGACACAACAAAAAACTCTGGCCAAAAAGAGGCTGTTTTACTTTTCAAATATCTGTAATCGCGTAGTTCAATTCAGCTTTCTTCCAAACAACTACCAACATCTGTTGACTTTTCAGAGATGGGTCCGGCAGTCACCATTTGGTGTTTGACGTATTGTGTACAAAGAGAAAAAGACTTTGAAAAGCAAATCCTCATCAGATTGCATTGGATGTGAAGAATCTTCATATACACAAATATTCTAGGGCAGATAGAAGTGAAGCAGGTAGATAAATGATACCCCTACCCTGAATGAAGGGTCAGCAAAGAAAAGTAAAAAATGAGGCAGTAAGGAAAGAAAGCACAAGGAATGCAAAACATGTCTAAAAGATGACGGGAGGGAAAAAAGAAAAAAGAGTGTCTTTCCTACATATATATTCATCTTTGCATGAAATGTTCCTTTCGTATCTCTAACTTTCTTGAAGAGATCTTTATGCATTCCCATTCTATTGTTTTCCTCTATTTCTTTGCATTGATACTGAGGAAGGCTTTCTTATCTCTCCTTGCTATTCTTTGGAACTCTGCATTCAAATGAGCATAGTTTCCTTCTCTCCTTTGCCTTTCATTTTCTTCTTTTCTCAGCTATTTGTAAGGCCTTCTCAGACAGCCATTTTGCGTTTTTGCATTTCTTTTTCTTGGAGGATCCCTGCCTCTTTACAATGTCATGAACCTCTGTCCATAGTTCTTCAGTCACTCTGTCTATCAAATCTAATCCCTTGAATCTATTTGTCACTTTCACTGTGTAATAGTAAGGAATTTTGTTTAGGTCATACCTGAAAAATCTAATGGTTTTCCCCACTTTCTTCAATTTAAGTCTGAATTTGTCAATAAGAATTTCATGATCTGAGATGCAGTCAGATCCCAGTCATTTTTGCTGACTCTATAGAGCTTTTACATCTTTGGCTGCAAAGAATATAATCAATCTGATTTTGATATTGATCACCTGGCAATGTCCATGTGTAGAGTCATCTCTTGTGTTGTTGAGAGAGGGTGCTTTCTATGACCAGTACGTTCTCTTGGCAAAATTCTGTTAGGCTTTGCCCTGCTTCATTCTGTATTTCAAGGCCAAATTTCGCTGTTACTCCAGGTATATGTTGATTTCCTACTTTTGTATTCTAGTCCCCTGTAATGAAAATGACATATTTTGGGGGGTTTAGTTCTAGAAGGTCTTGTAGGTCTTCATAGAATCATTCAATGTCAGCTTTTTCAGCATTATTGGTTGGGACATAGACTTGGATTACTGGGATATTGAAAAGTTTGCCTTGGAAACCAACAGAGATCATTCTGTTGTTTTTGATATTGAATTCCAGAAATGCATTTTGGTCTCTTTTGTTGACTATGGGGGATACTCCATTTTTTTCTAAGGGATTCTATCCCTCTGTAGTAGATATAATGCTGATCTAAGTTAAATTCACGCATTCCAGTCCATTTAATGTCACTGATTCCTAAAATGTCAATGTTCACTCTTGCTATCTCTGTTTACCATTTCCAATTTGCTTTGAATCATGGACCTAACATTCCAGGTTCCTATGCAAGATTGTTCTTTATTTACAGCATCAAACTTTGCTTCTATCACCAGTCACATCCACAAATGGGTATTGTTTTTGTTTTGGCTCTGTCTCTTCATACTTTCTGGGGTTAGAAATAGAAGAAAGGGAATAGAAATAGTCTTTCCTAATAAAATGGGAAAGACTAGAGGTCTCTTCAAGAAAAGATGGGCACAATAAAGGACAGAAATTTTATGGACCTAACAAAAGCAGACGATATCAAGAAGTGGTGGCAAGAATACACAGAAGAACTATACAAAAAAAAAAAAAAAAAAAAAAATTCATGACCCATATAACCATAATGGTATAACCATCCACCTAGAGCCAGACATCCTGAAATGCCAAGTCAAGTGGGCCTTAGGAAGCATCATTATGAACAAAGCTAGTGAAGGTGATGGAATTCCAGATGAACTATTTAAAATCCTAAAACATAATGCTGTGAAAGTCCTGCACTTTATATACCAGCAAATTTGGAAATCTCAGCAGTGGCCACAGGACTGGAAAAGGTCAGTTTTCATTCCAATCCATAGGCAATACAAAAAAAAAAAAAAAAAAAATGTTCAAAATACCTCATAATTTCACTCATCTCACACGCTAACAAAGTAAGGCTCAAAATTCTCCAAGTCAGGCTTCAACAGTATGTGAACTGTGAACTTCCAGATGTTCAAGCTGAATTTAGAAAAGTCAGAGGAACCAGAGATCAAATCGCCAATACCTGCTGGATCATCAAAAAAAGCAAGAGTTACAGAAAAACATCTACTTCTGCTTTCTTGACTACACCAAAGCTTTTAACTGCATGAATCACAACAAATTGTGGAAAATTCTACAAGAGATGGGAATACCAAACCACCTTACCTGCCTCCTGTAAAATTTGTATGCAGTTCAGAAATCAATAGTTAGAACTGGACATGAAACAACAGACGTTGCAAATCAGGAAAGGAGTATGTCAAGGCTCTATCTTGTCACTCTGCTTATTTAAATTATATCCAGAGAACATCCACCAAAACACCAGTCTGGATGAAGCACAAATTAGAATCAAGATTGCTGGGGAAAATATCAACAACCTCAGATATGCAGATGATACCATGCTTAGAGCTTCCCTGGTGGCTCAGATGGTAAAGCATCTGCCTGCAATGCGGGAGACCTGGGTTCAGTCCCCGGGTTGGGAAGATCTCCTGGAGAAGGAAATGACAACCCACTCCAGTATTCTTGCCTGGAGAATCCCAGGGACGAATGAGCCTGGTAGGCTATAGTCCATAGGGTTGCAAAAGTCAGACACAACTGAGCGACTTCACTTCCACGCTTATGGCAGAAAGTGAAGAACAAAAGAGCCTCTTGGTAGAAGTGAAAGAAGAGAGTGAAAAAGTTGGCTTAAAACTCAACATTCAGAAAACTAAGTTGATTGACACTGGTCGCATCATTTCATGGCAAATGGATGGGGAAATAATGGAAACAGTGAGAGACTTTATTTTGGGGGGCTCCGAAATCACTGTAGATGGTGATTGCAGCCATGAAATGAAAAAATCCTTGCTCCCTGGAAGAAAAACTATAACCAACCTAGATGGCAAAAGTTCATCTAGTCAAAGCTATGGTTTTTCCAGTAGTCATGTATGATTGTCAGAGTTGGCCTATAAAGAAATCTGAATTGATGGTTTTGAACTGTGGTGTTGGAAAAGACTGTTGAGAGTTCCTTGGACTACAAGGAGATCAAATCAGTCAATTGTAAAGGAAATCAGTCTTGAGTATTCATTGGAAGGACTGATGCTGAAGTTGAAACTCCAATACTTTGGCCACCACAAGTGAAAATTTGACTCATTGGAAAAGACCCTGAAGCTGGGAAACAATGAAGACAGAGAAGGTGATGACACAGGATGAAGTGGTTTGATGGCACCACTAACTCAATGGACATGATTTTGAGAAAGCACTTTTAGTTGTTGAAAGACAGGGAAGGCGAGCATGCTGCAGTCCATGGAGTCACAAAGAGTTGGGCACGACTGAGCAACTGACCTGAACTGAACATATGTACCATGTAGGTCTGTGTACTAATTTACAAAGGAGTTCTTTGGTGTTTCCACTGTTTCATCATACAAGAGAAATGTTTCAGTAAATTTGTCTAAACCCAACCTCTAGTCAAAAATTATTTGTTTTATCTTTCTATCTGGACCAAGCAGTTTCGACACAGGGCAGAACTGGCATAATCTATATTTCTTCTCATTTTTTAGTCAGTAATGACTTCTGGACTTTAATATATATTTGTCATGTGACTAACTAATGGGGCAGGCAAATAATCTTAAACCATCTTATCACATAAATCTACAGCCAGAAGGCTGTCAAAAGAGGCATCTTGATTTTTGTTTCCTCAAATGGCCTCTGATCCAAAGGATTTTGTCAGTAATTCAGTTCATGGCACAGAATTCTCTCTGCCCCTTCCTCTACTCCAGGTTTATTTTAAAACACAAATCATCATTTGCTATTCCTTCAATGTAGATGGACTTAAATACAAGGCATTCTGGTTCCTCAGTAGCATGCGCCATGCAGAAAGGATGGAAGATGGAAATAAAGTGAGTAGATAATCAGTTCTCTCCATGAACATTACTAGGGAGAAAAAAACTGAAAAAAAAAAAAAAAAAAAGCAGTACCTTGAAGGTCTGCATTCTCACTGTTGCTTTTCAATTAACTATTGACAGCCTTGGATAAAAACTTCTGAACCTCTATTCCTCACCTGTGAAGTATAGTGTTGTTTGAAGATTAAAATAAATGAGGGGTTTGGCATTACATTTAAGCTACGAGTAGCTGCATAAACATAAGATATTATTGTAGTTTTAATAGTAACTTTTGAGAAAGACATTAATCATCCCTAAAGTTTACTCGCACATGATTTACGACTCTTATTTGCATCATACAGACCAGCCTCTCCATTGGATCTTTTGGTCCTGGTGCTCATTTTCCTTTTATTTTTTTATTTTTTCCTAGGTGGATTAAGACATAAAATAGTTATTAGTCAATTTGGTTTTTTATTTAAACATAATTAACAGAATGCTATCATGATGTCTTTACATATATCTGACAACTGAGGCTGAGCTTCTATACTAGGCTTCATTCATTAGTTCAATCTTTGCTTCCTATTTCAATGAATTGGCTTTTCATAATGTAGTTACTTTGATAAATATATGCTATCACCCATCTTCCACTGCTCAAGTACTTTGAAGCTGTTAAATAGGATTTGATTATGTTTAGCTATGATCACATACCCTCTATCTGTTATTGGGTTTATCAGGTCACAATTCAACAATTACTAAGCTTTTAAGCAAAACATGAGGAGGTAGCTCATAAAAATGGAAGAACAGGCTTTGAAATCAAACAAAATTGGGCTCTATTTCTAACTCTGCCATTTGTAGTTGTCATTACTTAGAGCAAGTTGCTTAACCTCTCTGTGTCTGTTTTCTCTTTGGTAAAATTGGAAAAGTAATATCTATCTCTCAGGTGAGAACTACCAATAATATATGTTAAGTGTGTGAGTACAGCCTAACTTGCTTCAGTTGTGTCTGACACTTTGCAATTCTGTAGACTGTAGTTTACCAGGCTCCTCTGTCCATGGGATTCTCCAGACAAGAATACTGGAGTGAGTTGCCATGCCCTCCTTCAGGGTATCTTACTGACCCAGGGATTGAACCCACATCTTTTGTGTCTCTTGCATTGGCAGGCAGGTTCTTTACCACTAGCACCACTTGGGAAGCCCATATGTTAAGTACCTGTCACAATACCTAAACTAAGAGCAGGTACAACGTCATATTTTTCTACTTATTCATCCTTCAAGTTCTCTCTCGACACATCATGCGTGATGTTTCTCTGTGTAGTTACCAGTAGTGCTTATTTTCAAGAATTTACCATCTATTGGAAAATATAGAAATATATCCAAGTAAATTTCATGCAATTCAGAATTGAATGGGTTATAAAAGAGAGGTTTAAACCAAGTTCTATAGCATTACAATTGAAGTGCATTAATACCTGAAATGAAAAGACTGAATTCCCTTCAAAGACTACCAGAATTCTAACAAGTGACAAAGTGAGAATATTCACTTACATAGTTAACCCAGAAAAGCTGATTCTACCACAGCACCATTAAGAATTCATTTGTGTCTAGTCATCTGAGGTGGTGACACCACAGTGCTGATAATTCCCAGACACAGGCCTCCATCTACTTATGGGGTATGGAATAATTTCCTTAGCTTCTTGATCACAGCCACTTGCCTTAATATGAGTCAGAGAAGCACTTACCTGGTGGCTCAGTGGTAAAGAATCTTCTTGCCAATGAAGGAAACATGGGTTTGATCCCTAGACTTTGAAGATCCCCTGGAGAAGGAAATGGCAACCCACTCAAGCACGCCTGGGGAATCCCATGCACAGAGGAGCCTGGAGGGATACAGTCCATAGAGTCCCAAAGACTCAGACATGACTTAGTGACTGAGCACATATGCATGAGCCAGAGAAAGTGAGATTGGATCAGCCAATCCAGAGTCATATCAATATCCTCCTGGTGTAGTCAGTGAAAAAGTTTAGTAGTTGAAAGAAAACGAGTTAAAAATCCACAGGATGTTGTATTTAACAAACATTAGTTGAATATCTATTGTGTACAGGCACTGTACATTTCATTTAAAAATATATAGATGAGATATTAATTGTACCTTTGTATCTAAAGATAGAATTTTAAGAATTCATTGTAATATTGTCATTTATCACATGAAGTATTTTGAGTGGAAATACAAATTGACATATACTTCTATTAGCAGATTTAGACTAGTACAGTAAGCAAATCATGAATGGAGTATATAGGGCTTTGTCTACCTCTACTATTTACTATGTATGTGATCCACTATACTATTACAGTCTACAGAGAGAAACTATATTCTCAATAATTACATAATCAACACTATTCTTCCTAAAGTTCTTCAAGGTATGTATCTTGGTTATCATTTTACAGATATAGAAACTAAAGCTATATAAAGACAAGTAACTTGCCCAAAGACACATGTTACATAGCTGAGAGCCTGGACTTAAATCTCAAAACATAGTTTGTCCTCCTGACCAACATGTTATGTTGCTTCCATGGGAAATGGATACTACCTCTTGCCCCAGAAGTGGAGATAATATCTTTGAAAGTGATGATGTGTTGGAAAACTGTATACAGATAATTATTACAAGTAGCATTTAGTACATTGTTAACATCAATATGACCAAGATAAAAAGCTAGTTAAATTCAATCTCTCAGTCCTGTCCTACTCTATGTGACCGCTATGATAGCAGCATGCCAGGCCTCCCTGTCCATCACCAACTCCCGAAGTTTTCTCAAACTCATGTTCATTGAGTTGGTGATGCCATCCAACCATCTCATCCTCTGTCATCCCCTTCTCCACGTGCCTTCAACATTTCCCAGCATCAGGGTCTTTTCAAATGAGTCAGTTCTTTGGAGCAGGTGGCCAAAGTATTGGAGTTTTAGCTTCAAAATCAGTCCTTCCAATGAATATTCAGCACTGATTTCCTTTAGGATGGACTGGTTTGTTCTCCTTGCAGTCCAAGGGACTCTCAAGAGTTTTCATCAACACCACAGTTCAAAAGCATCAATTCTTTGGTGTTCAGCTTTCTTTATAGTTCAACTCCTACATCCATACATGACTACTGGAAAAACCATAGCCTTGACTAGATGGACCTTGGTTGGCAAAGTAATGTCTCTGCTTTTTAATATGCTGTCTAGGTTGGTCATAACTTTTCTTCCAAGTGGTAACTGTTTTTTAATTTTTAATTTCATAGCTGCAATCAACATCTGCAGTGATTTTGGAGACCCTAAAAGCAAAGTCTGCCACTGTTTCCATGGTTTTCCCCAGTATTTCCCATGAAGTGATAGGACTGAATGCCATGATCTTAGTTTTCTTAATGTTGAGTTTTAAGCCAACCTTTGACCTAAATCAAATCCCTTATGATTATACAGGGGAAGTGAGAAATAGATTTAAGGGCCTAGGTCTAATAGATAGAGTGCCTGATGAACTATGGAATGAGGTTCGTGACATTGTACAGGAGACAGGGATCAAGACCATCCCCATGGAAAAGAAATGCAAAAAGCAAAATGGCTGTCTGGGGAGGCCTTGCAAATAGCTGTGAAAAGAAGAGAAGCAAAAAGCAAAGGAGAAAAGGAAAGATATAAACATCTGAATGCAGAGTTCCAAAGAATATCAAGAAGAGATAAGAAAGCCTTCTTCAATGATCAATGCAAAGAAATAGAGGAACACAACAGAATGTGAAAGACTAGGGATCTATTCAAGAAAATCAGAGATACATTTCATGCAAAAATGGGCTCGATAAAGGACAGAAATGGTATGGACCTAACAGAAGCAGAAGATATTAAGAAGAGGTGGCAAGAATACACAGAAGAACTGTACAAAAAAGAGCTTCACGACCCAGATAATCATGATGGTGTGATCACTGACCTAGAGCCAGACATCCTGGAATGTGAAGTCAAGTGGGCCTTTGAAAGCATCACTAGGAACAAAGCTAGTGGAGGTGATGGAATTCCAGTGGAGCTATTCCAAATCCTGAAAGATGATGCTGTGAAAGTGCTGCACTCAATATGCCAGCAAATTTGGAAAACTCAGCAGTGGCCACAAGATTAGAAAAGGTCAGTTTTCATCCCAATCCCAAAGAAAGGCAATACCAAAGAGAGCTCAAACTACCGCACAATTGCACTCATCTCACACGCTAGTAAAGTAATGCTCAAAATTCTCCAAGCCAGGCTTCAGCAATATGTGAACCGTGAACTTCCAGATGTTCAAGCTGGTTTTAGAAAAGGCAGAGGAACCAGAGATCAAATTGCCAACATCCGCTGGATCATCGAAAAAGCAAGAGAGTTCCAGAAAAACATCTATTTCTGCTTTATTGACTATGCCAAAGCCTTTGACTGTGTGGATCACCATAAACTGTGGAAAATTCTGGGAGAGATGGAAATACCAGACCACCTGATCTGCCTCTTGAGAAATCTGTATGCAGGTCAGGAAGCAACAGTTAGAACTGGTCATGGAACAACAGACTGGTTCCAAATAGGAAAAGGAGTACGTCAAGGCTGTATATTGTCACCATGTTTATTTAACTTATATGCAGAGTACATCATGAGAAATGCTGGACTGGAAGAAACACAAGCTGGAATCAAGATTGCCGGGAGAAACATCAATAACCTCAGATATGCAGATGATACCACCCTTATGGCAGAAGGTGAAGAGGAACTAAAAAGCCTCTTGATGAAAGTGAAAGTGTAGAGTGAAAAGGTTGGCTTAAAGCTCAACATTCAGAAAACGAAGATCATGGCAACTGGTCCCATCACTACATGGGAAATAGATGGAGAAACAGTGGAAACAGTGTCAGACTTTATTTTTCTGGGCTCCAAAATCACTGCAGATGGTGACTGCAGCCATGAAATTAAAAGACTCCTTGGAAGGAAAGTTATGACCAACCTAGATAGCATATTCCAAAGCAAAGACATCAGTTTGCCAACAAAGGTTCGCCTAGTCAAGGCTATGGTCTTTCCTGTGGTCATGTATGGATGTGAGAGCTGGACTGTGAAGAAGGCTGAGAGCCGAAGAATTGATGCTTTTGAACTGTGGTGTTGGAGAAGACTCTTGAGAGTCCCTTGGACTGCAAGGAGATCCAACTGGTCCATTCTGAAGGAGATCAGCCCTGGGATTTCTTTGGAAGGAATGATGCTAAAGCTGAAACTCCAGTATTTTGGCCACCTCATGCGAAGAGTTGACTCATTGGAGAAGACTCTGATGCTGGGAGGGATTGAGGGCAAGAGGAGAAGGGGACGACAAAAGATGAGATGGCTGGATGGCATCACTGACTCGATGAATGTGAGTCTGAGTGACCTCCGAGAGCTGGTGATGGATAGGGAGGCCTGGCGTGCTGCAGTTCATGGGGTCCCAAAGAGTCGGACACGACTGAGCGACTGATCTGATCTGATCTGATCTGATATATAGGTCTTTTGTTTCTTTAGGTTGATATATTCCTAAGTATTTTATTCTTTTCATTGCAATGGTGAATGGAATTGTTTCCTTAATTTCTCTTTCTGTTTTCTCATTGTTAGTGTATAGGAATGCAAGGGATTTCTGTGTGTTTATTTTATATCCTGCAACTTTACTATATTCAATGATTAGCTCTAGTAATTTTCTGGTGGTGTGTCTAGGGGATTTCTATGTAGAGGATCATGTCATCTGCAAATAGAATTTTATTTCTTCTTTTCCAATGTGAATCATTTTTATTTCTTTTTCTGCTCTGATTGCTGTGGTCAAAACATCCAAAACTATTTTGAATAGTATTGGTGAGTTGCCACCCTTGTTTTGTTCCTGACTTTAGGGGAAATGCTTTCAATTTTTCAGCATTGAGGATAATGTTTGCTGTGGATTTGTCATATATAGCTTTCATTAGGTTGAGGTATGTTCCTTCTATTATTGCTTTCTGGAGGATTTTTATCATAAATGGATGTTGAATTTTCTCAAAGGCTTTCTCTACATCTATTGATATAATCATATGGTATTTATCTTTCAATTTATTAATGTGGTGTGTTACATTGATTGATTTTCGGATATTGAAGAATCCTTGCATCCCTTGCATCCCCAAGCCACTTGGTCATGATTTATTATCTTTTTAGAATGTTGTTGGATTCTGTTTGCTAGAATTTTGTTAAGGATTTTTGCATCTATGCTCATCAGTGGTATTGGCTTGCAGTTTTCTTTCTTTCTTTCTTTCTTTTTGTGGCCTCTTTGTCAGGTTTTGGGGTGATGGTGACCTCATAGAATGAGTTTGGAAGTTTACCTTCCTCTGCAATTTTTCTGGAAGAATATCAGTAGGATAAGTGTTAGCTCTTCTCTCAATTTTTTTGGTAGAATTTAGTTGTGAAGCCGTCTGATCCTGGGCTTTTGTTTGCTGGAATATTTCTGATTATAGTTTTGATTTCCATGCTTGTGATGGGTCGATGAACATTTTCTATTTCTTTCTGGTTCAGCTTTGGAAAGATATACTTTTCTAAGAATTTGTCCATTGCTTCCAAGTTGTCCATTTTATTGGCATATAGTTGCTGATAGTAGTCTCTCATCATCCTTTGTATTTGTGTGTGGTCGTGATTTCTCCATTTTCATTTCTAATTTTGTTGATTTGATTCATCTCCCTTTGTTTCTTGATGAGTCTGGCTAATGGTTTGTCAGTTTTATTAATCTTCTCAAAGATGATTTTTGCTGTGCTCTCTTTTGTTTCTTTTGCATTTATTTCTGCCATAATTTTAAAGATTTCTCTCCTTCTACAAACCCTGGTGTGCTTCATTTCTTCCTTTTCTAGTTGCTTTAGGTGTAGAGTTAGGTTATTTATTTGACTTTTTTGTTTGTTTCTTTCTTTCTTAAGATAAGCCTGTATTGCTATGAACCTTCCCCTTAGCACTGCTTTTACAGTATCCCATAGGTTTTGGGTTTTTGTGTTTTCATTGTCATTCGTTTCTATGCATATTTTGATTTCTTTTATGATTTCTCCTGTGATTTGTTGGTTATTCAGAAGCGTGTTTTTTAGCCTCCATGTGTTGGATTTTTAAATAGTTTTTCTCCTGTAATTGACATTTAATTTTATTGCATTGTGGTCAGAAAAGATGCTTGGAATGATTTCATTTTTTTTTTTTTTTTTTTTAATTTACCAAGGCTAGATTTATGACTCATGATGGGGTCTATCTTGGAGAAGGTTCCATGTACACTTGAAAAAGATGAAATTTATTTTGGGGTGTGAATTGTCCTATAGTTATCAATCAGGTCTAACTGGTCTATCAGATCCGATAAGATCAGATCAGTCGCTCAGTCGTGTCCGACTCTTTGCGACCCCATGAACTGCAGCACCCCAGGCCTCCCTGTCCATCACCAGATCTCAGAGGTCATTCAGACTCACATCCATCGAGTCAGTGATGCCATCCAGCCATCTCATCCTCTGTCGTCCCCTTCTCCTCCTGCTCTCAATCCCTCCCAGCATCAGAGTCTTCTCCAATGAGTCAACTCTTCGCATGAGGTGGCCAAAATACTGGAGTTTCAGCTTTAGCATCATTCCTTCTAAAGAAATTCCAGGATTGATCTCCTTCAGAATGGACTGGTTGGATCTCCTTGCAGTCCAAGGGACTCTCAAGAGTCTTCTCCAACACCACAGTTCAAAAGCATCAATTCTTCGGCGCTCAGCTTTCTTCACAGTCCAGCTCTCACATCCATACATGACCACAGGAAAGACCATAGCCTTGACTAGGCGAACCTTTGTTGGCAAAGTGATGTCTCTGCTTTTGAATATGCTATCTAGGTTGGTCATAACTTTCCTTCCAAGGAGTAAGCATCTTTTAATTTCATGGCTGCAGTCACCATCTGCAGTGATTTTGGAGCCCAGAAAAATAAAGTCTGACACTGTTTCCACTGTTTCTCCATCTATTTCCCATGTAGTGATGGGACCAGTTGCCATGATCTTCGTTTTCTGAATGTTGAGCTTTAAGCCAACCTTTTCACTCTCCACTTTCACTTTCATCAAGAGGCTTTTGAGTTCCTCTTCACTTTCTGCCATAAGGGTGGTATCATCTGCATATCTGAGGTTATTGATATTTCTCCCGGCAATCTTGATTCCAACTTGTGTTTCTTCCAGTCCGGCATTTCTCTGCATATAAGTTAAATAAACATGGTGACAATATACAGCCTTGACGTACTCCTTTTCCTATTTGGAACCAGTCTGTTGTTCCATGACCAGTTCTAACTGTTGCTTCCTGACCTGCATACAGATTTCTCAAGAGGCAGATCAGGTGGTCTGGTATTCCCATCTCTCCCAGAATTTTCCACAGTTTATGGTGATCCATACAGTCAAATGCTTTTAGTCAATAAAGCAGAAATAGATGTTTTTCTGGAACTCTCTTGCTTTTTCGATGATCCAGCGGATGTTGGCAATTTGATCTCTGGTTCCTCTGCCTTTTCTATTGTATCATTTAAAGTTTTTGTTTCATTGTTAATATTCTGTTTAATTGATCTATCCATAGGTGTGAGTGGGGTATTCAAGTCTCCCACTATTAGTGTGTTATTGTTAATTTTCCCTTTCATACTTGTTAGCATTTGCCTTACATATTTTGGTGTTACTATGTTGGGTGCATACATATTTACAATTTTTACATCTTCTTCTTGAATTGATCCTTTGATCATTATGTAGTGTTCTTCTTTGTCTCTTTTCACAGCCTTTATTTTAAAGTATATTTTTTTCTGATATGAATATTGCTAGTCCTGCTTTCTTTTGATCTCTATTTGCGTGGAATATCTTTATCAGCCCTTCACTTTCACTCTGTATGTGATCATTGTTTTGAGGTGGGTCTTTTGTAGACAGCATATATAGGGGTCATGTTTTTGTATCCATTCAGCCAATCTTTGTCTTTTGGTTCAGGCATTGAACCCATTTACAGTTAAGTTAATTAATGGTAAGTATGATCCTGTTGCCACTTACTTTGTTGTTTTGGCTTTGAGTTTTTACACCCTTTCTGTGTTTCCTGTCTAAGGAAGATCATTTAGCAATTGCTGAAGTGCTGGTTTGGTGGTGCTGAATTCTCTCAGCTTTTGCTTGTCTGTAAAGCTTTTGATTTCTCCTTCATATTTGAATAAATTCCTTTCTGGTTACAGTAATCTGGGCTGTAGATTTTTCTCTTTCATCACTTTAAGTATTTCCTGCCATTCCCTCCTGGCCTGAACAGTTTCTATTGAAAGATCACCTGTTATCATTATGAGAATCCCCTTGTGTGTTATTTGTTGTTTTTCCCTTGCTGCTTTTAATATTTGTTCTTTGTGCTTGATGTTTGTTAATTCGATTAATATGTGTCTTGGGGTGTGTCATATTGGGTTTATCCTGTTTCAAACTCTGGGTTTCTTGGACTTGGGTGACTGTTTCCTTCCCCATTTTAGGGATGTTTTCAACTATTATCTCCTCAAGTATTTTCTCATGGCCTTTCTTTTTGTCTTCTTCTTCTGGGACTCCTACGATTCGAATGTTGGGGCGTTTAACATTGTCCCAGAGACCTCTGAGGTTGTCCTCATTTCTTTTCATTCTTTTTTATTTTTCCCTCTCTCTTTCATTTATTTCTACCGTTCTACCTTCTACTTCACTTATACTATCTTCTATCTCCGTTATTCTATTGTTGGTTCCCTCCAGAGTGTTTTTATCTCATTTATTGCATCATTCATTATTTATTGACTCTTTTATATTTCTTCTAGGTCCTTGTTAAACATTTCTTGCCTCTTCTCAACCCTTGTTTCCAGGCTATTTATCTGTAACTCCATTTTGTTTTCAAGATTTTTGATAATTGTTTCTATCATTATTCTGGATTCTTTTTCAGATAGACTACCTATCTCCTCCTCTTTTGTTTGGTTTGGTGGGCGTTTATCATATTCCTTTACCTGCTGAATATTTCTCTGCCTTTTAATCTTGTTTAGATTGCTGTGTTTGGGGTGGCCTTTCTGTATTTTGGAAGTTTGTGGTTCCTCTTTATTGAGGATGTTCCTTGCTGTGGTTGGGGTTGGACAGGTGGCTTGTCAAAGTTTCCTGGTTAGGGAAGCTTGTGTCAGTATTCTGGTGTGTAGAGATGGATTTCTTTTCTCTGGAGTGCAATGAAGTGCCCAGTAGTGAGTTTCCAGATGTCTGTAGGTTTGTTATGACTTTGGGCAGCCTGTATATTGAAGCTCAGGGCTATGTTCCTGCATTGTTGGAGAATTTGTGTGATATGTCTTGGTTGGAACTTGTTGGCTCTTGGGTGGTGCTTGGTTTCAGTGAAGGTATGAAGGCTTTTGTATGAGCTCTTATGAATTAATGTTCCCTGGAGTCAGGAGTTCTCTGGTGTTCTCAGGTTTTGGACTTAAGCCTCCTGCCTCTGGCTTTCAGTTTTATTCTTATAGTAGCCTCAAGACTTCTTCATCTATCCAGCACCGATGATAAAGCATCTAGGTTAATAATGAAAAGCTTCTACACAGTGAGGGGCACCAGGAGAGGTACACAGAGTTACATGGAGAAGAGAAGAGGGAGGAAGGAGACAGAGGTGTCCAGGAGGAGAAAAGGGAATCAAAAGGAGAGAGACAGATCCAGCCAGCATTCAGTTGCCTAGGTGTTCTCCACAGCCCAGAACACGCAAGAGATTCACAGAGTTGGGTAGAGAAGAGAAGGGGGAGGGAGGAGATAGAGGAGACCTGGTTTAGAAAATGGAAATTCAGAAGGAAGAGAGAGCAATCAAGCCAATAATCACACTCCCAAGTAAAAATGGATACTAAAGATTGGGTTCTTATATGTACAAACTTGATAACAAATACCAAAAAGCAAAGATTAAAAATCTAGAGTAGAGGTTAGACTCTCAAAACCACAATATTTTAAAAAAAAAAGTCACAAAAATTATAAAATATATATATGAAGTTTACTTTTAAAATAGGGTCCTTTTTTTGCAAGCTAATATTAGGTTATAAAACTGAAAATTAAAGGAGTAATAGAGGATTTAAACTAAAATGAATTAATTTGAAAACTGATAATAGTAAAAATATTTTTAAGAATTTCTCTGGAGCTGTTGCAGGCAGTGTGGATTCAGTTCAGTTTCAGATAGTTTCTTGATCTGGCTTATAATTCTACTATAGGCCCCTTCCAATGTAGTTGGTGCCAACTACAGAGTTTTAATCTGCTGCACCTGTCACTTCCGAAGTGGTTCCCTCTGTTTATTTTAGCTTCTTCTGTTTGTTGGTCTCTTCAGTACCTAATTTCTGCTCTGACACAAGGGGGCGCAAGTGGTCACTTATTTAGGCTCACTTGTTCAGTCGTCCTGTGGGGAAGGAGGAACACTGCAAACAAATATCACTGGCATGTGTGGGGAGTCCTCTCAGTGTCTCTGCCACACTGGGTTTGCTCCCACTCACAGCTCGTGTGCTTTCCCAGTCTACACTTCTCAGGCTCTAAGTTGCTCTGCCGGGGAACTGTCCTAGGTGTGTCCTGGGTTGTGTGCACTTCCCAGGTCTAAACTGCTCAGGTTCAGGTTCAAGTTCTTGGGTACTCCACAAAGGCGCAGGCTCAGGTGGGCCTGCGTTTTGTGCCCTTCTCAGGTCCAAGCAGCTCAGGTGACCACGTGCTTGGCAAGCACAGTCTCCTCAGGTGGGGAGTGAGTCTTATCACCTCCTCGGTCCCAGTCACTCAGTTTCCTGGGGGACGGCAGGTGTGCCCATCTCAGGTGTGCCTGTGTATCTCTTCTGGGGGGCCTGATCTCTGGCTGCAACCCTCCCAGTGAATGTCAACCATCCAGAATCTTCAGAAATCTTGGTTATCAACTGGAAGCCTGTTCGCAGTTTGGTAGGGAATGCCATTTCTGGGGCTGAGTTTGCCCCTTGCCTTCCGGCTCTGACTGTCGCCCACCTGCCTCCCTGCTTCCAGTGGGGGGTGGGGCAGTCTGCAGCCGGCTAGCTCTCCTCTGTTCCACTCAGTATCCACTCAGTCCTTTGTTCTGTGAGCGGGCCTGGCAGTGCCCCAGGTTAGGGCTTTTTGTGGGATAGTTCTCTGTCTTTCTTTTTCTTTTTTCTCTTTCTGGCTATCCCACAGTTTGGGTTGCTATCTCACATTAGCTCCCTCAGATTGCCCTCAGGGCATTCAGTCCCAGTCCTTACCCTAAGCAATGCAGCCTGCACGTCTCTGTTAGCCCTCACTTGCTGGTGGCGGATGCAAGCATCTGGGCTACTTCTCTGCTGGGAGTTGCCGTTAGGCACATAATCTGTGGGTTTTATTTATTTATTTTTTCCTCCTGGTTATGTTGCCCTCTGACATTGCAAAACTCCCCACAGATCTGTTGGTGAGAGTGTTTACTGGTGTTTGGAAACTATCCTCTATTAAGACTCACTTCCTAGGATGGATCTCCATCCCTACCTCTTTGTCTCTCTTTTCATCTTTTATATTTTGTCCTACCTCCTTTCAAAGACAGTGGGCTGCCTTTCTGGGTGCCTGATGTCCTCTGCCAGTACTCAGAAGTTGTTTTGTGGAATTTGCTCAGCGTTCAAGTGTTTTTTTCAATGAATTTGTAGGGGAGAAAGTGGTCTCCCTATCCTATTCCTCCACCATCTTAGGACCGACCCCCATGTTTTGAATTTAACTGAGAAGGTATTTTCTCCTAGAAGATGCTGAGTATCAGGCCTCCTCAACAGAGAGACTTCACTTCTGGGCGGACTTGTCATCTGTAATTAAAACATCCAAGTGCTTGTGTTATGATTGGTAGGCCAATATTTTCAGGCAGCTGTTATAGTGCTGCTTAGCATATAAACAGAGAAAATTATTTCCACTCTTGCCATATGGCAAAAGAGTGGTAATTTCCAAAGGCCAAGAATGAGTTAGTAATGCATTCTTGAGAATAATCCAAGTGACCGTGGGACAAAAGACTTTTCAAATTAAGTCTTAAGGAATTTAATAAATGTTAACTTTCCCATCTTAAATTGGGTACTGAGAAAAAAAAAAATTAAGAAACACAGTCTGGTTGAGGAAAGAGGCTGACTTACAATGAATAATTTGGAACATCAAAAGGTAGTGCACAAGTAAGTATCCTTCCAGGGCACAATTATACGCTTTGAAGTCAGGCAAATTTCACTCAAATCCCAGTCCTCTCACTTGGTAGCTATAAAATTTGGAGAGTGTATTCTGTGTCCCAGTTTTCTCACCTGCAAAACAGGAGTAAAGCAATAGTTACATCACTGTTATATAACCATATCATTATATAATATCTACCTCAGGTAGTAGAAGATATGGAACTGAAGTACAGAAATTGTTGAGGATAATGCCTTGCATATAGTAAGAAGTCAAAAATGTTATATACCATTACTGCTATAAGAGCAAAAGTCTGCATGGCACAGGAATGAAAGTACGACTTAAAGAGGAGAAAAGAAAGAAGGCATACAGATGGAATAATGGATATAAGGCATAAGTTATGACCAACCTAGATAGCATATTCAAAAGCAGAGACATCACTTTTTCAACAAAGGTTCGCCTAGTCAAGGCTATGGTCTTCTGGTGGTCATGTATGGATGTGAGAGCTGGACTGTGAAGAAAGCTGAGAGCCAAAGAATTGATGCTTTTGAACTGTTGTGTTGGAGAAGACTCTTGAGAGTCCCTTGGACTGCAAGGAGATCCAACCGGTCCATTCTGAAGGAGATCAGCCCTGGGATTTCTTTGGAAGGAATGATGCTAAAGCTGAAAGTCCAGTATTTTTGCCACCTCATGCGAAGAGTTGACTCATTGGAGAAGACTCTGATGCTGGGAGGGATTGAGGGCAGGAAGAGAAGGGGATGACAGAGGATGAGATGGCTGGATGGCATCACTGACTCGATGAATGTGAGTCTGAGTGACCTCCGAGAGCTGGTGATGGATAGGGAGGCCTGGCATGCTGCAGTTCATGGGGTTGCAAAGAGTCGGACACGACTGAGTGACTGATCTGATCTGATCTGATCAAACATTGAGTTCTACTGGCTGCAAGATGCCATGGATACAGTGATGAATGTTCCACTTTCAAGATGCCCACATCCAGTGGAAGAAATTAATAAAGCAAAAAGAAAATTTGTTGAAAGGATATTAGTAGCTTTCCATTGGGCTTACTATAAGTTGTTGTTCAGTTGCTCAGTCATGGTCGACTCTTTGTGACCACAGGTTTCCTTCTCCTTCTTTATCTCATGGAGTTTGCTCAAACTCATGTCCACTGAGTCGGTTATGACATCCAACCATCTCTTCCTCTGTCATCCCCTTTTCATCCTGCCCTCAATCTTTCCCAGCATCAGGGTCTTTTCCAATGAGTTGTCTCTTCACATCAGGTGGCCAAAGTATTGGAGCTTCATCATCAGTCCTTCCAATGAACATTCAGTATTAATTTCCTATAGGATTGACTGGCTTAACCTCCTAGCTGTCCAAGGGACTCTCAAGAGTCTTGATGGTCCAACTTTCACATCTATATATGACTACTGGGAAAAATCATATTTTTGAACTAGACAGACCTTTGTTGGCAAAGTAATGTCTCTGCTTTTTAATACACTGTCTAGGTTTGTCATACCTTTTCTTCCAGGGAGCACACCTCTTTTAATTTCAAGGCTTCAGGCATCATCTGCAGCAGTTTTGGAGCTCCCAAAAATAAAGTCTGCTACTGTTTCCACTGTTTCCACATCTATTTGCCATGACGTGATGGGAATGGATGCCATGATCTCAGTTTTCTGAATGTTGAACTTTAAGTCAACTTTTTCACTCTCCTCTTTCACTTTCATTCAAAGGCTCTTTAGTTATTCTTCTCTTTCGGCCATTAGGATGGTGCCATCTGCATATCTGAGGTTACTGATATTTCTCCTGGAAGACTAAGTAAGTTCAAATAATAAGAGGCCTTTTGACGTGGAGCCTCAATGGAAAAATATTCCATTGAAGAATTCCCCTCTGAACTTGCAGCTAAAGAGCCTCTCTCCTTATTAACCTGCTATTGTAAACAAGTACTTCGCTTCTTGAGGCAATTCTGAAACCATGGCAAATCAACATTCCCATCTCTAAATGTGTCCTATTTGTAGAGCATTATCAACTATTATTTTATAGCAAAATGCTAGGAATTGTGCTAGATTTATCTGAGATAATATTCACAGCAGTCTTTCTTAGGGAGTTACTTTGATTGCTATTTCACAGGTGAAGATACTAAGGCTCAGAGAAGATAAGTGACTCATGCAAGCAAGTCTTTACCATGGAAATCCCTTCTTAATTTGGTCCTTACCAAGCTAAGATCATGGAAAAAGCAAGAGAGTTCCAGAAAAACATCTATTTCTGCTTTATTGACTATGCCAAAGCCTTTGACTGTGTAGATCACAATAAACCGTGGAAAATTCTGAAAGAGATGGGAATACCAGACCACCTGATGTGCCTCTTGAGAAATCTGTATGCAGGTCAGGAAGCAACAGTTAGAACTGGTCATGAAACAACAGACTGGTTCCAAATAGGAAAAGGAGTATGTCGAGGCTGTATATTGTCACCATGTTTATTTAACTTATATGCAGAGTACATCATGAGAAATGCTGGACTGGAAGAAACACAAGTTGGAATCAAGATTGCTGGGAGAAATATCAATAACCTCAGATATGCAGATGACACCACCCTTATGGCAGAAAGTGAAGAGGAACTCAAAAGCCTCTTGATGAAAGTGAAAGTGGAGAGTGAAAAGGTTGGCTTAAAGCTCAACATTCAGAAAACAAAGATCATGGCATCTGGTCCCATCACTACATGGGAAATAGATGGAGAAACAGTGGAAACAGTGTCAGAATTTATTTTTCTGGGCTCCAAAATCACTGCAGATGGTGAGTGCAGCCATGAAATTAAAAGACGCTTACTCCTTGGAAGGAAAGTTATGACCAACCTAGATAGCATATTCAAAAGCAGAGACATCACTTTGCCAACCAAGGTTCGCCTAGTCAAGGCTATGGTGTTTCCTGTGGTCATGTATGGATGTGAGAGCTGGACTGTGAAGAAGGCTGAGCGCCGAAGAATTGATGCTTTTGAACTGTGGTGTTGGAGAAGACTCTTGAGAGTCCCTTGGACTGCAAGGAGATCCAACCAGTCCATTCGGAAGGAGATCAGCCCTGGGATTTCTTTGGAAGGAATGATGCTAAAGCTGAAACTCCAGTATTTTGGCCACCTCATGTGAAGAGTTGACTCATTGGAGAAGACTCTGATGCTGGGAAGGATTGAGGGCAAGAGGAGAAGGGGACGACAGAGGATGAGATGGCTGGATGGCATCACTGACTCGATGGATGCGAGTCTGAGTGACCTCCGGCAGCTGGTGATGGACAGGAAGGCCTGGCGTGCTGCAGTTCATGGGGTCGCAAAGAGTTGGACACGACTGAGCGACTGATCTGATCTGATCTGATACTGTATTTGTGTTTTTCTTTCTGGCTTACTTCACTCTGTATAATACGCTCCAGTTCCATCCACCTCATTAGAACTGATTCAAATGTATTCTTTATAATGGCTGAGTAGTACTCCATTGTGTATATGTACCACTGCTTTCTTATCCATTCATCTGCAGATGGACATCTAGGTTGCTTCCAAGTCCTGGCTATGTAAACAGTGCTGCTCTGAACATTGGGGGTATACATGTCTCTTTCAATTCTGGTTTTCTCAGTGTGTATGCCCAGCAGTGGGATTGCTGGATCATAAGGCAGTTCTATTCCCAGTTTTTTGAGGAATCTCCATACTGTTCTCCATAGTGGCTGTACTAGTTTGCATTCCCACCAACAGTGTAAGAGGGTTCCCTTTTCTCTACACCCTTTCCGGCATTTATTGCTTGTAGACTTTTGGATCGCAGCCATTCTGACTGGTGTGAAATGGTACCTCATTGTGGTTTTGATTTGCATTTCACTGATAATGAGTGATATGGAGCATCTTTTCATGTGTTTGTTAGCCATCTGTATGTCTTCTTTGGAAAAATGTCTATTTAGTTCTTTGGCCCATTTTTTGATTGAGTCATTTATTTTTCTGGAATTGAGCTATAGGTGTTGCTTGTATATTTTTGAGATTAGTTGTTTGTCTGTTGCTTCATTTGCTATTATTTTCTCCCATTCTAAAGGCTGTCTTTTCACCTTGCTTATAGTTTCCTTTGTTGTGCAGAAGCTTTTAAGTTTAATTAGGTCCCATTTGTTCATTTTTGATTTTATTTCCGATATTCTGGGAGGTGGGTCATAGAGGATCCTGTTGTGATGTATGTTAGAGAGTGTTTTGCCTATGTTTTCCTCTAGGAGTTTTATGGTTTCTGGTCTTACATTTAGCTCTTTAATCCATTTTGAGTTTATTTTTGTGTATGGTGTTAGAAAGTGTTTTAGTTTCATTCTTTTACAAGTGTTTGACCAGTTTTTCCAGCACCACTTGTTAAAGAGATTGTCTTTAATCCATTGTATATTCTTGCCTCCTTTGTCAAAGATAAGGTGTCTATATATGCGTGATTTCATATATAAGCAATATCATGTGCCTTTTGTCTTTCTGTCTGACTTACTTCATTCAGTACCACAATCTTCAAGTCCATTCATGTTGCTGCAAGTGACATTATTTCATTCTTTTTTATGCTTGTGCAGTGTTGCACTGTATATATGTATTACATATTCTTCATCTATTCCTCTGTTGATGAACATTTAGGTTGGGTGCATACATCTCAAATTATGGTTTTCTCTGGATATATGCCCAGGAATGAGACTGCTGGATCATATGGTAGCTCTATTTTTAGTTTTTTAAACTAATTTATATTGCCACCAACAGTGTATGAGGGTTCCCTTCTCTCCACACTGTCTCCAGCATTTATTGTTTGTAGATTTTTTAATGATAGCCGTTCTAACCAATGTGAAGTGATATCTCATGGTCCTTTTGATTTGCATTTCTCTAGTAATTAGCGATGTTGAGCATCCTTCTGTGTATTTGTCGATCATCTGTATGTCTTCTTTGGAGAAATATCTGTTTAGGTTACTCACTCATTTTTTATTGTGTTGTTTATTTGATATTGAACTACATGAGTTTTTTAGTATATTTAAAAGATTAATGTTTTGTGAGTTGCTTCATTTGCAAATATTTTCTCCCATTCTGAGGGCTGTTTTTTTGTTTGTTTGGTTTGTTTTGTTTATGGCTTTTCAGTGCAAAAAGTTTTTAAGTTTAATTAGGACCCCTTTGTTTATTTTTACTTTATTTCCATTACTCTAGAAGCGGGAGGTCAAAGAGGATCTTGCTATGATTATGTTAAAAATTTGTATGTCAAAGATTGTTCTATGTTTTCCTCTAAGAGCTTCATTCTCTGGCATTATATTTAGGTATTTAATGCATTTTTAGTTCATTTTCCTACTTGCAGTTAAGAAGTGTTTTAATATCATTCTTTTACATGTAGCTATCCAGTTTTCTGAGCACTATTTATTAAAGAGACTGCCTTTTATTCGTTGTACATTTTTGCCTCCTTTGGCAAATATCTGGTGCCCATTAGGTGTGTCAGTTTGTCTCTGGCATTTCTTTCCTGTTTCATTAATCACTATTTCTGGTATTGTGCCAGTATTATGTCTTAATAACTATCTTTGTATTGTAGTCTTAAGTCAGAGAATCTGAATTCTTCAGCTCCGTTTTTTTTTTTTTTTTTTTTTCCTCAAGATAGCTTTGTCTATTTGGGATCTTTCATACTTCCACATAAATTGGAAAAAATTTGTTATAATTCTGTGAAAAATTCCTTTGGTTATCTGATACAGATTGCTTTGAGTCTTTAGATTGCTTTCAGTAGTAGTCATTTCACAATATTGATTCTTCCAATCCAAAAGCATAATATATCTCTCCATCTGTTTGTGTCATCCTTGATTTCTTTCATTAGTGTCTTATAGTTATCAGCATACAGGTCTTTTGTCTCTTTAGGTAAGTTTTTTCAAAGGTATTTTATTCCTTTTGTTGCAATGCTAAATATGATTGTTTACTTAATTTTACTATATGATTTTTCATTGTTAGTGTATAGGAATGCAAGATATTCTTGTGCTTTACTCTTGTATCCTGCTACTACTACTAAGTCACTTCAGTCGTGACCGACTCTGTGCAACCCCAGAGACGGCAGCCCACCAGGCTCCCCCATCCCTGGGATTCTCCAGGCAAGAACACTGGAGTGGGTTGCCATTTCCTTCTCCAATGCAGGAAAGTGAAAAGTGAAAGTGAATTCGCTCAGTCATGTCTGACTCTTAGCGACCCCATGGACTGCAGCCTACTAGGCTCCTCCGTCCATGGGATTTTCCAGGCAAGAGTACTGGAGTGGGTTGCCATTGCCTTCTCCACTTGTATCCTGCAGCTTTACTAAATTCATTGATTATCTCTCTAAATTTTCTAGTGGCACTTCTAGGCTTTTCTAAGTATAGGATCATGACATCTGCAAACTGAAAGTTTTACTACTTCTTTTCAAATTTGAATCCATTTTATTTCTTTTTTTTTTCTCTTATTGTCATGGCTAGGACATGCAATACTACATTGAACAATAGTAGCAAGAGTGAACACCCTTGTCTTATTCCTGATCTTAGAGAAAATGCTTTCAGGTTTTCACCACTGAGAATAGTGTTGATTGTGAGTTTATCATATACGACATTTATTATGTTGAGGTAGGATCCCTCAATGTTCACTTCCAGAGAGTTTTTATTATAAATGGGTATGGAATTTTGTCAAAAGCTTTTTCTGCATCTACTGAGATGGTCATATTGTTTTTATCCTTCAGTTTTTTAACATGGTGTATCACATTGACTGATTTGTGGATTTTGAAGAATCCCTGCATCCCTGGGATAAAGACAACTTGATGATGATGCCTGATCCTTTTTATGTGTTTTTGGACTATGCTTGCTACAATTTTGTTGAGGATTTTTAAATTTATTTTCATCAGTAATTTTGTCCTATAATTTTATTTTTTTGTGATGTCTTTGTCAGACTTTATATTTTGGGGCTCCAAAATCACTGCAGATGGTGACTGTAGCCATGAAATTAAAAGATGCTTACTCCTTGGAAGGAAAGTTATGACCAACCTAGCTAGCATATTCAAAAGCAGAGACATTACTTTGCCAACAAATGTCCGTCTAGTCAAGGCTATGGTTTTTCCAGTGGTCATGTATGTATGTGAGAGTTGGACTGTGAAGAAAGCTGAGCGCTGAAGAAATCTTTTGAACTGTGGTGTTGGAGAAGACTCTTGAGAGTCCCTTGGTCTGCAAGGAGATCCAAACAGTCCATTTTGAAGGAGATTAGCCCTGCGATTTCTTTGGAAGGAATGATGCTAAAGCTGAAACTCCAGTACTTTGGCTGCCTCATGCTAAGAGTTGACTCATTGGAAAAGACTCTGATGCTGGGAGGGATTGGCCGCAGAAGAAAAGGGGACGTCAGAGGATGAGATGGCTGGATGGCATCACCGACTCGATGGACAGAAGTTTGAGTGAACTCTGGGAGTTGGTGATGGACAAGCAGGCCTGGCGTGCTGCGATTCACAGGGTCACAAAGATTCGGATACAGCTGAGCAACTGAACTGAACTGAACTGTCTCATTTTAGTGTCAAGGTGATCGTGGACTTGTAGAATAAGTTTGGGAGTGTTCTGTCTTCTGAAATTTTTTTGGTTGAGTTTGAGAACAATAGGTGCTAGTTCTTATCTATATATTTGATTGATTTTACCTTTGAAGCCACATGGCCCTGAACTTTTGCTTGTTGGAAGATCTTTGATCCCCATTTCAATTTTAGTACTTATGATTGATCTAATCATAAGTTCTATTTTCTTCTGGTTCAGTCTTTGAAAGTTATACTTTTCTAAGAATTTGTCCATTTCTTCCAAGTTGTCCATTTTATTGGCATATAGTTGCTTCTAGTAGTCTCTTACGATCCTTTGCATTTCTGTAGTATTAGTTGTAAATTTTCCTTTTTTTTTTTATTGCTAATTTGATTGATTTGAGTCTTCTCTCTTGTTTTCTTGATGAGCCTGGTAACAGTTCATAAATTTTGCTTATCTTCTCAAAGAACCAGCTGTTAGTTTTATTGATCTTTGCTATTGTTTCCTTCATTTCTTTTCATTTATTTCTGATCTGATCTTTAGGATTCCATTCCTTCTCCTAACTGGGTTTCTGTTTTTCTTTCTCTAATTGCTTTAGCTATAAGGTTAGGTTATTTATTTGAGATTTTCCTTGCCTCTTGAAGTAGGATTGTATTGCTATAAACTTTCCTCTTAGAGCTGCTTTTACTGCATCCTATGCATTTTGGTTCATTATCTTTTCACTGTGATTTGTCTCTAGGGATTTTTTATTTCTTCTTTGATTTCTTCAGTGATCTTTTGGTTATTTAGTAGCACACTGTTTAGCCTCCATGTGTTTGTGTTTATTAAGGTTTATTTTTCCCCAAATACCTGATATCTAACCTCTTAGCCTTTTGGCCAGAAAAGATCCCTGAGATGATTTCAATTATCTTAAACTTCAAGGATTTTTTTGTGACTCATGATGTAATCTATCCTGAAGAAAGTTTTATGTGCTCTCAAGAAGAAGGCATGTTTTGCTACTTCTATATGAAATATCCTGTAAATATCAATTAAGTCTACATAAATATCAATTAACCCTATACATTAAGTCTAATGTATTATTTGCAACCTGTGTTTCCTTAATAATTTTCTGTCTGGAGGACATTTCCATTAGCCTAAGTTGGTGTTATACTCATCCACTATTGTGTTGTTGTTGGTTTCCCCTTTTATGGATTTGCTTTATTATTATTACTGTTATTATATAAATTATTATTATATACATTTACATGTGTATATATATTATATACATTATTATTATACATGTTATTATTACATATTAACATTTGCCTTATGTTTTGATGTGCTCCTATATAAACATTTAGAATTTTTATATCTTCTTGGATTGATCCCTTGATCATTATGTAGTGTTCTTTCTTTGTCTATTTTAACAGTCTTTATTTTAAAATCTATTTTGTCTGATAAAAGTATTGCTACTCCAGCTTTCTTTTGGTTTCCATTTGCATGGAATATCTTTTTCCATTCCCTCATTTTCAATCTGTGTGTCCCCGGGTCTGAAATGGTTTCACAGATGGCATATATACAGATTTTATTTTTGTATCCATTGAGCCATTCTGTGTCTTTTGGTTGGAATATTTAATCCATTTACATTTAAGATATTATCAATATTTATGTTCCTATTACCATTTTTAATTGTTTTTATAAGTCTTTTGCTTCTCTTGTATTTCCTGATGAGATAAGTTCCTTTAGCATTTGTTACAAAGCTGGTCTTCTGCTGCTGCTGCTGCTAAGTTGCTTCAGTTGTGTCTGACTCTGTGTGACCCCATAGACAGCAACCCACCAGACTCCCCCATCCCTGGGATTTTCCAGGAAAAATTACTGGAGTGGGGCGCCATTGCCTACTCCGAAAGCTCATCTGGTGGTACCGAATTTTCTTGGTTGTAGGTTTTTCTCTTTCATCACTTTAAATATATTCTGCCACTCCACTCTGGCCTACAGAATTTCTGTTGAAAGATCAGCTGTTAAACTTATGGGGATTCCCTTGTATGTTATTAGCTGATTTTTCCCTTGCTGCTTTTAATATTTTTTCTTTGTGTTTAATTTTTGTTAGCTTGATTAATATGTTTCTTAACTTGTTTCTGTTTGGGTTTATCCTGTATGGGACTCTGCACTTCCTGGACTTGACTGATTATTTTCTTTCCCACGTTAGGGAAGTTTTTGATTATAACCACTTCAGACCCTTTCTCTTTCTCTATCCTTCTGGGACCAATACAATGCAAATGTTAATGCATTTGATATTGTCCTAGAAATCTCTGAGTGAATCTGTCCTCATTTCTTTTCATTCTTCTTTCTTTAATCTATTCTGTGGCAGTGATTTCCACTACTCTGTCTCCAGTTCACTTATTCTTTTGCCTCAGTTATTCTGCGATTAACTCCTTCTAGTATATTTTTAATGTAAGTTATTGTATTGTTTATCTCTGTTGGTTTGTTCTTTAAATTTTCTAACTTCATGTTAAACTTTTCTTGTATCTTCACTCTCTGTGCTTTCACACTTTTTCTGAGATTTTGGATCATCTTTATTATTATTTCTTTGAGTTTGTTTTCAGATACATTGCCTTCATTTGGTTATTCTTCCACATATTTACCTTGTTCCTTTGTTTACAGCATATTTCTCTGTTGACTCATTTGTCTGAATTTTGGTGTTTGTGGTCTACTTTCCATGGGCTGCAGCATCATAATTCCGCTTGCTTCTGATGTCTGCTCCCTGCTAGGTGAGGTTGATCCAGGGGCTTGTGTAGGCTTCTTGGTTCCTGCCCTTTCATTGCTGGAACTGGATCTTGTCCCTCTGATAGGCAGGGAAGTGTCAAATGGTGTGTTTTAAGGTGGCTGTGAACTCTGTATGACTTTAAGTAGACTGTCTTCTGATGGATGGGGCTGTGTTCCTGTCTTGGTGGTTTTTTGGTCTGAGGCTTTCTAGCTCTTGAGTCTTCAGGTTTAGGAGTGGCCTGGTCTTGGTGCTGAAATGTGGACCTCTAGGAGATCTCTCACTGATTAATATTCCCTGGAGCTTCTGCTACCAGTGCCCTTGCCCTCACAGTAAGTTATAGTTGACTTTCACCTCTCCAGGAGAGCCCCTAAGACCCTTAGGTAGGTGTATCCCAGGTTCCTATGCAGCTACTGCTTTGTGCTTGGTTCCAGTGTACATGAGAACTTGTGTGCATCCTCCAAGAGTAAAGTTTGTTTTTCACCCAGTCCTGTGGAGTTCGTGCACTCAAGATCTGTTGTCTTCAACGTTAAATGCTCTGGGGTTGTCCTGCCTGATATCAGATCTTTAGACTGCCGTGGAAGACTATTTTGTGTGGGAACATATCGATGTAGCCTACACGGGTTTAATATTTTTTGGTGCGAGGTTTTTTTTTTTTTTTTTTATGGTATTGATGTCTGTCACCTCTTTACTCAGTCTATGCTGGTCATTATCCCACTTGTAGGAGGCGTGACATATTGTGCTGACCCAAGCCTGCTCTGGGTATTGAGCAGGGCCTCTTCTTTCACTATGTGGTTGTCATTGCCCTATCAGAGGTGGATTCTGCTCCCCAATTGTTGGAATAGAAGCCTTCATAACAGTTTCTTTGTGTTTGTGATCTGCAGTGATAGGTAGGTGAAACTGGGGCTCCTACTGGGAGGGAAGGGGATGAGTATTCCTTTTGTGAAGCTGTTCAACTGTGGGTATATTCTGCTGTCACCTTTCACTTGTTGTGTGAGCTCTCAGATTATACTATTGTTGGGACTTCTCACAGTCCCATCTTAGCTATGGTTTACCAGCAATTGACTGTAGGTGTTATTTTCACCAGGGCACCAGCATAGATTCCATTGAAGTCAAGTATCAGGATTGCAACAGTCATGGATCTGGACCTGCTGTTGGTGTTATGGGGGCAACTCTGACTCTGTCCTGGCCCAACCCCCATGTGTATGTGCCCACAAAGTCCACAAATGCTAAAGCTTAAAGCTATTTGCATCTTGGTTGGAAGAGCATTCATTGTCCATTCAGATATTCTGTAGACAATGAGTTTACAAGGCCAGTCACAGGGGTGTCATTTCATTACATGGACAACTGTGAGAAGTGATTTCAGCTTTTCTTCCTTAGCTACATGTCCCCTGGAGTACAGCTGTGGTTTCAACCCCACGTCTATGTGTGGGCCACCCACAGGAGTTTGCTCTTGAGGTTGCCCTGAAGCACATGAGTCCACCCCAGTGAAGAAAGAGCATGAAGACAGCATAGTATGTTGGATGAAGGACACCGTTTGGCTAACGGTGGCAAAGCTCCCCTTTTAGTGCTCCCATCCCTCTAGCATCCCACGGATCCTGGGGTAGTATCCCAAAGAAAGCCATTCACCCTTTTAAAATATTATGAACAAGCTAAATATTAATACTAGTCAGCTGAGCTATTTCAAATCCTAAAAGATGATGCTGTGGCCAAAGGACTTGAAAAGGTCAGTTTTCATTCCAATACCAAATAAAGGCAATGCCAAAGAATGCTCAAACTACTGCACAATTGCACTCATTTCACATGCTACCAAGGTAATACTCAAAATATTTCAAACTAGGGTTCAACAGTATGTGAAACAAAACTTTCAGATGTACAGCTGGACTTATAAAAGGCAGAGGAACCAGAGATCAAATTGCAACATCTATCGGATCATAGAAAAAGCAAAGGAATTCCAGAAAAAACATCTACTTCTGTTTCATTGACTATGCTAAAGCCTTTGACTGTGTGCATCACAAAAAATCTGTGGAAAATTCTGAAAGAGATTGGAATACCAGACCACTATACCTGCCTCCTGAGAAACTTGTATGCAGGCCAAGAAGCAACAGTTAGAACAGTACATAGAACAATGAACTGGTTCAAAATTGTGAAAGGAGTATGTTAAAGCTGTATATTGTCACCCTACGTACTTAAATTATATGCAGGGTTCATCATGCAAAATGTGGGCTAGATGAAGCACAAGCTAGAATCAAGACTGCTGGGAGAAATATCAATAACCTCAGATATGTAGATGATATCCCTCTAAAAAAGTGATATCACTTTCTGAAGAAAAACTAAAGGGCCTCTTGATGTAAGTGAAAGAAGAGAGTGAAAAATCTGGCTTAAACTTCAAGAGACAAAAATGAAGATCATGGTATTTGGTCCCATAACTTCAGGGCAAATAGATGGGGGAAAATGGAAACAGTGATATATTTTATCTTCTTAGACTCCAAAAATCACTGTGGACAGTAACTGCAGCCATGAAATTAAAAATCAAATCAAATCAAAACAAACAAACAAGCAAAAACATTTGCTCCTTGGAAGAAAAGCTTTGACAAAACTAGACAACATATTAAAAGTATAGATATCACTTTGCTGACAAGGTCCATAAAGTTAAAGCTATGGCTTTTCCAGTAGTCATGTGCAGATGTGAGATTTGGGCCATAAAGAAGGCTGAGCACTGAAGAATTGATGCTTTCTTACTGTGGTGTTGGAGAAGACTATTCAGAATCTCTTAGACAGCTAGGAGATCAAACCAGTCAATCCTAAAGGAAATCAACTCTGAATATTCATTGGTAGACGGATGTTGAAGCTGAAGCTCCAATACTGTGGCCACCCAATTCAAAGAGCCAGCTTATTGGAAAAGAACCTGATACAGGGAAAGATTGAGGGCAGGAGGAGAAGGGGGCAACAGAGGATGAGATGTTGGATGGCATCATTGACTCAACAGACCTGAATTTGAGCAAACTCGGAGAAATAGTGAAGGACAGGGATGGAAGTCTGGCGTGCTACAGTCCATCGGGTCACAAAGAGTTGGATATGACTTAGTGACTGAACAAAAACAACAATTCAAATAATATTTTCTCAATAATTGCCCTAAAAAATGGCAAGAACAGATGGCATTCATTATAAAGATATGAAAATGTTATTTGCTTTAAAAAAAAAAAAAATTTAAAAAGCACCTGCACATAACTGCAGACTATTTTGAGAGCAGCCCTGGGAAAGTTGGTGTGGAGAGAAACAGTTTGTTTTGAATTTTACCTGTTCAGTGTTGTCCTGTCATCAGTTTTCCTCAGTAGACATTTTGTAAGTGCAATGATCTCTCAAAATTGAGTTCTGAGACAAGTTTGACTTTCTTTTGTTCTAGGACAAAAGGAAGCACAAATTACATACCCACTGTGTACTATATACTAGCCACAGTGTAGATTCACAGGGCTCATCTCTACATTATTTTGAAAACATTAAAGAAATTTGACTACCAAGTTAATGTGGCAGCAATGAGGAAAAGGTCCCTATGATCAGTTTGGATTTGATGTAGTGCCAGGCTCTGAATTTAGAGTTACGGACCTGACATCATAAATGTCTCTATCTGTAAGTAGATACAGATAAGTACACAACAGAAAAGTCTCGATCAGAAGTTTTCAATAGAAAGTTATGCACAAAGATCAATAGAGCAATATTTTATGAAATTCAATTTATCAGAAGATTTGACATCTTAAAGATGATGGAATGTCTTATTTATAGGCAAGTGTATAAACTTCAGAAATGTTTGGTGCAGTGAATACTAACGCCCAAAATTGACTTGAAATTTTCCATTCTTGAAAGAAGACAGTGATGGAGAGTTACTTTTGAAAGCTGAATCCCAATTTCAAACCTTCATTGCCACGGTAAAAGCAAGTCAACATTCCTAGACAAAATGAAACTATCATTTGCAATAAGTTTTCAGAATTGCTTCTACCAAAAGCAAAAATTTAAAAAAAAAAAGCAAAAAACTAGTTTATCTTTACAAGTGAGTATAGCATACAAAAATATTAGCCTTTAAATTTATCCCTATGCCAACCATCTCCCAAATGAATTTGAAACAAGTTAAAACTCATAGTCACTTAGACCACAGCCTTGTCTGACTCAATAAAACTATGAGCCATGTCATGTAGGGTCACCCAAGATGGACAGGGCATGGTGGAGAGTTCTGACAAAATGTGGTCCACTGGGAAGGGACTAGAAGGGAAAGGAATGGCAAACCATTTCAGTAGTCTTGCCTTGAGAACCTTGTGAACAGTATGAAAAGGCAAAAAGACATGACACTAAAAGATGAATTCCTAAGGTCGGTAGGTGTCCAATATGCTACTGGAGAAGAGTGGAGAAATAGCTCTAGAAGGGATAAAAAGGCTGAGTCAAAGTGAAAATAAAGCCCAGTTGTGGATGTTACTATTAATGGAAGTAGAGCCCAAGGTTGTTAAAAAACAATATTGCATAGGAACCTGAAACATTAGGTTCATGAATGAAGGTAAATTGGAAGTGATCAAGCAGGAGACAGCAAGAGTGAACATCAATATTTAAGGAATCAGTGAACTAAAATGAGATGGAATGGGTGAATTTAATTCAGATGACCATTATATCTACTACTGTGGGGAAGAATCCCTTAGAAGAAATGAAGTAGTCCTCATAGTCAACAAAGAGTCCAAAATGCAGTACTTTGGTGCCATCTCAAAAACAATGATGCTAATCAACCACTAGTGCTGAAGAAACTGATGTTGAATGGTTCTATGAAGACCTACAAGACCTTCCAGAACTAACACCAAAAATGATGCCCTTTCCATCATCGGGAACTGGAATCAAAAAGTAGGAAGTCAAGAGATACCTGGAGTAACAGGTAAGTTTGACCTTGGAGTACAAAATGAAACAGAGTAAAGGCTAAAAACATTTTGCCAAGAGAATGCATTTGTCATTGTAAAACCCTCTTCCAACAATAGAAGAGATGACTTTACACATGGACCTCACCAGATAATCAATACCAAAATGAGACTGATTATATATTTGTAACCAAAGTTGGAGAACCTTGATATAGTCAGCAAAAACAAGACCAGAAGTTGACTATGGCTCAGATCATGCACTCCTTATTGTCAAATTCAGACTTAAATTGAAGAAAGTAGGGAAAACCATTAGGTCATTCAGGTATGACCTAAATCATATCCCTTACAATTATACAGTGGAAGCAACAAATAGATTCAAGGAATTAGATCTGATAGATAGAGTGCCTGATGAGCTATGATAGGGGTTTGTAACATTGTTCAGGAGGCAGTGATCAAAACCATCCCCAAGAAAAAGAAATACAAAAAGGCAAAATGGTTATCTGAGGAGGTGTTGCAAATAGCTGATAAAAGAAGAGGAGCTAAAGACAAAGGATAAAAAGAAAGACATATCAATCTGAATGCAGAGTTTCAAAGAATAACAAGGAGAGATAAGAAAGCCTTCCTCAGTGACCAATGCAAAGAAATAGAGTAAAACAATAGAATGGGAAAGCCTAGAGATCTTGTCAAGAAAATTAGAGATACCAAGGGAACATTTCACGCAAAGATGGGCTCAATAAAGGACAGAAATGTTATGGACCTAAGAGAAGCAGAAGCTGTTAAGAAATGGTGGCAAGAATACACAGAAGAATTATACAAAAAACATCTTCATGACCCAGATAACCACAATGGTATGATCATTCACCTAGAAACAGACATCTTGGAGTGCAAAGTCCATTAGGCCTTATGAAGCATTACTATGAACAAAGTTAGTGGAAGTGATGGCATTAGAGCTATTTCCAATCCTAAAAGATGATGCTGTGAAAGTGCTGCACTCAATATGCCAGCAAATTTGGAAAACTCAGTAGTGGCCACAGGACTGGAAAATGACAATTTTTATTACAATCCCAAAGAAAGGCAATGCCAAAGAATGTTCAAACTACTGCACAATTTCCCCCATCTCACATGCTGGTAAAGTAATGCTCAAAATTCTCCAAGTTAGGCTTCAATACTATGTGAACCAGATGTTCAAGCTGGATTTAGAAAAGGCAGAGGAACCAGAGATCAAATTACCAACATCTATTTGATCATAGAAAAAGCAAGGTAATTCCAAAAACATATCTACTTCTGCTTCATTGACTACGTTTAAGCCTTTGACTGTGTGGATCACAATAAACTGGAAAATTCTGAAAGATATAGGAATGCCAATGCACCATACCTGCCTCCTGAGAAACCTGTACGAAGGTCAGAAAGCAACAGTTAGAACTTGACATGCAACAAAGGACTGGTTCCAAATTGAGAAGCAAGTATGTTAAGGCTGTGTATTGTCACCTTGCTTATTTAACTTGTGTGTATAGTACATCATGTGAAATGCCAGACTGGATGAAGCATGAGCTGAAATTAAGATTTCACATAGAAATATCAATAACCTCAGGTATGCAAATGACACCACCCTTATGACAGAAAGTGAAGAGGAACTAAAGAACCTCTGGATGAAAGTAAAATAAGGGAGTGAAAAAGCTGGCTTAAAACTCAACAATCAAAAAACAAAGATCATGGAATCTTGTCCTGTCCCTTCATGGTAAATAGGCAGGAAAACAATGGAAACTTTGCAACTTTTATTTTCTTGGAGACCAAAATCACTACAGATGTTGACTGCAGCCATGAAATTAAGTATTTTGCTCCTGGATGAAGAGCTATGACAAACTTAGACAACATATTAAAAAGCAGAGACATTACTTTGCTGCCAAAAGTCCACCTAGTCAAAGCTATGATTTTTCCAGTAGTCATGTATGTATGTGAAAGTAGGATCATAAAGAAAGCTGAGAGTCAAAGAATTGATGCTTTTTAACTGTGGTGTTGGGGAAGATTCCTGAGAGTCCCTTGGACAACAATGAGATCAAACCAGTCAATCCCAAAGGAAATCATCTCTGAACATTCACAGGAAAGACTGATGCTGAAGCTGAAGCTCTGATATTTTGGCCACCTGATGCGAAGATCTGACTTATTGCAAAGACTCTGATGCTGGAAAAAGATTGAAGGCAGAAGTAGAAGGGGATGACAGAGGGTGATAAGGTTGGATGGCATCACCAACTTGATATACATGCAATTTAGCAAGCTTTGGAAGTTGGTGATGAATACGGTAGCCCAGCATGCTGCATTCAATGGGTTTGCAAAGTGTTGGACATGACTGTGCAACAGAACTGCACTGATCCTGGATTGTATTCCGTAACAGAAAAATGGCACAAGTGGAAAATCTGATGAAATCCAAATAAAACCTATAATTTAGTTAGTAGTGATGTTACAATGTTAATTTCTTAGCTGTGACAAATATACAGTGGTTATATAAGATGTTAACATTAAAGAAATTTGGGTGGGGATATACAAGAACTCTCTATACTCTCTTTGCAACTTTTCCCTAAACCTAAACTTATTCCCAAATTTAAAGATTATTTTAAAAATCTAAGAGGATCAAATCCAGAAATCACTGAGGAAGAGGTATAAAATACAATAAAGAATGTGAGACATGGAATCCATCCAAAGGCATGAATATGGTGCTCCCCTCTCCTGTTATTTTCTGTCCCTCTGCTTAAGTTCTTAACCTACCTGAGCCTCAGTTTTTTCATCTTTAAAAACACAGTCATAATTAAACAATCTTCATCTAATCATTATGGTGATTAAATGACATAACATATAAAACAAACTTACAGATAGTAAATATCCAGTGTACATTAGTTGAATTTAGTAAAGACCAAGATAAGTATCAAAAACTGAAAACAGAATTTTTTTTTTTTTAAATTAAATCTGCAAAGTCTTTGTCAAGCCACCTCCCACAACTTCTAGACAACCAGGAAAATCTCATTTCAAGGACAAGAAAAATTGATAGGCATTGCCAGTGTTGCCCATCAGGGACCTCTGGCAATAATTTGAGTTTGGCACAATCCATTTCTCACCTTAAATAAACACCCCATTAATGTGTTATTATTGCAACCCCTTGACTTATGGAAATATTCTTTTTCCACAAATTTTTTTCCAAGTTATCTGAATTAACAGCAATCTTAATTGGGGCTTCGCTGGTGGCTCAAATGTTAAAGCATCTGTCTGCAATGTGGGAGACCTGGATTCAATCCCTGGGTGGAGAAGATCCCTTGGAGAAGGAAATGGCAACCCACTCCAGTACTCTTGTCTGGAAAATCCCACAGATGGAGGAACCTGGTAGGCTATAGTCCATGGGGTCACATAGAGTCAGACACAACTGAATGACACTTTCTTTACTTTCCTAAGTAAGTTCCTCTCTAGGTAAGAATTGCTTCAAGGGAAAGAATCCTGATTTTCATTTTTTCTTCTCTCTGGTTTTAGAGAAATAAATAGAAAACAAGCAAAAATAAGCAAACTGATATTTATTTATCTTCCCATCTCCTTTGAAATGGATAGACTGCCAAACAAATTAAATGTCATTTAAGGAAACTACAGCTCAGATAAGTTGAGCAACCTGCCCAATACCATCTAGCTAAGAGCAGAGAAATCAGCTTGAACCTGACTCTAAGAGCTGTTCTCTTTCCTTTATGTTACCTGTCCTCTCCCCTAGAGTCAAGCTGAAGGATACTAGTGAACTCACCTCTCCTATCTGTTTTTTCCCTCCAAATCAGAGCTTCCCAACACAAATGGGCAGCATGTCAGAGGATAATTTATTCCATCTACTTCTATATTTAAAATCAAATCATTATCTTTTCACTCTTGAATGTAGATTATAGAATCAATCAAGCCTGACCATGAAGCCCTTGCTCTTAAAGGAGCTACTGAATGTGGAACTTCTTAAAATGATACCCATTGGGCTGGGTTGCCCTTGCCCCCATCACCACTAAGTGCCTGGTCCTTCGTACACTGTATGAGCAACTCCAAATCAGTATGAATTCCAAGCATCTTTTCTTGCTTCCCAGCCTAGATCCTGCACTCTTTTCCTGTCTAGCACTCCTGTTTTTTGATTGAATCTCACTTACCTTACCTAAAAGAGCCCATGCATCTTCAGTTCAGATTTCACACTTGATACTATCTACCTAGTAGTAACCTCAGCTTCTTTATTCAAGTATGATTTCAGGGCTCTCAGACTATATATTCTTGACTTTCCCAGGTATGTGTTTGTCTGTCTGGCTTGAGGCATCTCAGCCCTCAAAAACCTTTCCTAGAGCCCTCACAGGTTCCTGACTTTCCTGCTGGATTGTCTGAGCCCAAGACACACAAAGACACAGCTATCTGACTTGCAAGCACTTATTAGCATTAAATACCAAGTTTTAGGAATAACAAGCCTTCTTGTTACAATTAAATCAGAGATTACTGCACTGATGCAGTAATGGAAATGTAATGAAGGAATTCATTGTCCTTGGAAGATGCTCTCTGCTACACAAACCCCGTGGGATATCTCCAGATAGTAAGTACAGCTCCATGCTGTTATTAACTCTGGCCCATAGTTATCTCAGGAGGACCAGGACCCTGCAGTTCTCTGTATTAAAAGTATATTTCCTTACAAAAAGAACTGTGCTTTATTGAATTGCATTATTTTGATCACTGGAAATTGACATATTGGACTCATTATCTAGGAAGTTGTATAGTTAATTTATGAAGTTTCCTCAGATCCTGTCCCAGACGACTCATTGATGGAGCTAAACAGCCCACAATGATCTAGAAATAAGTTACTCTGGCAGGGTTGCACTGTATATCTCTCATTAAAGAGATAATGAACAGAAAACTTTCCTAGTGCAGATACTGCTTGCCACCCCCTTGGTCCCCTCTCCCACCTCTAAATGATTTTGGTTTATTGTAACCTGATACCATTTGCTGGGCAGTCTTATTCTGCTCATTAGCACCTTTTTTTTTTTTTTTTCCATTTAAAATGCTTCAGCTGCTAAGATGAAAAGGCAATCTGAATCTTTGCCTTTACCTTTAATATTTAAAAGTGTTCACACAGCCTTTAAAAAAAAATCAAATATTGATGCTGCTACCTGTTGTATTTCAAAGTGAAGCAATTATACTCCAGGCACTTCATGGCAAGGCTGTTTTTATTAAAAATGAGAATGGAGATGTTAAGGAGGAATTTTTTTCCCTCTCCATGGTCTCCCCTTCTGCCCTGGATGTAAAGCTGGGAAGAGCATTTGGCTCCTATTAAAGTGCTGAGGTGGCCACCTGGAAACAACTAGTGGGTGGGCTGACCAGTGACAATGAGATGTGAGAAACATCCTCAAAGGAGGTCCTGAAGAACAGTGAGGCGCCTGTGGAGCTTTATAGCCTGTGAGGCTCTTAGCCAGTTTGCCCACAGGAGGCTGGCTTCCTTTAATCTCTGCAACCTACATTCCTGGAGAACAGAAATTTCTAATGGGCTGGATAAAGCACAAGCTAGAATCAAGATTGCCAGGAGAACTATCTATAACCTCAGATATGCAGATGACACCACCCTTCTGGCAGAAAGTGAAGAAGAACTAAAGAGCCTATTGATGAAAATGAAAGAGAAGAGTGGAAAAAGTTTGCTTAAAACTCAGCATTGAGAAACCTAAGATCGGTCCCATCACTTCATGGCAAATAGATGGGGAAACAATGGAAAAAGTGGCAGACTTTGTATTTTTGGGCTCCAAAATCACTGCAGATGGTGACTGAACCATGAAATTAAAAGATGCTTGGTTCTTGGAAGAAAAGCTATTGACAAATAGCATATTAAAAAGCAGAGACATTACTTTGCCAACAAAGGTCCATCTAGTCAAAGCAATGGTTTTTTCCAGTAGTCATGTATGGATGTGAGAGTTGGACTATAAAGAAAGCTGAACACCGAAGAATTGTTGCTTTTCAACTGTGGTGTTGGAGAAGACTCTTGAGAGTCCCTTGGACTGCAAGAAGATCAAATCAGTCTATCCTAAAGAAAATCAGTACTGAATATTCATTGGAAGGACTGATGCTGAAGCTGAAGGTCTAATACTTTGGCCATCTGATGTGAAGATCTGACTCATTTGAAAAGATCCTGGTGCTGGGAAAGATTGAATGTGGGAGGAGAAGGGGACAACAGAGGATGAGATGGTTGGATGGCATCACCAACTCAATGGACATGAGTTTGAGTAAGCTCCAGGTGTTGTGGATGGACAGGGAGACCTGGCATGTTGCAGTCCCTGAGGTTACAGGGTCAGACATGGCTGAGCAAATGATTGAACTGAATGGTTCCACACTGCCCTCTAGTTGCTGTTACCAGAAGCTATGAGCATCATGGAGTCCTCATCTGCATTCAGTAGTATCCAGCCCAGGACATGCCCTGTGCCAAGGACCTGGAATATTGAGGTCAATAAGACATGAAGCTTGTCCTAAAATTCCTTATCGTCCTTGGAGGGGAATTCATAGGCTGATAATTACAAAACAGTGTGTATGTATTTTTACACAGGATGCCATGGGAATTCTGGACAAGACAGCTTTATCATCATGTCTATAAAGCAGGAGTCCCCAAACCACAGGCCATGGACCACTATGTCTGTGGCCTGTTAGGAATCAGGTACCCACAGCAGAAGTGAGCTATGGATGAGTGAGCAAAACTTCATCTGCAACTCCCATCGTTTACATTACACCTGATTCGTTACCACCTCCAGTCAGAGGAAAAGGAGACATAACTCACGGTCTGATTGTGTAGGGGTTGCTCTCCCCCTATAAAATCATATGAGAGATTAGGAGACAATTGTAAGTGTTTAGTTGAGAAACTGTGTGTCAATTTTAAAGATACGCATTTTCTTTTCGTATTTTAATATCTGTTTTGGATATGTTCTATAATGATGGTGCTTGTCAATTTATTTGTAGTATTTTTTTCTTTTCATCGTGAAACATAAAATCGTGGTGCAATTAAAAAATCTATGACAACTAAGATTTGAAAAAATACAGTAAAATAAAGGTTTAAATTAGGCAGTGAGTGAGGTGTAGAAAGGAAAGAACAGCATAAAATATAGGGATATAGGAACAGAACTATATACCCTAGTGTGCAGAGAGAAAGGGACAGATTATAGAGACTTTGGGGAGGTGGGATTTTTAAATAATTGTTGAATAATTGTATGTCAGAGATAAAGATGAGGAGAGTTCCTCTTGTGTGTGGGGGGTGGGGTGGGGGGCAACAGTTAGAAGAAACTAGTAAAAAGAGGTTTTGGCCCATTACAGGTTCTTTTTAAAAGAGGTATATTAGCTACTCAGTCTGACTCTGTGCAATCCCATGGACTGTAGCTTGACAGGTGCCTCTGTCCATGGATTTCTTGAGGCAAGAATACTGGAGTGGGTAGCCATTCCCCTTTCCAGGAGATCTTTCCCAAACCAGAGATTGATCAACCCCTAGTCTCCCTCATTATAGACAGATCCTTTACCTTCTGAGCCACCAGTAGGGGGTTGCATAACAGAAAGTTGCTCTGAGATCACCTCATTAAAAAGAAATCTGCATAAGTTTTCAATGGGTAGCATGATAGAAGCAGAACAGGGAAGGCATGTAGGAAAGAATTGGATGATTTCTTTTTGGCCCTCTGGGTTTAAGATGGCCTTCTCCCTATAGAAAACGGGAGCATAGCAATGCCTTTAATTTATTCAAACTCATCTGTGAATATGCTCTATTAATATCAGCTACATCAATTGTACAAATAATTTTTGAGCCATTCACTACTTTTGCCATGGATGAAATTGAAAGGTACTATTTGCTTCCCCATCCTGAATATACAGAGATATAATTTTAGGATCCATTACAAAGAATCTTCACCCTCACAGCACACACACTGCACAGTCTTCCTTCAGTAGGCATTTACTATATTAAGGATCCAAATTGGCTCATGTAAATGATGCTTTGGTGCCATGAAATAGAGTATGAGTTGCATAAAATTGAGCCACGTATTTCTGAGATGTTATTATTGCAGTATTTATCATCTCATCCCTAGGGTGAGATTCTAGCAGGTACTGTCAACCACTTAACCATTTATTTTGGGCTTTTACTCATTGGTGATTTTTAGATTTATTTCTATTAGTCAAAGACTGGGGAAGAGGGAGGAGTGTTGACAGGGGTGGCAGTGGTGGTTGGTAGAATGATAAGCATTACAGAGGAGAGAGAGATACAGAAATGTGGAAAATCAGAAGAATCAGTATAGTAGAACAGGGCATGCCAGTAGGAAATTACTTTTTAAGAAAAGTATACTTTTCTAACATAATTTCAGAGTATAGTGAAAAGAGTGGGACAGATACGCACTCAAATCCTTCCTTCTTTGCTCGCTGGCTGTGCAGCCTCAACAAATCCCTGAACATCTCTGAGCCCAGTTTTTCTTTATCTATAACAGAGAGAACCTCACAGATTTTGCAAACAATAAAAGGAGATGATCTGTGTAAAGCATTAGCTAGGAGTCTGTCACACCCCAGTCACAGGTTCCCCATGTCACGCCATGCTTGCTCCTGTCACTCTAGGAATACTAGTTCTTTCTTCCATTCCCTTTTGCACCTTTTATATTTTCCCATCCACAGGTCTCTGCTATCCTAAGTATGTCTGGACATTCCCAAGGCCCATCCTCAAGGCTCATTTCAGCGACAGCTCCTCTAGGAAACATCACTGGTGCTGCTGAATAGAAGTCATCTCTCCCTTCTCAAAGCCAGTGTATGCAGTCCACATGGGCTATTTCACATTTACCATCTCTGACACTCACAGTTCTGTGACATATTTGCCCTCACTGAGCCTCAGTTTCTTCATCAAAATGGTGATTAAAAAAAAAAAAAATCTGTCTCTCAGGGCAGCAGCAAGGACCAAGTTGTTAATGCATGCACAGCAACAGACACACAGGCTTGACAGATGAGAGTGATGCTGATATATTCATCACCATAGATCTAGATGTGACCTCTAGTCAGAAAATGTAACTGTCTTGACTGCCTGTTTCTAGAAAGGACCCATTATATTTCTAGAAATTGGTGTCTTTTTTTTTTTTCACAGTCACCCCTCACTTTTTAGGGGCTACAGCAGTTAATGACAGCAGTATGAACCCAATAAAATATTGGATTGTGTCAGTCGTCTTTGAATTTCACTTGTGGATTATATTTACTTATCAGCCTAAGTCCTTAAGTCTTCCTTCCATGGCACAGGAAAGGATCATTATGGTTGCAGAGCCACTGAAAATTACAAAGCACATAAAAACTGGACAATATGAAATCCCAGCTGCATAGTTGTTAACTGACAAGACAGTTTAATTAATGCTTTAAATTAATTAATTTTAATTAATACAAAATAAATGACTTTCATGTATGGAACAAACGCTATCTATTCCTGGGAGGAGAAGAAGCAGTGGGATAGCAGCACTTGGGAATTCTCCCATTTATATTCACCAATACTTGTGAGAAAAAGGTTTCCCACTTTTATGTAATTTATCTTCTCATTTTATTTCATGATTTTCAGATTCAGCCAACTTCTTAGGAGGAATATTAAAAGGTTTATAATTTAGATAACAGGACGTTATACATCCTTAGTGAATAGTGGTAGGCAATGCATAGCTGAGTTTCAAGGACAGTAGATTCTAAACACCAGCTCAGGTGAGATGTATAAACCATGCATACTTTCATGCATGGTTGCTCCATAAATTTTACTATATGAATCACTGAAAAATAAGAGGAGAAGAAAAGAAAAATCTGAACAGATAGTAAACTGTGTATGCAGGTGGGAAGCAGATAAAACTTACTAATACCATGTGCATAATTTATTCCTGGGCTGTTTAGTGCTCCTGATGTCCATGTATAAAGTCTTCTCTTGTGTTGTTGGAAGAGGGTATTTGCTATGAGCAGTGCATTTTCTTGGCAAAACTCTGTTAGTCTTTGCCCTGCTTCATTCCGTATTCCAAGGCCAAATTTGCCTGTTACTCCAGGTGTTTCTTGACTTCCTACTTTTGCATTCCAGTCCCCTATAATGAAAAGGACATCTTTTTTGGGTGTTAGTTCTAAAAGGTCTTGTAGGTCTTGATAGAACCGTTCAACTTCAGTTTCTTCAGCGTTACTGGTTGGGGCATAGATTTGGATTACTGTGACATTGAATGGTTTTCCTTGGAAACGAACAGAGATCATTCTGTCATTTTTGAGATTGCATCCAAGTACTGCATTTTGGACTCTTTTGTTGACCATGATGGCCACACCGTTTCTTCTGAGGGATTCCTGCCCACAGTAGTAGATATAATGGTCCTCTGAGTTAAATTCACCCATTCCAGTCCATTTTAGTTCTCTAATTCCTAGAATGTCAACATTTACTCTTGCCATCTCTTGTTTGACCACTTCCAATTTGCCTTGATTCATGGACCTGACATTCCAGGTTCCTATGCAATATTGTTCTTTACAGCATCAGACTTTACTTCTATCACCAGACACATCTACAGCTGGGTATTCTTTCTGCTTTGGTTCCATCCCTTCATTCTTTCTGGAGTTATTTCTCCACTGATCTCCATTAGCATATTGGGCCCTTACTGACCTGGGGAGTTTCTCTTTCAGTATCCTATCATTTTGCCTTTTCATACTGTTCATGGGGTTCTCAAGGCAAGAATACTGAAGTGGTTTGCCATTCCCTTCTCCAGCGGACCACACCCTGTCAGATCTCTCCACCATGACCCGCCCATCCCAGGTTGCCCCTCGGGCATGGCTTAATCTCATTGAGTTAGACAGCGGTGTGGTCCTTGTGTGGTTAGATTGACTAGTTATCTGTGAGAATGGTTTTAGTGTATTTGCCCTCTGATGCCCTCTGCTGGATCATGGAAAAAGCAAGAGAGTTCCAGAAAAACATCTATTTCTGCTTTATTGACTATGCCAAAGCCTTTGACTGTGTAGATCACAATAAACATTGGAAAATTCTGAGAGAGATTGGAATACCAGACCACCTGATCTGCCTCTTGAGAAATCTGTATGCAGGTCAGGAAGCAACAGTTAGAACTGGTCATGGAACAACAGACTGGTTCCAAATAGGAAGGGGAGTACGTCAAGGCTGTATATTGTCACCATGTTTATTTAACTTATATGCAGAGTACATGATGAGAAATGCTGGACTGGAGGAAACACAAGTTGGAATCAAGATTGCCGGGAGAAATATCAATAACCTCAGATATGCAACAGATAGAGATGATACCACCCTTATGGCAGAAAGTGAAGAGGAACTAAAAAGCCTCTTGATGAAAGTGAAAGTGGAGAGTGAAAAGGTTGGCTTAAAGCTCAACATTCAGAAAACGATCATGGCATCTGGTCCCATCAGTACATGGAAAATAGATGGAGAAACAGTGGAAACAGTGTCAGACTTTATTTTTCTGGGCTCCAAAATCACTGCAGATGGTGACTGCAGCCATGAAATTAAAAGACTCCTTGGAAGGAAAGTTATGACCAACCTAGATAGCATATTCAAAAGCAGAGACATTACTTTGCAAACAAAGGTTCGCCTAGTCAAGGCTATGGTCTTTCCTGTGGTCATGTATGGATGTGAGAGCTGGACTGTGAAGAAGGCTGAGCACCGAAGAATTGATACTTTTGAACTGTGGTGTTGGAGAAGACTCTTGAGAGTCCCTTGGACTGCAAGGAGATCCAACCAGTCCATTCTGAAGGAGATCAGCCCTGGGATTTCTTTGGAAGGAATGATGCTAAAGCTGAAACTCCATTATTTTGGCCACATCATGCGAAGTGTTGACTCATTGGAGAAGACTCTGATGCTGGGAGGGATTGGGGGCAGGAGGAGAAGGGGACGACAGAGGATGAGATGGCTGGATGGCATCACTGACTCGATGGATGTGAGTCTGAGTGACCTCTGGGAGCTGGTGATTGACAGGGAGGCCTGGCATGTTGCAGTTCATGGGGTCGCAAAGAGTCAGACACGACTGAGCGACTGATCTGATCTGATATGATGAGAATGAACAGGTTAGAAAAGAGGACTGACTAGGCTACACTGTCCAAGAAAGCAGACACATGGGGTTATTGCATACCTGAAAGGTGGCAAGTCTAAATTGATATGTTCTTTGAGTGTAAAATACATATCAAATTTCAAAGACTTTATGAAAAAGTGAAGTCAAATATTAATAGTTTTGTAAATAGAGGAAAACAACAAAATGGGAAAGACTAGGGATCTTTTCAAGAAAATCAGAGATACCAAAAGAGCATTTCATGCAAAGATGGGCTCGATAAAGGACAGAAACAGTATGGACCTAACAGAAGCAATAGATATTTAGAAGAGGTGGCAAGAATACACAGAAGAACTGTACAAAAAGGATCTTCATGACCCAGATCATCATGATGGCGTGATCACTGACCTAGAGCCAGACATCCTGGAATGTGAAGTCAAGTGGGCCTTAGAAAGCATCACTGCGAATAAAGCTAGTGGAGGTGATGGAATTCCAGTTGAGCTATTACAAATCCTGAAAGATGATGCTGTGAAAGTGCTGCACTCAATATGCCAGCAAATTTGGAAAACTCAGCAGTGGCCACAGGATTGGGAAAGATCAGTTTTCATCCCAATCCCAAAGAAAGGCAATGCCAAAGAATGATCAAACTACCGCACAATTTCACTCATCTCACACGCTAGTAAAGTAATGCTCAAAATTCTCCAAGCCAGGCTTCAGCAATATGTGAACCGTGAACTTCCTGATGTTCAAGCTGGATTTAGAAAAGGCAGAGGAACCAGAGATCAAATTGCCAACATCCACTGGATCATGGAAAAAGCAAGAGAGTTCCAGAAAAACATCTATTTCTGCTTTATTGACTATGCCAAAGCCTTTGACTGTGTAGATCACAATCAACTGTGGAAAATTCTGAAAGAGATGGAAATACCAGACCACCTGATCTGCCTCTTGAGAAATTTGTATGCAGGTCAGGAAGCAACAGTTAGAACTAGACATGGAACAACAGACTGGTTACACATAGGAAAAGGAGTACGTCAAGGCTGTACATTGTCACCCTGTTTATTTAACTTCTATGCAGAGTACATCATGAGAAACGCTGGCCTGGAAGAAATACAAGTTGGAATCAAGATTGTTGGGAGAAATATCAATAACCTCAGATATGCAAATGACACCACCCTTATGGCAGAAAGTGAAGAGGGGCTAAAAAGCCTCTTGATGAAAGTGAAAGTGGACAGTGAAAAGGTTGGCTTACAGCTCAACATTCAGAAAATGAAGATCATGGCATCTGGTCCCATCACTACATGGGAAATACATAGGGAAACAGTGGAAACAGTGTCAGACTTTGTTTTTCTGGGCTCCTAAATCACTGCAGATGGTGACTGCAGCCATGAAATTAAAAGACGCTTACTCCTTGGAAGGAAAGTTATGACCAACCTAGATAGCATATTCAAAAGCAGAAACATTACTTTACCAACAAGATTCGCCTAGTCAAGAGTATGGTGTTTCCTGTGGTCATGTATGGATGTGAGAGCTGGACTGTGAAGAAGGCTGAGCGCTGAATAATTGATGCTTTTGAACTGTGGTGCTGGAAAAGACTCTTGAGAGTCCCTTGGACTGCAAGGAGATCCAACCGTTCCATTCTGAAGGAGATCAGCCCTGGGATTTCTTTGGAAGGAATGATGCTAAAGCTGAAACTCCAGTATTTTGGCCACGTCATGCGAAGAGTTGACTCATTGGAGAAGACTCTGATGCTGGGAGGGATTGGGGGCAGGAGGAGAAGGGGACGACACAGGATGAGATGGCTGGATGGCATCACTGACTCAATGGATGTGAGTCTGAGTGACCTCTGGGACTTGGTGATTGACAAGGAGGCCTGGCATGTTGCGATTCATGGGGTCGCAGAGAGTCGGACACGACTTAGCAACTGATCTGATCTGATAGGTTGCATGTTGAAGTAATATTTTGGATATATAGGATTAAACAAAATACGTTCTTAATTTTTTTTTTTTTTTTTTTCTTTTTACATGTAACTTTTAATTACTAGAAAATTTAAGATTGCAAATGTAACTTTGCTTCCTATTTCTTTTTTTAATTTTTAAAATTTTATTTTTATTTTATTTAACTTTACAATATTGTATTGGTTTTGCCATATTTCAAAATGAATCTGCCGCAGGTATACATGTGTTCCCCATCCTGAACCCTCCTTCCTCCTCCCTCCCCATACCATCCCTCCGGGTCGTCCCAGTGCACCAGCCCCAAACATCCAGTATCGTGCATCTAATCTTGACTGGCGACTCATTTCATATATGATATTATACGTGTTTCAATACCATTCTTCCAAATCATCCAACCCTCTCCCTCTCCCACAGAGTCCAAAGGATTTTTCTATACATCAGTGTCTCTTTTGCTGTCTCGTATACAGGGTTATTGTTACCATCTTTCTAAATTCCATATATATGTATTAGTATAATGTATTGGTGTTTTTCTTTCTGGCTTACTACACTCTGTATAATAACTCCAGTTTCATCCACCTCATTAGAACTGATTCAAATGTATTCTTTTTAATGGCTGAGTAATACTCCGTTGTGTATATGTACCACTGCTTTCTTATCCATTAATCTGCTAATGGACATCTAGGTTGCATCCATGTCCTGGCTATTATAAACAGTGCTGTGATGAACTTTTGGGTACACGTCTCTCTTTAAATTCTGGTTTCCTCAGTGTGTATGCCCAACAGTGGGATTGCTGGGTCATGCTGCTGCTGCTGCTAAGTCGCTTCAGTTGTGTCCGACTCTGTGCAACCCCATAGACAGAAGCTCAACGGGGAAGGCAATGGCACCCCACCCCTGTTCTTTTGCCTGGAAAATCCCATGGACAGAGGATCCTGGTAGGCTCCAGTCCATGGGGTTGCTAAGAGTCGGACACGACTGAGCGACTTCACTTCATTTTTCACTTTCATGCATTGGATAAGGAAATGGCAACCCACTCCAGTATTCTTGCCTGGAGAATCCCAGGGACGGAGGATCCTGGTAGGCTCCAGTCCATGGGGTCGCTAAGAGTCGGACATGACTGAGCGACTTCACTTTCACTTTTCACTTTCATGCATTGGAGAAGGAAATGGCACCCCACTCCAGTATTCTTGCCTGGAGAATCCCAGGGACGGAGGATCCTGGTAGGCTCCAGTCCATGGGGTCGCTAAGAGTCGGACATGACTGAGCGACTTCACTTTCACTTTTCACTTTCATGCATTGGAGAAGGAAATGGCAACCCACTCCAGTATTCTTGCCTGGAGAATCCCAGGGACGGAGGATCCTGGTAGGCTCCAGTCCATGGGGTCGCTAAGAGTCGGACATGACTGAGCGACTTCACTTTCACTTTTCACTTTCATGCATTGGAGAAGGAAATGGCAACCCACTCCAGTATTCTTGCCTGGAGAATCCCAGGGACGGGGGAGCCTGGTGAGCTTCTGCTGGGTCATAAGGCAGTTCTATTTCCAGTTTTTTAAGGAATCTCCATACTGTTCTCCATAGTGGCTGTACTAGTTTGCATTCCCACCAACAGTGTAAGAGGGTTCCCTTTTCTCCACACCCTCTCCAGCATTTATTGCTTGTAGACTTTTAGATCTCAGCCATTCTGACTGGTGTGAAATTGTAGCTCATAGTGGTTTCGATTTGCATTTCTCTGATAATGAGTGATGTTGAGCATCTTTTCATGTGTTTGTTAGCCATCTGTATGTCTTCTTTGGAGAAATGTCTATTTAGTTCTTTGGCCCATTTTTTGATTGAGTCATTTATTTTTCTGGAATTGAGCTGTAGAAGTTGCTTGTATATTTTTGAGATTAGTTGTTTGTCAATTCCTTCAGTTGCTATTATTTTCTCCCATTCTGAAGGCTGTCTTTTCACCTTTCTTATAATTTCCTTTGTTGTGCAAAAGCTTTTAAGTTTAATTAGGTCCCATTTGCTTATTTTTTATTTTATTTCCAATATTTTGGGAAGTGGGTCATAGAGGATCCTGCTGTGATGTATGTCGGAGAGTGTTTTAACTATGTTCTCCTCTAGGAGTTTTATAGTTTCTGGTCTTATGTTTAGATCTTTAATCCATTTTGAGTTTATTTTTGTGTATGGTGTTAGAAAGTGCTCTAGTTTCATTCTTTTACAAGTGTTTGACCAGTTTTCCCAGCACCACTTGTTAAAGAGATTGTCTTTAATCCATTGTATATTCTTGCCTCCTTTGTCAAAGATAAGGTGTCCATATGTGTGTGGATTTATCTCTGGGCTTTCTATTATGTTCCATTGATGTATATTTCTGTCTTTGTGCCAGTACCATACTGTCTTGATGACTGTGGCTTTGTAGTAGAGCCTGAAGTCAGGCAGGTTGATTCCTTCAGTTCTATTCTTCTTTCTCAAGATTGCTTTGACTATTCGAGGTTTTTTGTATTTCCATACAAATTGTGAAATTATTTGTTCTAGCTGTGTGAGGAATACCTTTGGTAGCTTGATAGGACTGCTTTCTATTTCTATGGGCAGTTACTCTAGACTAGCTCCTGGGCCCACATCATAATCATTGTACCTCATCCAATATTTAGCATTTGATGTGATTGTCCAAAGTGTATCTTATTTCAATTTAAAAATCATTTTGTTTACTTATAAATTTAACACAATACCAAAAAGCACAAGAGTGCAAAGTGAATTTTGTATCCCCTGCCTCTCCTTTCCCTGATTCCCATTGTTTTCTATCCTTGAGGCAAGCATCACCCGATTTATCTTGTACACTCTTCGAGTGCTACCCAGGACACTGCCCCCAATTGCCCCCACCATTTCCATCACACCTCACCTACCTCACTTATTTATGTTGCCCACTGATCACTGTGGGCATTTGAGTATGTTCTAGAGGGTAGCAGCTCTTGATAAACAAGAATCCATAGGATCAAGAACATGATGAGAGATAAATGTTAAATGATTACCTTGCATACAATGGCATGAGGAATGAACCAAAGGACTTATTCTCTAAATACTCTCCAAACATTTGCTATTTTTAATTTCTTTGAAAAACTGACATCAAGGATTCTAACCCAACCAGTGGGACCCAGGACACCCACGTAGAAGAATGTTAAGAATGTGATCTGTCTGCTCTTTTGGTGCCTATGTGCCCTTGTGTCCCACCAAGGTCTTCTTAGGAGACATTTTTCTCTTTGGACACCAAATAACTGGAGATGGAGAGTTACTTGGCTAAAGCCTGTGCATCAGAGATTGGATTAAGTGACATTAAGCTAGAAATACTTTTCTAAGACGAGTTTTAGTATGTTAATTAAGGTGGACTAACCTTGAATTTTCACAGAGTAAGGATAAATGGTGTCCTGAAAATGAGTCAATATATGTTTACAAAGAGATTTTATACTATTGTCTTTCTTGGAATTATCTTTTTTAATTTTTATTTTTAGTTGGAGAGTAATTACTTTATAACATTGGGTTGCTTTCTGCCATACAACAATGTGAATCAGCTACAAGTATACATATATTCCCTCCCTCATGAGCCTCCCTCCCATCCCCTCATCTCGCCTCTCTAGGTCATTACTGAACATAAGGCTGGGCTCCCTATGATATTATATAGCAACTTCTCATCAGCAATCTATTTTACACATAGTAATGTATATATTTCAAAGCTACTCTCAGAATTCATCTCACCTTATTCTCCCACTACTGTGTCCACAAGTCTGTTCTCTATGTCTATGTCTCTATTCCTGCCCTGAAAATAGGTTTATCAGTACCTTTTTTTTATATTCCATATGTATGCATTAATATATAATATTTGTTTTTCTCTTTCTGACTTACTTCACTGTGCATAATGGGCTCTAGGCTTGGCCACCTCAGTCAACGGACTCAAATTCATTCTTTTTGTGGCTGAATAGTATTCCATAGTATATATGTACCACTTCTTTACCCATTCATTTGAAATGGACATCTATGTTGCTTCCACATCCTGGCTATTGCAAATAGTGCTACAATTAATATTTGGGTGCATATGTCTTTTTAAAATATAATATATGTTTAATTGCTTAATTAATTTTGAAGTATAAATGACAATGTTATGATAGTTTCTGATGTATATCAGAGTGATTCATTTACATACACATTATATATATATATATATTCTTTTTCATATTTTTTCAGTTATGTTTTTTCTTAATTATGGTTTTCTCAAGGTATATGCCCTGTAGTGGGATTGTTGGGTCATACTGGCACTAGTGGTAAAGAACCGGCCTTCCAGTGCAGGAGACTTAAGAGACATGGGTTCAGTCCCTGGGTCAGGAAGAGCATGGCAACCCACTCCAGTATTCTTGCTTGGAGAATCCCATGGGCAGAGGAGCCTAACAGGCTATAACCTATAGGGTCACAAAGAGTCAGACATGGCTGAAGTGACTCAATACATCATGGCACTGTTGTTTTATCTCTAGTTTTTTTTCTTCCATAGCAGATGTATCAATTTACATTCCCATCAATAGTGCAAGAGGGTTCCCTTTGCTCCACACCTTCTCCAGCATTTATTGTTTTTAGATATTTTGTTAACGGACATTCTGACAGATGTGAAGTGATACTTCTTTGTAGTTTTGATTTGCATTTCTCCAGTAATGAGTAATGTTTAACATCTTTTGATGTGCTTGTTGGCCATTACAGATGTCTTCTTAAGAGAAATGTCTGTTTAGATTTTCTGCCCATATTTTGATTGGGTTTTGTTTTCTGATATTGAGCTGCATGAGCTGTTTGCACATTTTGAAAATTAATCTTTTATCAGTTGCTTTGTTTAAAATTATTTTCTCCCACTCTAAAGGCTTTTTTTTCATCTTGTTCATAGTTTCTTTTGCTTTGAAAAAGATTTTAAGTTTAATTAAGTCCCATTTACTTGTTATTATTTCCATTAGTCTATAATGTGGACCAAAGAAGATCTTGCTATGATTTATGTCAAAATTTGTTAAGCTTATATTTTCCTCTAAGAGTTTTATAGTTTCTGTTCTTATATTTATGTATTTAATCCATTTTGAGTTTATTTCTGTTTATACCATTAGGGCAGAGAAGGAAATGGAAACCCAGTCCAGTACTCTTGCCTAGAGAATCCTGTGCACAGAGGAGCCTGGTGGGCTGCTGTCCATAGGGTCACACAGAGTCAGACATGACTGAAGCAACTTAGCATACATGCATGCATTGGAGAAGAAAATGGCAACACATTCCAGTGTTCTTACCTGGAGAATCCCAGGGACAGGGCAGCCTGGTGGGTTGCACAGAGTCAGACACGACTGAAGCGACTTAGCAGCAGCTATGATACTGTTAGGAAGTGTTCTAATTTAAGTCCAGTTTTCCAGCATCATTTATTGAAGAACTTGTCTTTTCTCCATTGTACTTTCTTACCTCCTTTGTTAAAGATAAGGTACCCATAAGTGCATGGTTTATCTCTGGTCTATTTTGTTCCATTGATCTATATATATGGTTTTGTGACAGTATTATACTGTCTCGATTATTATAGCTTTTTGGTATAGTCTGAAGTCAGGAAGGTTGACTCTTCCAGCTATTTTTCTTTCTCAAATTTGCTTTGATTATTCAAGGTACTTTATGTTTCCATACAAATTGTAAATTTTTGTTGTTGTTCTAGTTCTGTGAAAAATGCCATGGGAAATTTGATAGGGATTGCATTGAACCTACAGATTGCTTTGAGTAGTATAGTCATTGTCACAGTATTGATTCTCCCCATCCAAGAACATGGTATATCTCTCCATCTGTTTGGGCTGAGTTTGATTTCTTTCATCAGTGTTGGAGATGTCTGCATACAGACATCTGTTTCCTTAGGTAGGTTTATTCCTAAGTATTTTATTCTTTTTCTTGCAGGTGAATGGGATCCTTTCCTTAATTTCTCTTTCTGACATTTTGTTATTATTGTATAGGAATCCAAAGGATTTCTGTGTATAATTTTATATCCTGTGACTTTACTAAGTTCTCTGAATAGTTCTATTAATTTTCTGGTGGCATCTTTAGATTTTTCTGTGTATCATATCATGTTATCTGCAAACAGTGAGAATCTTCTTTTCCAATCTGGATTCCTTTTACTTCTTTTTCTTCTCTCATTGTCATGGCTAAGACTTCCAAAACTATATTGAATAATAGTGGCAAGAGTGGTGCTCTTTTCTTGTTCCTGATCTTAGAGGAAATGCTTTCAATTTTTCACTGTTGAGAATAATGTTTGCTGCGGGTTTATGTATATGACCTTTATTATGTTGCACAGGCTCCTTCTATGCCCATTTTCTGGAGATTTTTTTTTTTTTAATCATACATGGGTGTTGAATTTGCTATCATCTTTATAATTATCAAAGAAACTCTTTGAAACATAAAGAATATGCAAAAGATAAAGAAAATTATACTGTACTACTGTGCACCCCCACTAGTACTGAATATGTCTGGCTTGCTTAAAATCAACATTAAGGGCAATCTGGAAGAAGAAGATGGCAGTTTCCTGAGTCCCATCATAGACATTTCGGGTCAGTCTAAGGGTGGACCTGGAGCAGCATCCAGATATGCTCAGAATATCATCTTGTCCACTTCTTCTCAATAAATAAAAAGCAAGCAGTATTGAGGTACTAGGGATACAACAGGACGTATGAAAGATAAATACAGAGAAACATGTCTATATTATTCCCCTCCCTACCAAAAATTATTTGCATTTATAAGCATGTACTCAACCTAAGCCTAATTTGAGCTATAACACAACCCCCAAAAGGAGTACTTGTTGTTCAGACATTAGGTCATGTCTGACTCTTTGAGACCCCATGAACTGCAGCATGCCAGACTTCCCTGTCCTTTACTATATCTTGGAGTTTGCTCAAACTCATGTCCTTTGAGTCAATGATGCCATTCAACCATCTTATCCTTTGTTGTCCCCTTTTCCCACTGCCTTCAATCTTTTTCAACATCAGGGTCTTTTCAAATGAGTCAGTTCTTCACATCAGGTGACCAAAGAACTGGAGTTTCAGCTTCAGCATCATCCTTACAATGAATATTCAGGGCTGGTTCTTTTAGGATTAACAAGTTTGATCTCCTCAGTCCAAGGGACTCTCAAGAGTCTTCTCCAACACCACAATTAAAAATCAACCATTCTTCAGTGTTGATTTTTAATTGTGGTGTGAGAAAAAAAAAAAAAAAAAAAAAAAAAAAAAAAAAAAAAATAAATTAAATTAAAAAAAAAAAAAAAAAAAAAAATCAACCATTCTTCAGTGTTCAACTCTCATGGTCCAGCTCTCACACTTTTACATGACTACTGGAAAAACCACAGCTTTGATTATATGGACCTTTGTCAGCAAAGTGATGTCTCTGCTTTTTAATACACTATCTAGTTTTGTCATAACTTTTCTTCCAATGGGCAAACATCTTTCACTTGTGGCTGCAGTCACCAGCTGCAGTGATTTTAGAGCCAAAGAAAATAAAATCTATCATTGTTTCCATTGTTTCCCCATCTATTTGCCATGGACTGAATGCCATGATCTTAGTTTTTGAATGTTCAGTTTTAAACCAGCATTTAAAGTCTCCTCTTTCACCTTCATCTAAAGGAATAGAGGAGCAAATATTTCCAAGAGGATAACACTGCTGGTCAATCAGCTGATACCACCTTGATTCTGATTACTCTGTACAGTTGGGCACTCTCTAGAGAATCCAAAAATTTAGATACAAATGAGTGGCTTGGCAAGAATTCTCTAGGCATTCAAATGCCTACCATGCCAATTTAGAGTTCTAGTCCAACTAAGAGAATTGGAGAACTAATCCTTCACCCAAAATTGAACCACAATGATACAGATGAGGCTGGCTTGTTAAGGGCTAGGAGAAGCACAGTGGAGGAGAAAGAGACCAACCTTGAAATCAGACAGTTTGCACCCAATCTCTGAGTCTTTAGCCCACTAGCTGTAATGTCACTGAGCAAGTTACACAACCTTCTGTGTTTCGATTTCCTCATCTGGAAAATGGGATGGTCACACCTATCTCCAGATTTTGTGAAAGGGTTTAAAATGTTCATAAGATACAGAAGTAAAATTATCAAAATTAAATTTTATTCATAAGATTAAATCATTCAAATAACATTAAATTAATAAAATCATTAGTTGGTAGCAATAAACAAGAAATATATAGGACTCATGCCTAGAAATCTATGTACCAGGGTTATAGTGGAAAAACTCATTCCAGACACATCTTTCTGCTTCCCTCTTCCTGGTCAGATACTGGGCAAACCTAGGGCATAGGTGAAGGACTTCAGTGCCAACAACTAGGAAGGCAAGAACATTCCAAGCCTAATACCAGCTACCTGCCTATGGTCCCCTTAAGAGAGATGGAAGATAAAGAACATTCTCTTTAGATAGCCTATACCTTTGCAGATCAGGCAGCATCTTTCACAATATTCCTAATTCCTCTTGTCATTACCACTAGCACCAATCATGTTAAGGGATGCTTTACTGCAGCCTAGCAGCCCTGAAGTATTCAAATTGAAAGATATCATCTGTGATTTGATGAGTCAGAATTACCATACATAGGTTAAATTTTTATCTTAATAATAATAATAGGATTAGTATAATTAAAAGAAGCACATTTGATCACTGCATCTAGTTTTTCAATATTGTCTCCAAACTCCCAGTCTCTTCATATAGGAAGAGCAGATTGACTTAGATGGATGGGTTACAGAGAGACAAGTAAACTAGCATTCCTAGGGAATAAAACCTCTATCCTCCCTGCAGGGTTACGAGTGGTAGGTGAGATTGTACTTTAACCTGCCTGTGCAACTCCATCTATGCCAACTCAAAGGTGATCATTCTAGTCCAGCTCCTTTTTCTTTTTACCCACATCTTTGTAACTCCCTTTCTAACTACTCCAACTCGCAAGCTCCAAATATTTATCTTCTCTTTCTTACAAGGCTACATTGCAAAAATGCCTGCTCCTAATATTCCATATCATTTACCTTCATCTCCCCTCTCAGCATCTAACGCCCTTCATTTCTATTCAGTGTTCTAAAGTCATGGCACACAACATTTGAACAACCACTGAGAGGAGCTCTATATCCACATGCTGCTGCTGCTGCTGCTGCTAAGTTGCTTCAGTCGTGTCCGACTCTGTGCGACCCCATAGATGGAAGCTCACCAGGCTCCCCCGTCCCTGGGATTCTCCAGGCAAGAATACTGGAGTGGGTTGCCATCTCCTTCTCCAATGCATGAAAGTGAAAAGTGAAAGTGAAGTCGCTCAGTCGTTTCCGACTCTTAGCGACCCCATGGACTGGAGCCTACCAGGATCCTCCATCCATGGGATTTTCCATGCAAAAGTACTGGAGTGGGGTGCCATTGCCTTCCCCGATATCCACATGAGTGATATGTAAATGATATGTCCAGGTGTCAGGCTGATTTTTTTTCCTATTTTTTTTAATTGACTGTGTATACATCTCTAGTAGTTTGTATACACCTCTCAGTGCTCTGACATTTCTGAGTCCGTATTCTGGTGTACCCTTAGTGTAAAAAAATTTAAAAGGCAAATAAAAGAATAAGAGTTGGTGGGAATGCAAACTAGTACAGCCACTATGGAGAACAGTATGGAGATTCCTCAAAAAACTGGGAATAGAACTGCCTTATGATCCAGCAATCCCACTGCTGGGCATACACACTGAGAAAACCAGAATTGAAAGAGACACGTGTACCCCAATGTTCATAGCAGCACTGTTTACAATAGCCAGAACGTGGAAGCAACCTAAATGTCCATCCACAGATGAATGGATAAGCAAGCTGTGGTACATATACACAATGGAGTATTACTCAGCCATTAAAAAGAATACATTTGAATCAATTTTAAGGAGGTGGATGGAACTGGAGCCTATTATACAGAGTGAAGTAAGCCAGAAACAAAAACACAAATACAGTATACTAACGCATATATATGGAATTTAGAAAGATGGTAAAAATAACCCTATTTACGAGACAGCAAAAGAGACACTGATGTATAGAAGAGAGTTTTGGACTCTGGGACTGGGAGTGGGTGGGATGATTGGGGAGAATAGCATTGAAATATGTATAATATCATATCTGAAACGAGTCGTCAGTCCAGGTATGATGCCCGATAACAAATGCCTGGGGCTGGAGCACTGGGGCGACCTGGAGGGATGGTGTGGGGAGGGGAGACGGAGGAGGGTTCAGGATGAGGAACACGTGTATACTGGCGGCGGATCCATCTTGATGTATAGTAAAAGCAATACAATATTGTAAAGTTAAGGAAAATAAAAAAATAAATTAATTAATTTAAAAAAAAAAAAGAATAAGAGGAAGGGCTGATGTGCTGCACAGAGCAAGAAGCAAAGTTAACTTGTTGATTTCTATTCTTGGGTCTGCAACTTAGTTGTTATACAATCTTAAATAAGTCTCTCAACCTCTCTGTGTCCCAGTTTCCAGGTTTATTGAGTGAAAAGTTGGGCTTGATTTTCTCTGAAGTCCCTCTCACTCTAAAATCCACCTCAATTTTGCCAATCTATGTATATGTACACTGTAGTGAAGCCAATAATTTGACTCCAGTTGTTTCTACCACATCGTTTTTCTTCCATGGATGCCTCCAGAGTGTCTATATGAACAATAAGCCTACTGGCTTAATGAATTCAGCCTTTAGAAATCAACCCTTTGGTATCTTGAGGTACTCTGTAGGAAACCAGACTAAGTCATGTTCTTAAATTTCTTGGGCTCAATAATTACATTCAAAGGCCTATTACATACCTCACCAGAGCAGTCAGAGACACATCATAGGAAACCTCAGTTGTAAAGAAATGACACCTGATTACATGACATAATTGTTGGAACTTCTTCACTAATCCCTCTAGGCACTGAGCTAACATTATGAGTTTGACCACCCAGTTGATAAAGCCAACACTAGGATAATCAGGTATGAATCCATATCTCAACAACCAGCAAGTGTGTACTGGGGTTTCTCCTGCTGCTTGGATGGTCAAGAAATACCCAAGGATATTTAGGCCAGGCCTGGCCAAAAAAATTAAACCCAACCTCTCACATCTGTGGGGAATCATATTTGGATTTTAAGAGTTTATCTCCAATCCCAGCAGCTACTTATAAGCTAAATGATTTTGCAAACACTCTTTCTGCTCATTCCTGCCCCTTCTCTTTTAAGAACTGTATAATTTGGAATCAGACGAACCAGGGATGTATTCTGACTCTGCCAGTTTCTAAACTTACAACTTTAGATAGAGTCATGTAGCCCCTTGAGCCTCCATCTCCTCCTTGTATAACATGGATCTTAAGGTCTTCCTTACATGGGCAGCACAGGATTAAGTGGAGACAGTAACTCAAGCCCTAGCACACAACATAATCATTGATACTGTCTTGGATGTTAGGGTTACAGTCACCAGCCCAGTGTGTTCAGTCAAATTACTGTAAAAAACAACCTGCTAGAGAATAAAGGACAGAAATGATATGGACCAAACAGAAGCAGAAGATATTAAGAAGAGGTGGCAAGAATACAGAGAAGAACTATACTAAGTTATATATATATATATATATATATATATATATATATATATATATATATATATATATATATATTAATGACCCAGATAACCATGATGGTGTGATACCCACCTAGAGCCAAACATCCTGGAGTTCAAAGTCAAGTGGGCCTTAGAAAGCATCACTATGAGCAAAGCTAGTGGAGATGATGGAGTTCCAGCTGAGCTATTTCAAATCCTAAAAGATGATGCTGTTAAGTGTTACACTCAATATGCCAGCAAATTTTAAAACTTAACAGTGGCCATAGAACTGTTAAAGGTCAAATTTCATTCCAATACCAAGGAAAGGCAAAACCAAAGAATGTTCAAACTACCACACAAAGGCACTTATTTCACACTCTAGTAAAGTAATGCTCAAAATTCTCCAAGCTAGGCTTCAACAGTATGTGAACCAAGAACTTCCAGATGTTAAAGCTGAATTTAGAAAAGGCAGAGGAACCAGAGATTAAATTGCCAACTTCTGTTGACTCGTAGAAATAGAAGAGAATTGTAGGAAAACATCTACATCTGCTTCGTTGACTATGCTAAAGCCTTTGACTGTGTGGGATCACAATAACCTGTGGAAAATTCTGAAAGAGATGGGAATACTAGACCAAGTTACGTACCTCTTGAGAAACCTGTATGCAGGTCAAGAAACAATAGTTAGAACCATGCATGGAACAATGGACTAGTTCAAAATTGGGAAAGGATTATGACAAGGCTGTATATGGTCACCCTGCTTATTTAACATATATGCAGAATACATCATGCGAAATGATGGGGTGGATAAAGCACAAGCTGTAATCACAATTTCCAGGAGAAATATCAAATGACACAAGCCTTATGGCAGAAAACGAAGAGGTATTAAAGAGCCTCTTGATGAATGTGAAAGAGGAGAGTGAAAAAGCTAGTTTAAAATTCAATATTCAAAAGATGAAGATAATGTCATCTGGTTCCATCACTTCATGGCAAATAGATTGGGAAACAAGGGAAACAGTGACAGACTTTATTTTGGGGGCTCCAAAATCACTGCAGATCTTGACTGTAGACATTATAAATTAAAAGATGTTTTTTCCTGGGAAGAAAAGCTATGACAAACCTAGATAGTATATTAAAAATCAGAGACATTACTTTGCCAAAAAATATGTCTGTCTAGTCAAAGATATGTTTATTCCAGTAAGCATGTGTGGATGTAAGAGTTGGACTGAGGGCTGATCACCAGAGAATTGATGCTTTTGAACTGTGGTTCTAGAGAAGACTCTTGAGAGTCCCTTGGACTGCAATGAGATCCAACCAGTCCATCCTAAAGGAAATGATCCCTGAATATTCATTGGAAGGACTGATGCTGAAGCTGAAGCTTTAGTATTGGCCACCTGATGCAAAGAGTTGACTCAGTAGAAAAGACCTGATACTGGGAAAGATTGAAGGCAGGAGGAGAATGAGACAACAGAGGATGAGATGGTTGGATGGCATCACTGACTCAAAGGACATTAGTTTGAGCAAGCTCTAGGAGATGGTGAAGGACAGGGAAGTCTGAAGTGCTGCAGTCCATGGGGTAGCAGAGTAGGACATGACTGAGCAACTGAAAAACAATAAAATATTTAAATTCTAAAGTTTATGGGGTCATTGAGAAATGGAGTGCAGCATCTGTATGGTAGCTTTGAATCTGTTGTCTAAGACACCAGGAAGACCATGAGCTTTTGAGTGGTAGCACCCTCTCTTGCTCCTCACATAACCTTGAATAGTCTTTAGCTTTTATTTGTACCTAGTTTTATGATCCAAAATGTGACATGGCATGTGACACATAATAAGTTCTCAAAATTCTTGTGAGTTTTCTACTCTGACTCTCCCATCCATCTGTGCTAAGAATCAACCTTTGTTCATCATATGACAGTCTTTCCCTTTTACACAGTTGGAAATTCTATTTCTTGTTCTATAGTCTATTTGTAGTGTTGCATTTCCATGAATGCTGTGAAGAATTTTTTCTGAGTATTTAGAGGAGATTTCAGTCAGACTGTTTTGAGAGAAAATAGAAATTGAATAGAATAGAAATGTCACATAAGCTTTTAACACATCAAACAAGTAACTATTTATTGAATGTTTTGTAATTTCTGAAGGTGAGATTCACTCAAGCTTAGCTGTCCACAGTAGACATCAACCATACAAGTGCTATCTCTATTAAGCCAAAAGATTGTCAATATATTTATTTTGTGAATTAGCTCTTTAAAAAAAAAAAAAAATGTACTTCCTCTTTTTTTCCACAATACGATAATAGGAAGTTTGACAACCTGAAGGACTTGAACAGAATCATCTCTAATATCCCATGCAAACTCAAAGATAAAGTTATTTTGTTGTGTGTATAACCAATTTGTTAAAAGCAATTTATTTAAAAAGTTATTAATAAATTGTTTCTTTTTAATTGTTCTATAATTCAAACATACATTATTACAAACTGGCTCTACTCATACAAACATATGACTGGTGTTTGGAGAACAACTTAGTAGAGTTTACTTTTTAAACTATATAATATAGAAATTATGTGTGCATGCATGCTAAGTCACTTCAGACTCTTTGTGACCTTAAGGGCTGTAGCCCCCCAGGCTCCTCTGCCCATGGGATTCTCCAGGCAAGAATATGGAGTGGGTTGCCATGGGATCTTTCCCATGGGATCTTTCTAACCCAGGGATAAAATCTGTATCTCTAGTGGCACCTGCATTGCAGGCTGATTCTTTACTGCTGAGCCACCAGGGAAGCCCACAGAAAATACATACTATTATGTTCCATATATCAGCCTGTTATGTGTGGTATTAGCACAGCTGCTTAAGAGCTGTTTTCACTACATGGGAAATAGATGGAGAAACAGTGGAAACAGTGTCAGACTTTATTTTTCTGGGCTCCAAAATCACTGCAGATGGTGACTTGAGCCATGAGATTAAAAGACGCTTACTCCTTGGAAGGAAAGTTATGACCAACCTAGATAGCATATTCCAAAGTAGAGACATTACTTTGCCAACAAAGTTTCACCTAGTCAAGGCTATGGTCTTTCCTGTGGTCATGTATGGATGTGAGAGCTGGACTGTGAAGAAGGCTGAGCGCCGAAGAATTGATACTTTTGAACTGTGGTGTTGGAGAAGACTCTTGAGAGTCCCTTGGACTGCAAGAAGATCCAACCAGTCCATTCTGAAGGAGATCAGCCCTGGGATTTCTTTGGAAGGAATGATGCTAAAGCTGAAAGTCCAGTATTTTGGCCACCTCATGCGAGGAGTTGACTCATTGGAGAAGACTCTGATGCTGGGAGGGATTGGGGGCAGGAGGAGAAGGGGACGACAGAGGATGAGATGGCTGGATGGCATCACTGACTCGATGGATGTGGGTCTGGGTGACAGGGAGGCCTGGCGTGCTGCGGTTCATGGGGTCGCAGAGAGTCGGACACGACTGAGTGACTGATCTGATCTGAAGGAAAATGTAGTAAAGAAAGTAAATGGGATTTGAAGATAAATATTATGGTTAATTTTATGTGTTAAGTTGTCTGAGTTATGGTGCCTGGATATTTGGCCAAACACTATTTTGGATGTTTCTGTGAGGGTAGTTTAAGTAAACTCTGGGAGTTGTTGATGGACACGGAGATCTGGCATGCTGCAGTTCATGGGGTCGCAAAGAGTTGGACAGGACTGAGAGACTGAACTGACTGACTGACTGACTGTGAGGGTAGTTTTGTATGATATAAATTTTTAAGTCAGTTGGCTTTGTATAACTCAAACTTCGCCTCATAATTTGTCTGGGACTCATTGCATCAGTTGAAAATCTGAGTAGAACAAAAAAACTGGCCTCCCCAGGTAAGAAGTAATGCTGCAATGATTGGACTTAGGACCTGAACTACATCATCAGTTACTTCTGGGATCTCTAGACTGCCAGGACACCCTTCAGAATTTTGGATTCACCAGCCTCCATAATCACGTGAGCCAATTCTTTAAAATAAATCTCTTTCCACATTGTATTGTTTCTGTTTCCCTGGAGAGCCCTAATATAATAAATAACCCCAGGCCTTATGAACTCTGAACCACTGAGGGTTTCCTATGCTATCAGTCCATATTTGAAGAATGCATTGTTAGGTAATCAGTGTGTGATCTAATAGTTCCCAGTGGTTAAAAGTATAGGCTTTAGAGCCAAAGACATGTGGGATCAAGCTCTTGCTCCCTTGTTCCCTTTGCCTCAAGATGTGAAGAAGCCAAAGAGATCAAGAAGAGCAGGTATGCCTGTGGAAGGCCTCCACTCTATTCAGACTTGGCCCCATAGCTTCCCATCCAAGAGGAAGCAAACAGCACAAATCTAAGTACCACACTGTATTTGGTGATGGAGAAATTGTGAAGATTAATTAAGTTCAGATTCAGTACTTAGCGCCATGTGTGTGTACATGCCTGCTCAGTCATGTCCAACTCTTTACAACCCCATGGACTGTAGCTCATCAGGCTCCTCTGTTCATGGGATTTCCTTTGCAAAAGTTGTGTAGTGGGGTTCCATTTCCTCTTCCAGGGGATCTTCCTGACCCAGGGATCAACCAGAGTCTCCTGCATCTCTTGCATTGCAGGTGGATTCTTTACCGTTGAGCCATCCAGGAAGCCTGTACTTAGCACCATATCTGACACCAATTAAGGATTCAAACCAAGATGCCAAGTGTTATAAATAGGATTGTTGCTCATTTTCAAAGAATGAAAAATCCCCTTAAAAATATTGGCTGATTTTTTTTCCTTCTAATGCTGCAATATCAGCAGAATGAAAGAAGAAATGAGTCCATTAATAAGAGGTCCTGGCTAACTGTGAGCTGCCACAAAACACTGTATCTGCCATATTAGAACAGCCAACTTTACAATGTGACCATTTGCTCACATCGAGATCATTAGACTTGGCATCAGGAGACAAGGCATTGAGCATTCACAAACCACACTTACTTATCTCACTTACAAAATGGGCATGACATCTCTCATCTCATTTTGTAGTGAATTAAAATAAAACAAAAAGGAGAACTGTGAGGCAGCCAGAGGCAACCTGGATATCTCCTGCAACTTCAACTTATATCCTGAATAGTCTGAACTCAGTTTCCTGGTCTACATAATACAACTTTTTCCAACATCAAAGTAGTTGCATCAAAGCTGTGCATCAAAGTCGTTCACTGGGAACACTATAAATTAGCATTACAGGTAAGATGACACTGCTGCAATGTTAATTACTACAGTGCAGATTTATCATTTGATATCATATATAATGCTGTCAAGCTTTTATTTTTAAATTAAATTGCAATACTCCATTACCTTGGATACACAATTTTTTTTTTTTTTTTAATCAGTGTCTAGTGGAAGGGTAGGGGAATAGGGGTATTGTATCTAATTGTTAGAATACATAAGCAAATGGTAGAATTTTGGATGGATTCCCCATAACTTGCTTCCCTCATTCTGGTCTCTATAATAATAGAGATTATGAGCTCCTTGAGGCAGGGACCATTCCTGCTTTCACTCACCACACTGTCCCCAGATCCTAGCACACAGATAGAGGAATGCATAAAGATAGAGCCTTGGAAGTAGAAGTCTTGAAGTATGGAGTGGGAGAACTAGAAGGCACACTAGTTTATTCCTTTTTATCCTGGTTTCAAGTTTGCTTCATGGCCTTCAAAATGATCTTGGATATTCTCCATATCCAAAGCTTTAAAATACGAAATGAGAGGCAACTGAATCATCACAATGCGGAACTCAGTAAAAGTTCTTCATTGTGACTTTTAGAAAGTGGCACTATATTCCATTGGGCTATAGTCTCTTGACATCAGGTCCCTTCACATCAGCTAAGCACCAATTGTCAAAAGTAAGGAAGGAAAATAATTAAAATGTTTGATCATTACATATATTAAGTCTCACAACAAACTCATGAAGGAATTTTTCCCAATTTTTATATGTGTAAAAATCACATCTTAACCACATCTTAACACACATCTTAAAACCACATCTTAACCTTAACTTGTACATTCAGCAGTATTAAGTACAACCTCCATCCATCTCTAGAACTCTTTTCATCTTGCCCATCTCAATGGGCATAACTCTATGCCCATTAAGCAATAACTTCCATTCTTCTCTGCCCCTCTTCCCCAATCCCTGGTAACCATAATTATGCTTTCTATTTCCATGATTTTGACTATTCTAGGTACCTCATATAAGTGGAATCCACTTACATTTGAAGTAATTACTGAAGAGCTTATTTCTATCATTTTGGTATTTATTCTATATGTCTTATACTTTTTTTATTCCCACATTTTCATAAGAGAAATTCTCCTGTCTCTATTTTACTATTAAGGAAACTGAAGCTTCAAAAATTAACTGAACTACTGAAGTAACCAAGAGGCATATTGGGAATCCTTTGACTCAAGAGCCCTTTACTTGTCTCTACTTTGTGTCAGGGTGTTTTCTAAGTACTTGGAAAGTGCAGACAAACATAGGACATGGTCTCTGCTTTGCTACAGTGGGCAATAAGTTTCTTAGGAAAGTTAAACAAATACACTGAGATGATTTGTAGAAGTTCAGGGAAGTCAAAGATACTTGTTTATTTGACTAGAGCACATATCATATAAGAATTTGAAGTAGCTCCTGTATGCAGCTTGCCTACTATAGGTACTTCATGAATGTTGCTAGTTGAATTAAGGTCATTTGAAGAGAATTTGAGATCCAGTTCTGCTTTGTGGGATCAACTCTTGACAACAAATATATTTGGCAATAGACAATAAGCACTGCAATAATGTGTACACCATTTAACCCAGAGTTTGCATAATGAAATATCTCTGAAATAGTAAAAATGTTTTTCCATAAGGATGCTCATTGCAGTATTCTGTTGTTGTTGAATCAAAGATCCAGTTGTAGTGCTATACAATTTTCACACAAATGATTTCAAATATCCCATATTAATCTCTTTTTTCTTCTACTCCTATATAACTTCTCCCTCCTTCCCTTGCCCCACTGGTAACCACATTGCAATATTTTTAGCAATAGTGAAAAGGAAAAGTGTAAAGTGAAAATGTAAAGATTCAATAGTAAGTTATATATTTTTACAATGAAATATTATGAAACCATTTCAAAGTGATATCGTAGCAGAATGGTTAATAACCTCCAAATAGTCAAGTAACTAAAACTAATATATGTTTACTATATATTAGTATAAAATTATATGTAATAAATATATTAAATTATTATACATGATAGTTGTATGTAATATATATATATATATATATATACATTTTTAAATTAAATTTTATTTTGCTTAACTTTACAATATTGTATTGCTTCTGCCATACATCAAGATGGATCCGCCACAAGTATACATGTGTTCCCATCCTGAACCCTCCTCCCTCCTCCCTCCCTGTTGGGGGCCGGCGTGAGGCACTCCTCCCATGGCAAAGGTCATGAGGAAGGAGGCTTGACATACACAAAGGTGGGGTTGAGCCTCAGGAGTCCCCCTGGTAATCCTCGAGCATCTACCCCCCAAACCAGAGCCTGCCTACTTGTGCTCTCACCTACACCTCTGACTTTATGGGGGGCTGCCCCCACTACCTCTCTCTGAAAAAAGAGTTAACTTAGAGCTCCAGTTAATAAAAATTCCTGGGTGTGACAGGAGTGTTTTAACCCACAACTCCTCTGAAGGTTCTCTAGCCCACCTGACAGGCTTGTCCGGCCACATGTGCTTCTAAAAACGGGTTCTTTAGAGAAGTTAGGAAACTATTAGTGGGCTGATTAGAAATTATATTGATGAAGGGTTTTTCATTTGTTGAGCCAATGTTTGCTGCTAAGTCTCCACATCGCCTACCCTTACACACATTGATGAATATAAAGAAGAAATAGATATTAACCTTTGATATTAATCACATTAGACCTTAGGCTAAGTAAGTTCTTTCTTTAATTAAAACCCACCCTCACCCTATAGGAATGTAAATTTATCTGGTGGAGTCTGTTTTAAGAAAAATCACCCCTGGAGAAATAAATGTCCTGGATTGACCGCTGTCACAAGGAGAGGGTCATAAATTGTCAACAGGCCCCCTGGCCAGAAGATGATGTAACACCCCTAAGACCTCTGTATACATTTGTAAGAAGCACCTGACTTTGATAAAAGTCAGGGCTGCTGACCCCGCGTGACTTTTGTATACCATCTCAGTGTATAAAAGTAGACCATGGAAAATAAAGAATTGGGATCAGTTCCTTGAAAGACTGGTCTCCCCATGTTGCTCTCTCTCTCAAATTCTGGCTGAGTCTCCATCTGGAGAGCAGAACCCACCATGTTTACTAATTATGCCTGGGCTTCTAAGATCGGACCAGGGAGGCCTCAGTGTCTCCTCTCCTTCGGGAGAATGGAAAGACGCCTGCGGCCTACGTAAGTGGTGCAAACTTCTTGTCTTGAAGTTTTATTGGTCCCCCGCATAAACCAAGCTACTCAAACTCCTTTCTACACTGAATTTTCCTACTGAGCTATCCTCGTTCTAGTATTCTTTATATCTCTAATTATAACTATCGTGTCCTGACCCCCACTGATGCCGTTCTCGCTTCAAAGTCCCTGGATCAGCTGGGGCTGGTCCCCAGCACCTCCCCATACCATCCCTCTTATATAATATATTTACATATATAGACAATCCATGTGAAAATAATTTATTATATATATAGAATGATCTCATTAAAATATAGGCATATATGGTTATGAGAGTGAAGAATACCAAAATATTAGTGTTGATTATTGGATCACTGACCTAGAGCCAGATATCTTGGAATGTGAAGTCAAATGGGCCTTAGAAAGCATCACTACGAACAAAGCTAGTGGAGGTGATGGAATTCCAGTGGAGCTATTCCAAGTCCTGAATGATGATGCTGTGAAAGTGCTGCACTCAATATGTCAGCAAATTTGGAAAACTCAGCAGTGGCCACAAGATTGGAAAAGGTCAGTTTTCATCCCAATCCCAAAGAAAGGCAATGCCAAGGAGTGCTCAAATTACCGAACAATTGCACTCATCTCACACGCTAGTAAAGTAATGCTCAAAATTCTCCAAGCCAGGCTTCAGCAATATGTGAACCATGAACTTCCTGATGTTCAAGTGGTTTTAGAAAAGGCAGAGGAACCAGAGATCAAATTGCCAACATCCGCTGGATCATGGAAAAAGCAAGAGAGTTCCAGAAAAACATCTATTTCTGCTTTATTGACTATGCCAAAGCCTTTGACTGTGTGGATCACAATAAACTATGGAGAGTTCTGAAAGAGATGGGAATACCAGATCACCTGATCTGCCTCTTGAGAAATCTGTATGCAGGTCAGGAAGCAACAGTTAGAACTGGTCATGGAACAACAGACTGGTTCCAAATAAGAAAAGGAGTACGTCAAGGCTGCATATTGTCACCATGTTTATTTAACTTATATGCAGAGTACATCATGAGAAATGCTGGACTGGAAGAAACACAAGTTGGAATCAAGATTGCCGGGAGAAATATCAGTAACCTCAGATATGCAGATGACACCACCCTATGGCAGAAAGCGAAGAGGGGCTAAGAAGCCTCTTGATGAAAGTGAAAGTGGAGAGTGAAAAGGTTGGCTTAAAGCTCAACATTCAGAAAACAAAGATCATGGCATCTGGTCCCATCACTGCATGGGAAATAGATGGGGAAACAGTGGAAACAGTGTCAGACTTTGTTTTTCTGGGCTCCAAAATCACTGCAGATGGTGACTGCAGCCATGAAATTAAAAGACGCTTACTCCTTGGAAGGAAAGTTATGACCAACCTAGATAGCATATTCAAAAGCAGAGACATTACTTTACCAACAAAGGTTCGCCTAGTCAAGGCTATGGTCTTTCCTGTGGTCATGTATGGATGTGAGAGCTGGACTGTGAAGAAGGCTGAGTGCCGAAGAATTGATGCTTTTGAACTGTGGTGTTGGAGAAGACTCTTGAGAGTCCCTTGGACTGCAAGAAGATCCAACCAGTCCATTCTGAAGGAGATCAGCCCTGGAATTTCTTTGGAAGGAATGATGCTAAAGCTGAAACTCCAGTATTTTGGCCACCTCATGCGAAGAGTTGACTCATTGGAGAAGACTCTGATGCTGGGAGGGATTGAGGGCAGGAGGAGAAGGGGACGACAGAGGATGAGATGGCTGGATGGCATCACTGACTCGATGGATGCGAGTCTGAGTGACCTCCGGGAGCTGGTGATGGACAGGGAGGCCTGGCGTGCTGTGGTTCATGGGGTCGCAAAGAGTCGGACACGACTGAGTGACTGATCTAATCTGATCTGATCTGATTGGTTAGCTGTGGAATTGTGACTTATTTTTATTTCCTTGAGCTCTTCTGTATCTTCCTACTCATGTATAATGCCTATGTATTATCTTAATAAGTAGAAAAAATAAATTTTGCTGAAAGAGGAAAACAGTGTCAAATACAAATCTATCATTGCAAAGAAAGCCTTGAATTGAGACAAGAAAAGAAGACAAGCTCTCGTTATGTAACACTGACTAAATATACATTTATTTGAGATTGGAAAAAGAAGTAGAGTCTTTGATATGCATCATTTGGTTCAAGGAATAGATAACTTACAAAATATAAATCCCTTTGTAAAATACAAAGTATCAGAGGAAGTGCAGCCTGGGCCTCATGAAGGAACTGGAACAAAGATATGCAAGGGATTTCTGAAGGTAAAGTAGATATTGTCTCCAATTCTCTCTTTGCATAGTTTCCTCTGCCACTGTTGACATATCAACTTCCTTCTTCTCTTGCTCTGCTAAGACTTTCTAGCTGATCAGCAGCCTGACTATCTGAGCCCCAAGTGACTTTCTAGTTCAGCTACTCTATACCGTCCAGAATTTCTGTTGATAGTTTCAGACTCACAGGACAGAGAAGATAATTGACTTAATATATGTCAGTTGTATTTTGCTGTATAACAAATATCAAAGTTTAGGTACTGAGAACACCCAATTGTTTTAGCTCCACAGGATGTGGAAAGCTATGGTCTTGGAAAAATTCTTCTTGTTTAGGCCAGACTAAACCAGGCAATTGGTGGATCCGTCATAGAATGGCCTAGTCTAAAACAGCTTCTACTGGGATGGTTCTCCTCACTCTGGTATCATGCTCTAGCAGGCTACTCCAGGCTTGTCTGCATGTTGGTCTCAAGTTTCTGAAAAGGAATAAGGATACATGCAAGGTCTCTGAAAGCTTGCTCTTAGAATATTATATCCAACAAGTGACAAGAACTGTCCAAATTCAAGGGGTGAAGGAGAAAGCTCCTTCTATCTTTATGTGAGTAGATAAAAGGTCACATTGTAAGTAGTGTAATTACAGGGAGAGGAAGAATTCTAACCATTTTTGTAATTTGCCAATAATCTGCCAAGGACCAAGGCTGACACAGGTTCTATCTTGTAACTGTACCACATTTACATATTTCCATATTGCCCCCTTGATTGATACAGCAGGTAAAGAAAGAGACTGGAGAATTGTGCATAAGCTTTTCACTGTTCCATCCTGGAAATTACACTTGTCATGGGCCCTCACAGACCATGGCCAACATCAGCCACATGAGCTCTACCTTATAGCAAGATGGTGTAATAATAAGTAAGTGAAATATTTAATGAACACCACTGTCTCTGCCACAGTGAGAAATCTATAAAACTAAAATAACTAATTGCCGAGGTCCAGCCCAGGCTGATCCAGGGTATTTGAAGCGGGGTTGGCATCGGTGACTTATTTACATATCAATTAGAGATATAAAGAGTAATAGAATGAGGATAGCTCAGTAGGAAAATTCAGTGGAGAAAAGAGGCTGAGTAGCTTGGTTTACACAGAAAATCAATATAACCAGTGACACCAGGTTAGCTCTGACCACGGAAGCCACAGGCACCCTCTTGAATAGCAGAAGATGCTCCTCCTTAGGTGCCTCCTCAAGTGGGTCTTAGAAGCCCAGGCAAATAAATGGTCACAGAGGACATCCACGCTCCAGATGGAGACTCAGCTGGAAATTGAGAGGAAGAATGACATCGGGAGACCAAGCTTTGGTGAGCAAGGCCTGTAGCTTTATTTTCAACAGGGGCTTTTATACCCTAAGTTGCACATAGAGGATAATAGGGGATGTGAAATCATGCAAATTCAGCAGTCTTTGATCCTTATAAAAAACCAGGGTTTCTTTCCTGCAAATTAATCGTATACAAACGGTTTAGGTGATTTACATCATCTTCTGGCCCGAAGGCCTAGTAATATTTTATGACTCTTGACAAAGGTTTGTCAATCCATAAGACTTATTTTCTCTAAGAGTAATTATTTTAAGGTTTTGCGCCATTCTATGAAGATGTTAGATAAAGTTACATTCCTATAGGGCAGAATTGCAGTGGGTTTATAACAAAGGAAAGAATTTATTACCTTAAGGGTTTAAAGTTGCTAATACCAAGGCCACTATTTATTTATTTATTTCTACATACCAACTATATTAATTAATACACATTCAAGGATACAAAACAGGCGATGTGGAAACTCGACAGCAAGAATTGGCTCATCAATGAAATCTTTTACTAGTTTTATTCTGACAGTTTTTAACTCTCTGAGAGGCTCTAAGCTATTTGAATATCTTAAGCTTCCCATGCCTCTCACAGCTGGGAGACTGTAAACAATCGTGTTCATAGCTCTAGGAGTCCGGGTAAACTTGACAGGCCAGTTAAAGAGCTATCTGAGGGATTTGGATTTAAACACTCCTAATGCCCAGGAGTTCATGGGGTTCTCAAGGCAAGAATACTGAAGTGGTTTGTCATTCCCTTCTCCTACTGAAAGAGAAACTCCCCAGGTCAGTAGAGGCCCAATATGCTACTGGAGACCAGTGGAGAAATAACTCCAGAAAGAATGAAGGGATGGAGCCAAAACAAACAGAATACCCAGCTGTGGATGTGTCTGGTGATAGAAGCAAAGTCCGATGCTGTAAAGAGCAATACTGCATAGGAACCTGAAATGTCAGGTCCATGAACCAAGGCAAATTGGAAGTGGTCAAACAAGAGATGGCAAGAGTGAATGTTGACATTCTAGGAATTAGCGAACTAAAATGGACTGGAATGGGTGAATTTAACTCAGATGACCATTATATCTACTACTGTGGGCAGGAATCCCTCAGAAGAAATGGAGTGGCCATCATGGTCAACAAAAGAGTCCGAAATGCAGTGAACCAAGGCAAATTGGAAGTGGTCAAACAAGAGATGGCAAGAGTGAATGTTGACATTCTAGGATTGGAACTAAAATGGGCTGGAATGGGTGAATAACTCAGATGACCATTATATTTACTACTGTGGGCAGGAATCCCTCAGAAGAAATGGAGTGGCCATCATGGTGAACAAAAGAGTCTGAAATGCAGTACTTGGATGCAATCTCAAAAATGACAGAATGATCTCTGTTCGTTTCCAAGGCAAACCATTCAATGTCACAGTAATCCAAGTCTATGCCCCAACCAGTAACTCTGAAGAAGCTGAAGTTGAACGGTTCTATGAAGACCTACAAGACCTTTTAGAACTAACACCCAAAAAAGATGTCCTTTTCATTATAGGGGACTGGAATGCAAAAGTAGGAAGTCAAGAAACACCTGGAGTAACAGGCAAATTTGGCCTTGGAACACGGAATGAAGCAGGGCAAAGACTAACAGAGTTTTGCCAAGAAAATGCACTGGTCATAGCAAATACCCTCTTCCAGCAACACAAGAGAAGACTCTATACATGGACATCACCAGATGGTCAACACCGAAATCAGATCGATTATATTCTTTGCAGCCAAAGATGGAGAAGCTCTATACAATCAGCAAAAACAAGACCAGGAGCTGACTGTGGCTCAGACCATGAATTCCTTATTGCCAAATTCAGAATGAAATTGAAGAAAGTAGGGAAAACCACTAGACCATTCAGGTATGACCTAAATCAAATCCCTTATGATTATACAGTGGAAGTGAGAAATAGATTTAAGGGCCTAGATCTGATAGATAGAGTGCCTGATGAACTATGGAATGAGGTTCGTGACATTGTACAGGAGACAGGGATCAAAACCATCCCCATGGAAAAGAAATGCAAAAAAGCAAAATGGCTGTCTGAGGAGGCCTTACAAATAGCTGTGAAAAGAAGAGAAGCAAAAAGCAAAGGAGAAAAGGAAAGATATAAACATCTGAATGCAGAGTTCCAAAGAATAGCAAGAAGAGATAAGAAAGCCTTCTTCAGTGATCAATGCAAAGAAATAGAGGAAAACAACACAATGGGAAAGACTAGGGATCTCTTCAAGAAAATCAGAGATACCAAAGGAACATTTCATGCCAAGATGGGCACGATAAAGGACAAAGATGATGTGGACCTAACAGAAGCAGAAGATATTAAGAAGAGGTGGCAGGAATACACAGAAGAACTGTACAAAAAAGAGTTTCAAGACCCAGATAATCATGATGATGTGATCACTGACCTAGAGCCAGACATCTTGGAATGTGAAGTCAAATGGGCCTTAGAAAACTTCACTACGAACAAAGCTAGTGGAGGTGATGGAATTCCAGTGGAGCTATTCCAAATCCTGAAAGATGATGCTGTGAAAGTGCTGCACTCAATATGCCAGCAAATTTGGAAAACTCAGCAGTGGCCACAAGATTGGAAAAGGTCAGTTTTCATCCCAATCCCAAAGAAAGGCAATGCCAAAGAATGCTGAAACTACCGCACAATTGCACTCATCTCACACGCTAGTAAAGTAATGCTCAAAATTCTCCAAGCCAGGCTTCAGCAATATGTGAACCGTGAACTTCCTGATGTTTAAGCTGGTTTTAGAAAAGGCAGAGGAACCAGAGATCAAGTTGCCAACATCCGCTGGATCATGGAAAAAGCAAGAGAGTTCCAGAAAAACATCTATTTCTGCTTTATTGACTATGCCAAAGCCTTTGACTGTGTAGATCACAATAAACTGTGGAAAATTCTGAGAGAGATGGGAATACCAGGCCACCTGATCTGCCTCTTGAGAAATCTGTATGCAGGTCAGGAAGCAACAGTTAGAACTGGTCATGGAACAACAGACTGGTTCCAAATAGGAAAAGGAGTACGTCAAGGCTGCATATTATCACCATGTTTATTTAACTTATATGCAGAGTACATCATGAGAAATGTTGGACTGGAAGAAACACAAGTTGGAATCAAGATTGCTGGGAGAAATATCAATAACCTCAGATATGCAGATGACACCACCCTTATGGTAGAAAGTGAAGAGGAACTCAAAAGCCTCTTGATGAAAGTGAAAGTGAAGAGTGAAAAGGTTGGCTTAAAGCTCAACATTCAGAAAACGAAGATCATGGCATCTGGTCCCATCACTGCATGGGAAATAGATGGGGAAACAGTGGAAACAGTGTCAGACTTTGTTTTTCTGGGCTCCAAAATCACTGCAGATGGTGACTGCCGTCACGAAATTAAAAGACGCTTACTCCTTGGAAGGAAAGTTATGACCAACCTAGATAGCATGTTCAAAAGCAGAGACATTACTTTACCAACAAAGGTTCGCCTAGTCAAGGCTATGGTCTTTCCTGTGTTCATGTATGGATGTGAGAGCTGGACTGTGAAGAAGGCTGAGCGCCGAAGAATTGATGCTTTTGAACTGTGGTGTTGGAGAAGACTCTTGAGAGTCCCTTGGACTGCAAGAAGATCCAACCAGTCCTTTCTGAAGGAGATCAATCCTGGAATTTCTTTGGAAGGAATGATGCTCAAGCTGAAACTCCAGTATTTTGGTCACCTCATGCGAAGAGTTGACTCATTGGAGAAGACTCTGATGCTGGGAGGAATTGAGGGCCGGAGGAGAAGGGGACGACAGAGGATGAGATGGCTGGATGGCATCACTGACTCGATGGGTATGAGTCTGGGTGACCTCCGGGAGCTGGTCATGGACAGGGAGGCCTGGCGTGCTGCGGTTCATGGGGTTGCAAAGAGTCGGACACGACTGAGCGAGTGATCTAATCTGATCTGATCTGAATGCCCAGGAGTCTTCTCCAATGAGTCAACTCTTCGCATGAGGTGGCCAAAATACTGGAGCTCAGCTTCAGCATCAGGGAAGCCTGGCATGCTGCAGTTCATGGGGTCGCAAAGAGTCAGACATGACTGAGCGACTCATCTGATCTGATCTGAATGCCCAGGAACTTTATTAATTGGATCTGTAATTTAACTCTTCATCAGAGAGAGCGAGATGGTGGTGGGTCACAGCCCCCATTAAAGTCAGAGGTGAGAGCACAAAGCAATAAAGTAGGCAGACTCTGGTATTTTGGGGGTAGATGCTCAAGAATATCCAGGGGGGCTCCTGAGGCTTAATCTTACCTTTGAGTATGCCGAGCCTCCTTCCTCATTACCTTTGCCACAGGGGGAGCTCTCCTCGCTGGCTCCTGGCAACTAATCATTCACAGGACTGGTGTTAGGAAACTGTAGTGTCAGGTAAGGCTAATGCTATAGAGAAAATATATGAAAAACCTATCTAATGAAGTTATCAGAAGTTATGTGAATCCCTTAAAAAGTTCCTAGGGCTGAACCCAAATAAGTCAGAGTAAACAGGTAGAAAATCCAAGAAGCTCAGCAACCAGTAGCCCAGAAGCATATCATCCAGATCCAGTCAAAGTTTCCTTTAAACTTTCAATCTGCTCCTAGAGCTAGGTTGACCCAGGAGACAAAGGCAATGCAGTTCCAGGTAGGATTCAGTGTTTTAGAATCAAGTGTTGAGAGGCACTAAGGTCCTAGTCAGGAAAATGAAACTGAGCATCAAGTTAAAGAGGAAAGAAGGAAAAGAAACCTTAAGTAGTAAGGTTAGCAGCTTTCATGGGCTGAAGCAACAAGAATAAGAATCTGTGAAATGAAAAACTTGTATGAAATTCTTTAGCTCAATATTGAGGCCATGAGTTGCAAGGACAGATCAAAGTTCTGACTTTGTACAGGGTAAAAGAAGGACCTATAACAAGACACTCCAGATTGGATGCTTGAGACTTCAGACCTAAACCTCAGTCTCCCCTAGAGTTTGCTCCTATTCACTCATTTTATCTTCCTCATCTCTCTCCTGGTAACATCTCATCCTTACTAATTGCTTTCTTCAATTTCTCATACCTGAGACTTTAACTTTTGCAGCATCTTTACATTCCAAATATTTATGATAAGAAGCCAAGTTAATTGTTTATAAGGTGCAGTGCCCGAAATATTAGTCACAATTGATGAGGTCTCCTTTGAATTTCTACCTCAGATTCCTAATTGACAATGTGGCTTGTGCCTCACAGAAAGTACCATAGAGGCCATGTAAGACAGGAATGCCCTCTAGGAAGCCTGTCACTTCCTACTCCATATATGGACTTAGCTTAGTGTCTTACTATCAAAAAAAAAAAAAAAAAAAAAAAGGATTGATCTAAACACCATGCTGGGTTGAGTGAGAAACGGAGAAATGGAAGAAGAGCCTTTTTTGACCTGTTTCCCATTGTCTTGCAGGTCAGTGGAACAATGTACAACACTGGAAGACATGTGTCCTTGCGTCTGGACAAGGAGCATTTGGTCAACATATCAGGAGGGCCAATGACATACAGCCATCGGCTAGAGGAGATCCGGTTACACTTTGGGAGTGAGGATAGCCAAGGGTCAGAGCACCTCCTCAATGGACAAGCCTTCTCTGGGGAGGTATGTGGGGTTATTGAAGTAGTATGAGTAAGTGCCAATTAATAAAATTTGACGCCTATTTATATCCAAGGTGGGATGACAGATTAAATGACTGCTCTTGAATCTATGAAATAAGATTTGTGCCTCCCTTCTCCATATCTTTTACAAGTTGATATAGATGTTTATAATGAGCTTCCAGTGTTCTCCAGGGAAGACCACAGTGATACTTGAAAGTTCCTCCTGAGACATTGGTAAAGCTCCTTTGTGACTAATGACCTAAGATATCACCAGAACATTATTTCAACCCTAAACCCTCACCTTCTATGTATGTCTTCATTAACATTCACACTATCTGGGCAATCAGTCTTCTATATGTCACATATGTTCACATAAATTCCATAATTCTCCCTTCTGGTAGAATGGGTCTTATTTGCACAAAACTATAACTTATAGCACAGTAAATGTCAGGGAGCTAAGTACTCTGAGTTTCCATAGAATGGAAAGGTCATTGTGTGCCACCACTGATGGTGAGTATCATCATGTTCATTAACCCAGACAGAATTCAGACCACATCAGTGAGCCAATTACTCCTTCAGTTATAGACAAGAACTACAATTTAAATGAATATCATATGTGTTATGACACTTGACAAGCAGGGTGTAGTTAATTTGACCTGTTTTTCCCCCTTACACTTGAAGGTGGTTGTCATTAGAGGTCAGGCATCTTTATATGCTAAGTACCCTGTAACTAGGTTTCTGTTTAAGAGTTCTCAACAACTGATGTCAAGAGGGTATTGAAATAACACAAGTGTGTATCTCACTCTTGATTTGGTCTTGACTAATATTGATTAATATTTTAATCAAGATAATGTTTAAAGTTGGCATTGTTTTTAGTATAGTAAATTCATATACTGAGAAAGATATCCACAAGCTTAATGAGGACAGTGGCCGGATTTTCATGATCATTCAAAATATATCAACTGAGGACCTAACTAGGTACTGTGCTTGTTACTAGGGACATGGACATTAAAAATAAAATAAAATAAAGACAGCTCCTACCACAGAGGAGGTCAAAGAAATGTTATCTTCAAATCCGTAAAGTATAATGCCATGCTGTAGGGTCTTCCAGATGGTGCAGTGGTAAAGAATTTGTTTGCCAGTGCAGGAGACACGTGTTCAATCCCTAGATTGGGAAGATCCCTTGGAGTAGGAAGTGGCAACCCACTTCAGTATTCTTGTCTGGAAAATTCCATGGACAGAGGAACCTGGTGGGCTACAGACCATGAGGTCACAGGAGGTGGACACAAAACAATTGAACATGCCCACACTCTGCTGTAATGGAGATGTAACAAGGCCCTGCTTAACTTTAAGGAAGAAATGACAAATTTTTATTGAAGGGTTCAGAGTAAGCTTCACAGAGGAGGTACCGTTTGAACTGGGCTGAGAAGAGAAGCAATGCAAAACAATTTTAAATTTGGGAGTCAAAGGTACACACTAATTGTGTGACCTTTATATGGTTACTTGATCCTTCTAAAGCTGAGTTTAGACACTTCTCTAGGTTGTTTTGAAAATTAAGTGGGATTAAAGATGTAAGGAACACCAAAAATACTCAATAGTTGATAGACGGTAAAGATAAAGCAGGAAATGAGGGACAGCAAAGGGCTTACATTGTGTCAAGGCACTGTGCATAGGGGGTAGCTACACACATGGATTTCATCTGTGATCTATTATTAAGGGTTGCCTAGAGGACCAGGCTGAGCAAGACTATGGCTCTCCTTCCTATATCTGTAGGAAACAATTTTAGGAATGATTTAGGTTGTCTTCCAAAGGAACATAGGCTTTACTGCACCTTCTAATGCCAAAATCCTACCTAACCTATGATTTCCTTAGAGAAATTGTTTTCCAGTTGGATTCTGCTGAGGGTTAGCCTCAGTGAAGTAACTATATTCCATCCTGCATGTTAACATTTTATTTTATTTTTTTCTATTTTTTCTACTTATTTTGAGCTATTTTCAGAGCCTCTGTTGGTTTCTATTTGGGGCTATCCTCTGAGAGGACCCAAGTAGACACCTCAGCAACAAAGCATGTGTTTCTTTTGTTGATGGTGAATAATCACATTGCCACCTGTCCATCTATCATTACAGATCGTGATAAGTCAATTAATGTCAGGCATTTTCCTCAGCACATTGGAACAGTCATTTATCTGAAGAGCTGTAGATTAATTGCAGTCTTGCCTAGAGAGGTTATTGTAATTGATGGCAATCATTTGCTTTGTTTTATAAAGCTGCATGGATGTATGACACAGTCAGCAACTGTGTTTTTATAAAAATTATTCATGTCCTACAGAATAAGTCCTGAATGTTTTGTTGGAGGTTGGTGACAAATGAGCATATTCAGATATTCAAATATCTAGATTTTTTAAGATAGGAAAATTAACCATCTTTAATAAGTAAGAACTTTAGCTTGCTAATCAAGTCTCACTGGTTAAATTAATGTCCAGTATATAGTAAGGAGGAGAAGGCAATAACACCTCACTCCAGTACTCTTGCCTGGAAAATCCCATGGACGGAGGAGCCTGGTAGGCTGCAGTCCATGGGATCGCTAAGAGTCGGACACGACTTCACTTTCACTTTTCACTTTCATGCATTGGAGAAGGAAATGGCAACCCTCTCCAGTACTCTTGCCTGGAGAATCCCAGGGACTGGGGAGCCTGGTGGGCTGGCGTCTATGGCATCGCACAGAGTCGGACATGACTGAAGAGACTTAACAGCAGCATATAGTAAGGTGTTAGGGAAAAGTAAAAATACATTAACCAGAAAAAAGATAATATTTGAAAATAATCATTTCTATGGATTAAGTTGCACTATTGAGGCTAAATAAGAAGAATCTTTATATTATTGGGGAACTGTAATAATCATTTTGAAAACCTCCCTTAAGTTCTTCATTTCAAAGGGTTAAGGGGGTACACTGAGAATTGTACCAGCCACTTCATGGGATTCCTGTGGCCAGTTCCTGGCCAGATCCAGTTTCTTGAATCTTGATTCTGTTCAAACACATTTGAAGATGGAAAAAGTCCATAAGTGTTGCTATGTAGATAAGATCTGTTTAATTAAAAAGAGAAATAAAAGTCCCATGTAAAATATGTATTTTTGTGACTTTGAATCAGAGAAATAAGTATCTCAGAACAAACAACTGAGACTAAACAACAGATAATGCAGGCCTTGTCCTCTGAAAATCAGTTATTGCATCTTTCAGAGATTCATTTCATTAAAGTAACACAAATTTGTAAGAATAAGCAACTAAAACCAAATTTTCCTGAAGTGTGCAAAGGTATGAAAGTGCTGAAGTACACATGCCTGAGCACCAGAGCTTGGTGAGGTACTGAATATTTCTTGATGGAGGTACTAGAGAAATCTAACTAGTGGGAGCCTAGGACTTCCTGATAGGGATGATCCATTAGCACGATTGGAGATTTGAGGGGGAATGAAAATTGGAATATTTAAAAATAACAGATATGTAAGTAATAAACATGAAAGAGCTACTTGAGTGCCATGGTAAAACTCTTCCCTCTACTCTGACAACCAGCTGTCTCCCTCCCTCTATATCCAGCACAGCCCATCCATTTGTTTTCCAAGCCCTCTTCCCTCCTCCCAGCCTGTTGTTGTCTCCTTTAGACTTCCAGAAAATCCTGTATTTTTCTATTGTAAAAGTCCACAAACTGTAGACCATGGAACAAGTATAGCCGGGGAGCTAAGGATGGTTTTCACTTTTAAAAGATGGCTTTTTTGAAAAAGAAGAATATGCAACAGAGATCATGTGTGGCTTGCAAAAGCCAAAATATTTACTATGTGACCATTTAGAGAAAAAATTTGTTGATCCTAATTCTACTAAATTACTCATCACTATAAATTTTATAGCTGTTTATTCTCATTTCTGGAAATATCGTGCTTTGTTAATAGTAATTTAATCTTAATCATGTCTGTACTCCCAGAACCTTAAACTCTCACATGACAGCAGAGTCAATAAAGGTTTGCTGAATTAAGGAAAAAATAATCTTGGTAATTCCCACAAGGACAGATTTTTGTTGTTGTTCCTATTCATCTTTGTATGCCATGCACCTAGAACTGGACATGGAACAAGAGACTGATTCCAAATAGGAAAAGGAGTACGTCAAGGCTGTATATTGTCACCCTGCTTATTTAACTTATATGCAGAATACATCATGAGAAACGCTGGGCTAGAAGAAGCACAAGCTGGAATCAAGATTGCCAGGAGAAATATCAATAACCTCAGATATGTAGATGACACCAACTTTATGGCAGAAAGTGAAGAGGAACTGAAAAATCTCTTGAGGAAGGTGAAAGAGGAGAGTGAAAAAGTTGGCTTAATGCTCAACATTCAGAAAACGAAGATCATGGCATCCAGTGCCATCACTTCATGGGAAATAGATGGAGAAACAGTGTAAACAGTGTCAGACTTTATTTTGGGGGCACCAAAATCACTGCAGATGGTGACTGCAGCCATGAAATTAAAAGACACTTACTCCTTGGAAGAAAAAGTTATGACCAACCTAGATAGCATATTGAAAAGCAGAGACATTACTTTGCCAAAAAAAGGTCCGTCTAGTCAAGGCTGTAATTTTTCCAGTGGTCATGTATGGATGTGAAAGTTGGACTGTGAAGAAAGTTGAGGGCCAAAGAAATGATGCTTTTGAACTGTGGTGTTGGAGAAGACTCTTGAGAGTGCCTTGGACTGCAAGGAGATCCAACCAGTCCATTCTGAAGGAGATCAGCCCTGGGATTTCTTTGGAAGGAATGCTGCTAAAGCTGAAACTCCAGTACTTTAGCCACCTCATGCGAAGAGTTGACTCATTGGAGAAGACTCTGATGCTGGGAGGGATTGTGGGCAGGAGGAGAAGGGGACAACAGTGGATGAGATGGCTGGATGGCATCACTGACTCACTAGACATGAGTCTGAGTGAACTCCGGGAGTTGATGATGGACAAAAAGGCCTGGCGTGCTGCAATTCATGGGGTCGCAAAGAGCTGGACATGACTGAGTGACTGAACTGAACTGAACTGAACCCTATCCTATTCCAAATATGGTAAAGGACAGAAAGGGATTGAACAGTTGTGTCACCTTGGAGGAATTTTGTATCCATTGGAAAGACAAGGCACAAACATGAATCAATTATTGTGCAGTGCAACCCAGAACTTATTCAGTCATATCTGTAGGTGACCACAGATTCTCACTCTAACATCTAGTCATTATTATATATGTGTTGTGATTTACTTTCACTTATTCTCTTTGTTAACATATAATGATTGAGAGCCTACCATGTGTTACCATAAATAAAATAGGTAAAAATCTGGCCTATAAGGTGATTAAGCCTGGGTGTTGTTGTTTAGTCACTAACTATTGTCCAGCTGTTTTTTAACCCCATGCACCTGCCTTTAAGGAGTATTTAATCTACTGGAAAATCCCACTTTCCCACAGACTGTTAAATCCCTTCAGCCATAGAGTAGGTTGTACTTTGTTATATCTTCCCATACATGTGACAGGAATTTAGTATATTGAATGAGTAAATGAATGTTATTTAAAAGATTGTTGTTGTACAGTCACTAAGTCATGTCCAACTTTTGTGACCCCATGAATTGCAGCATGCCAGATTTCCCTGTATTTCACTATCTCCTGGAGTTTTCTCAAACTCGTCCATTGAGTCAGAGATACCATCCAACCATATCATCTTCTGTCTCACCATTCTCCTCTTACCTTTAATCTTTCCCTGCATCAGAGTCTTTTCCAGTGAGTCAGCTCTTTGCATTAGGTGACCAAAGTATTAGAGCTTCAGCTCTAGCATCACTGCTTCCAATGAATATTCAGGGTTGATTGCCTTTAGGATCGACTGATTTGATATCCTTGCAGTCCAAGGAACTCTCAAGAGTCTTCTCCAGCACCACAGTTTGAAAGCATCAATTCCTCAATGCTCAGCCTTCTTTCCTGCCTAATTGTGGTTCAGTGGTAAAGAATCTGCTAGCAATGCAGGAGACCTGGGTTCAGTCCCTGAGTTCAGAAAGATCTCCTGGAGAAAGGAATGGCAACTCACTCCAGTATTCTTGCCTGTAGAATCCCATGGACAGAGGAGCCTGCCGGGCTACAGTCCATGGAATCACATAGAGTCAGACACGACTGATCGACTAACACTATCACTTCACTTTCAGGCTTCTTTATGGTCCTATTCTAACATCCGTACAGGACTACTGGAAAAAAATCTTAGCTTTAACTGTATGGGCTTTTGTCAGCAAAATGGTGTCTCTGCTTTTTAATACTCTGTCTAGCTTTATCATAGCTTTTCTTACAAAGAGCAAGCATCTTTTAATTTCATGGCTGCAAGTCACTATCCACAGTGATTTTGGAGCCCAAGAAAATAAAATCTGTCCCTGTTTCCACTTTTTCCCCTTCTATATACAATGAATTGATGGGACAGATGCCATGACCTTAGTTTTCTGACTGTTGACTTTTAAGCCAGTTTTTTTCACTCTTATCTTTCATCTTCATCAAGAGGGTCTTAACTTCCTCTTCACTTTCTGACATTACAGTGGTATCATCTGCATATCTGAGGTTGCTAATATTTTCTCCCAGCAGTCTTGATTCCAGCTTGTGATTCATCCAGCCAGGATTTCACATGAGGTACACTGCATAGAAGTCAAATAAGTAGAGTGACAATATACAGCCTTGATGTACTCCTTCCTCAAGTTTGAATTAATTTGTCATTGCATCTCCAGTTCTAACTTTTGCTTTTTGTCCTGCATACAAGCTTTTCAGGAGACAGATTAGGTCTTCTGGTATTCCCACCTCTTTAAGAATTTTCAGTTTGTTGTTATCCATGATTTTCAGAAGGTATAAATTATGCCCATTATGTCATAAAATAAATTCTGCTGTCTTAAAGGAAAACCTGATAAAATCAATGGCATTATTAATATAGAAGTTCTTGGTGTTTATATAAAATTATTTACAAATATAAGGTAAATTAATTTTTTATATACCTGTAAGAAGCAATGGAAAATTGATAGCTGGTGTGCTAGAAAAATTCGTTTATATTCCTCATTTTAGCCTTGGAATTACTGGTAAGATCAGACAAGGGAACTTGCCTTTGCCAGTGTTAGATGCCAAAGCTCTGGATTCCAGGGAAATGTTTCTACCCAGCAAGCAAATGGACCTTTAAGAAGCAAAGCAAACAGAGATCAGAAGCCCAGTGGTAAAGCTAATTATGATGGTATCAGCAAGCAGGTAATGATGCTGATTTAAGTATAGGCACTTTTCCCTTTGAACATTTTTATAATTACTTCAGGGAATGGACAGCCCAGTCCAATTAGCAGCTTCTTGGATTACAATTTTCGATGGACACTTTGTGGCTGCCTAAAAGAGAAGACATTGCATCTGAAGACAAATTGCTGAGATCAACTCATTATCCCATTGATTCTATCCTAACCTGCAGCATAATTTAACCTGGTCCTGCCAGGATGGCATTATGACAGCCACCATCTTCCTGTACTTGATGTACTTCCTGTATCTTTCCTCTTTATGATGATCTCAAAAGGAACATACATGACTGAATGACTAAAAAACAAACAACAACTGCTTTTAACACTTCCATGAACCATCTACTTGCAAGCACTTAAGTTGACACCATTGAAATAATTAGTGTTATTTTGTTCAGTCACTCACTCGTGTCTAGCTATTTGTGACCCCATGGACTGCAGCATGCCAGGCTTCCTGTCCTTCACCATCTCCTGTAATTTGCCCAAACTCATGTCCAGTGAGTTGGTGATGTCATCAAATCATCTCATCCTCTGTCATCCCCTTCTCCCCCTGCCTTCAATCTTTCCCAGCATCAGTATCTCTTTCAATGAGTCAGCTCTTCACATCAGGTGGCCAAGTATTGGAGCTTCAACTTCAGCATCAGTCCTTCCAATGAATGTTCAGGACTGATTTCCTTAGGATTGACTGGTTTGATCTCCTTGCAGTCCAAGGGACTCTCAAGAATCTTCTCCAGCACCACAGATCAAAAGCATCAATGCCTTGGTGCTCAGCCTTCTTCAATGTCCAGCTCTCATTTCATACATGACTACTGGAAAAATCATAACTTTGACTATACAGATCATTATAGGTCAAGTGATGTCTCTGTTTTTTAATACACTGTCTAGGTTGGTCATAGCTTTTCTTCCAAGGAGCAAACTTCTTTTAATTTCGTGGCTGCAGTCACTGTCCAGAGTGACTTTGAAGCCCAAGAAAATAAAGTCTGTCACTGTCTCCACTGTTTCCCCATCTATTTGCCTTGAAGTGATGGGACTGGATCCCATGATCTTCATTTCTGAATGTTGAGTTTTAAGCCAGCTTTTTCAATATCCTCTTTCACCTTCATCAAGAGGTTCTCTAGTCCCTCTTTGCTTTTGGACATAAGAGTGGCATCATCTGCATATCTGAGGTTATTGACATTTCTTCCAGCAATCTTGATTCCAGTCTGTGATTCATCCAGCCCAGTGTTTTGCCTGACATAATCTGCATATACCTTAAATAAGCATGGTCACAGTGTACTGGTGCATATCAAGGTGACTCGTTATACAAAAGCACATATATTATTTTTGAAAATATTTTCCATCATAAATTATGTTAATATATAGACTATTGTCCCCTGTGCTATACAGTAAACCTTTATTGTTTGTTGAATATCTATCTTTTTACTTAGAAATCTAGCATTCTCTTCATACTAAGTAAAACAAGTGGAATCAAAATGTCATAATATTTTTAGTTAGGCAAAAATTCACGTTATCTAATATACATATAATACATAGTTTATATATTTATATATGTATATACAAAAGTTTTTTTTTTTTTTTACTACAGTTGATAAAGGTTTTTTAAAGAACATCAAAAAATGAAGAAATAGAGAAATTGGAGAACATAAACTGAATGAAATGGGAGCACTGAATATAAAATACAAACATTGAAACAAACTAAATAAAAATAGAAGATCACGATATAGTCCAGTTATTTTTAAACAAGACTGCTAATTAGAAACATGTCTGGAACTCTGGAGAAAAAGGACATATCTGAACATTTTTTTTAAACATATGTATTTTTCAAAAAATTTCAAGACAATTCTGATATATATTTGGATTTTTAAAAAGTGATTACAGGTTTTTCTATTAGATCCTAGATTTGGTGATATAGAGTTATATTATTTTTCTGTTGATCAATCATAATACAGTTGTATTAAGAGAATAATAGTTACATAATCATAATAGTAAAAGATGTTTATCAGTTTTCACAGTAAATAGCCAGATAAAAAATAAATGATGATTACAATTGCAAGAAACAATGGGAACATGATTAACTTAACAATATAAAATAAGTACATAAAATTTTGGGGGATCAATCAGTCTGCTGTGGTAAGTGGAAGTACGCACATGCACATATTTTCATCCACCTAACCAGTCTATGTTTGTTGGTGCACTTAATCCTTTTATGTTAAAGGTAATTGGTTTGAATGATCCTATTACCATTTTCTGAAAGGGTGTGGTCCGCTGGAGAAGGGAATGGCAAACCACTTCAGTATTGTTGCCTGGAGAACCCCATGAGCAGTATGAAAAGGCAAAATGATGGCATACTGAAAGAGAAACTCCCCAGGTCAGTAGGGGCCCAATATGCTACTGGAGATCAGTGGAGAAATAACTCCAGAAAGAATGAAGGGATGGAGCGAAAGCAAAAAGAATACCCAGCTGTGGATGTGTCTGGTGATAGAAGCAAAGTCCGATGCTGTAAAGAGCAATACTGCATAGGAACCTGGAATGTCAGGTCCATGAATCAAGGCAAATTGGAAGTGGTCAAACAAGAGATGGCAAGAGTGAATGTCAACATTCTAGGAATCAGCGAACTAAAATGGACTGGAATGGGTGAATTTAACTCAGAGGACCGTTATATCTAGTACTGTGGGCAGGAATCCCTCAGAAGAAAAGGAGTGGCCATCATGGTCAACAAAAGTGTCCGAAATGCAGTACTTGGATGCAGTCTCAAAAACGACAGAATGATCTCAGTTAGTTTCCAAGACAAACCATTCTTTTTTTTTTTTTTAGCATTTCAATTAAATTTTATTTTGCTTAACTTTACAATATTGTATTGCTTTTGCCATACATTGAGATGAATCCTCCCCAAGTATACATGTGTTCCCCATTCTGAACCCTCCTCCCTCCTCCCTCCCCATACCATCCCCCCGGGTTTTTCCAGTGCACCAGCCCAAGGCATCCACTATCAGGCATCGTACCTGGACTGGCGACTCATTTCAGATATAAGACTACATATTTCAATGCTATTCTCCCAAATCTTCCCACCCTCTCCCGTTCCCAGAGACCAAAAGTCTGTTCTATACATCAGTGTCTCTTTTGCTGTCCTGTAAAAAGTGTCATTGTTACCATCTTTCTAAATTCCATAGATATGCGTCAGTATACTGTATTTGTGTTTTTCTTTCTGGCTTACTTCACTCTGTATAATAGGCTCCAGTTTCATCCACCTCATTAAAACTGATTCAAATGTATTCTTTTTAATGGCTGAGTAATATTCCATTGTGTATATGTACCAAGCTTTCTTATCCATTCATCTCCGGATGGACATCTAGGTTGCTTCCAAGTCCTGGCTATTGTAAACAGTGCTGCTATGAACATTGGGGTACACGTGTCTCTTTCAATTGTGGTTTTCTCAGTGTGTATGCCCAGCAGTGGGATTGCTGGATCATAAGGCAGTTCTATTCCCAGTTTTTTGAGAAATCTCCATACTGTTCTCCAAAGTGGCTGTACTAGTTTACATTCCCACTAACAGTGTAGGAGAGTTCCCTTATCTCCACACCCTTTCCAGCAATTATTTCTTGTGGACTTTTGGATCGCAGCATGTCACAGTAATCCAAGTCTATGCCCCAACCAGTAACGCTGAAGAAGCTGAAGTTGAACAGTTCTTTGAAGACCTACAAGACCTTTTAGAACTAACACCCAAAAAAGATGACCTTTTCATTACAGGGAACTGGAATGCAAAAGTAGGAAGTCAAGAAACACCTGGAGTAACAGGCAAATTTGGCCTTGGAATACGGAATGAAGCAGGGCAAAGACTAATAGAGTTTTGCCAAGAAAATGCACTGGTCATAACAAACACCCTCTTCCAGCAACACAAGAGAAGACTCTATACATGGACATCACGAGATGGTCAACACCAAAATCAGATTGATTATATTCTTTGCAGCCAAAGATGGAGAAGCTCTATACAATCAGCAAAAACAAGACCAGGAGCTGACTGTGGCTCAGACCATGAACTCCTTATTGCCAAATTCAGATTTAATTTGAAGAAAATAGGGAAAACCACTAGACCATTCAGGTATGACCTAAATAAAATCCCTTATGATTATACAGTGGAAGTGAGAAATAGATTTAAGGGCCTAGATCTGATAGATAGAGTGCCTGATGAACTATGGAATGAGGTTCGTGACATTGTACAGGAGACAGGGATCAAGACCATCCCCATGGAAAAGAAATGCAAAAAAGCAAAATGGCTGTCTGGGGAGGCCTTACAAATAGCTGTGAAAAGAAGAGAAGCGAAAAGCAAAGGAGAAAAGGAAAGATATAAACATCTGAATGCAGAGTTCCAAAGAATAGCAAGAAGAGATAAGAAAGCCTTCTTCAGAGATCAATGCAAAGAAATAGAGGAAAACAACACAATGGGAAAGACTAGGGATCTCTTCAAGAAAATCAGAGACACCAAAGGAACATTTCATGCAAAAATGGGCTCGATAAAGGACAGAAATGGTATGGACCTCACAAAAGTAGAAGATATTAAGAAGAGGTGGCAAGAATACACAGAAGAACTGTACAAAAAAGAGCTTCACAACCCAGATAATCATGATGGTGTGATCACTGACTTAGAGCTAGACATCCTGGAATGTGAAGTCAAGTGGGCCTTAGAAAGCATCACTACGAACAAAGCTAGTGGAGGTGATGGAATTCCAGTGGAGCTATTCCAAATCCTGAAAGATGATGCTGTGAAAGTGCTGCACTCAATATGCCAGCAAATTTGGAAAACTCAGCAGTGGCCACAGGACTGGAAAAGATCAGTTTCATCCCAATCCCAAAGAAAGGCAATGCCAAAGATGCTCAAACTACCGCACAATTGCACTCATCTCACACGCTACTAAAGTAATGCTCAAAATTCTCCAAGCCAAGCTTCAGCAATATGTGAACCGTGAACTTCCTGATGTTCAAGCTGGTTTTAGAAAAGGCAGAGGAACCAGAGATCAAATTGCCAACATCCGCTGGATCATGGAAAAAGCAAGAGAGTTCCAGAAGAACATCAATTTCTGCTTTGTTGTGTATGCCAAAGCTTTTGACTGTGTAGATCACAATAAATTGTGGAAAATTCTGAAAGAGATGGGAATACCAGGCCACCTGATCTGCCTCTTGAGAAATCTGTATGCAGGTCAGGAAGCAACAGTTAGAACTGGTCATGGAACAACAGACTGGTTCCAAATAGGAAAAGGAGTACGTCAAGGCTGTATATTGTCACCCTGTTTATTTAACTTATATGCAGAGTACATCATGAGAAACGCTGGACTGGAAGAAACACAAGTTGGAATCAAGATTGCTGGGAGAAATATCAATAACCTCAGATATGCAGATGACACCACCCTTATGGCAGAAAGTGAAGAGGAACTCAAAAGCCTCTTGATGAAAGTGAAAGTGGAGAGTGAAAAGGTTGGCTTAAAGCTCAACATTCAGAAAACGAAGATCTGGCATCTGGTCCCATCACTGCATGGGAAATAAATGGGGAAACAGTGGAAACAGTGTCAGACTTTGTTTTTATGGGATCCAAAATCACTGCAGATGGTGACTGCAGCCATAAAATTAAAAGACGCTTACTCCTTGGAAGGAAAGTTATGACCAACCTAGATAGCATATTCAAAAGCAGAGACATTACTTTGCCAACAAAGGTTCACCTAGTCAAGGCTATGGTATTTCCTGTGGTCATGTATGGATGTGAGAGCTGAACTGTGAAGAAGGCTGAGCGCTGAAGAATTGATGCTTTTGAACTGTGGTGTTGGAGAAGACTCTTGAGAGTCCCTTGGACTGCAAGGAGATCCAACCAGTCCATTCTGAAGGAGATCAGCCCTGGGATTTCTTTGGAAGGAATGATGCTAAAGCTGAAACTCCATTATTTTGGCCACCTCATGCGAAGAGTTGACTCATTGGAGAAGACTCTGATGCTGGGAGGGATTGGGGGCAGGAGGAGAAGGGGACGACAGAGAATGAGATGGCTGGATGCCTTCTCTGACTCAATGGATGTGAGTCTAAGTCACCTCCAGGAGTTGGTAATGGACAGGGAGGCCTGGCGTGCTGCCATTCATGGGGTCACAAAGAGTCGGACACTACTCAGCAGCTGATGTGATCTGATTACCATTTTCATAATTTTGGGGGGTTTATTTTCTCTTTCTTTTCCTTCTCTTTTTTTCCTGCCTAGAGAAGTTCCTTTAGTATTTGTTGTAAAGCTGATTGGTGATGTTGAATTCTCTTAGCTTTTACTTGTCTGGAAAAGTTTTATTTTTCCATCAAATCTGAAAGAGAGTCTTCCCGGGTAGAATATTTTTGGTTGTAGGTTCTTCCCTTTCATCACTAAATATATCATGCCATTCCTTTCTGGCTTATAATGTTTCTGTTGAGAAATCAGTTGATAGCCTAATGGGAGTTCCTTTTATGTTGTCATTTTCCCTTTTTCCTTTTAATATTTTAACTCTGTCTTTAATTTTTGTCAATTTGATTACTGTATGTCTCAGTGTGTTCCTCCTTAGGCTTATCCTTCCTGGACTCCTTGTGCTTCCTCGACTTGGCTACCAATGTTTGGGAATTTTTCAGCTATTATCTCTTCAAATATTATCTCAGGTCCTTTTTTTCCTTCCCTTCTAGGACCCCAATAATACAAAAGTTGGTGTGCCAGAGATCTCTTAGGCTGTCTTCATTTCTTCTCATTCTTTTTTCTATATTTTGTTCTCTGGCAGGGATTTCATCATTCTGTGCAGTTATTCTGCTCTTGATTCTTTGTAGTGTATTGTTCATCTCTGTTTGTTTGTTCTTTAGTTCTTCTAGATCTTTGGTAAACATATCTTTCATCTTCTCAATTTTTGCCTGCATTCTTTTCCAAAGATCCTGGATACTATCATTATTATGAATTATTTTTCTAGAAGTTTTTTATATCCATTTCATTTTGTTGTTTTTCTGGGATTTTATCTTTTCCCTTCAACTGAGATGTAACTTTCAGCTTTATCATCATGATTAACTTTCTGTAATATGGTTTATGTTTTGCCTACTGTGAGGGTGTGCTTCTTCTTGCTTCTTCTCTCTGCCCTCTGATGTCTGAACTGGAGAGGCTTGTGTAAGTTCCTGATGGAAGTACTGGTGATGGGAAAACTGGGTCTTGCTCTGATGTGCAGGGCTTTGCTTAGACAAGCCTTAATCCAATTATCTGCTGATGGGTGGGGTTGCACTCCCTTCCTGGTAGTTGTTTGGCCTGATATGACCCAATACTGGAGTCTATGGGCTTAATGGGGTCTATGGCTTAATGGGCCTATGGTAGGTTTAATAGGGCACTCCAAAAGGGTTTACTCCAAGGGGGACCTTCTGGTGCCCCATCCCTGTGGTGAGCCCCTGCTGACCCACGCCTCCATGGGGGGCCCTTCAACACCAGCTGGTAACTTTGGTTCAGTCTCTCATGAGGTCACTGCTCATTTCCTATAGGAGCAAGGAAAAAAAAAAAAAAGTTGTTTTTGCCCTCTAAGACTGGAGTATTTGTTTCCCTCAGTCCACTGGAAAGCTTATAATCAAATCCCACTGGCCCCCAAGGCCATATTCCTTGGGTGTTCCCAGGTCCTCTGTCAGGTATCTGGTCTGGGAAGACTGATGTGGGATTCAGAACCTTCACAATAGTATGAGAACTTCTTTAGTGCTATTTTTCTCCAGTCTGTGGGTCACCCAGCCAGAGGGTATGAGATTTGGTTTGGTAGTGATTGTGCCTCTCCTACCAACTCAATGTAACTTCTTCTTTGTCTTTGGATGGGGGCATCTTTTTCTGATGAATTTCAGCATTCTTCTCTTGGTTGTTCAACAGCTAGTTGCAATATTGCTGCTCTTGCAGGAGATGAGCACACATCCTTCTACTTCATCACCTTGAACTGGAAGACCCAACAATTTTCCATAGTTTGTTGTGATCTACACAAAGTCTTTAGCATAGTCAATGAAGCAGAAATTGAGGCTTTTTCTGAAATTCTGTAGCTCAAATGGTAAAGAATCTGCCTGCAATGCAGGACATCCAGGTTAGATCCCTGGGTCAGAAAGATCCTCTGGATAAGGGAATGACAGTCCACTCCAGTATTCTTGCCTGGAGAAACCTATGGACAGTGGAGCCTGGAAAGTTACAGTCTATGGGATAACAAAAAGTCGGACATGACTGAGTGACTAACACTACTACTACTAGCTCTGTCTATGAACCAACAGATTTTGGCAATTTGATCTCTGCCTTTTCTAAATCCAGCTTGTACATCTGGAAGTTCTCAGTTCACATACTGCTGAAACCTAGCTTGAAGGATTTTCGGTGTTACTTTGCTAACATGTGAAATGAGTGCAATTGTGCAGTAGTCTGAACATTCTTTGGCATTTCCCTTCATTGGGATTGGAGTGAAAACATTTTTTTCCAGTCCTGTGGCCACTGCTGAGTTTTCCAAATTTACTGGCATATTGAGTACAGCATTTTAACAGCATCATCTTTTAGGATTTGAAATAGCTCAGCTGGAATTTCATCACCTCCACTAGCTTTTTTGGTAGTGATTCTTCTTAAGGTCCACTTGACTTCACACTCCAGGATGTCTAGGTGAGTAATCACACCACCGTGGTTATCTGGATCATTAAGATCTTTTGTTTTGTTTTGTTTTGTTTTTGTTTTTTAGTTCTGTGTACTCTTGCCACCTCTTCTTATTGGTATGTTTGTTATCAATTTCCAAAGGCACAGGAATAAAATCAACTGGAGAAGAAAATGCAAGCTAAAATGACTTACTTGTTCACTACTAATCTGACCAATGTCAATGTTCATTAAAATTTGTAAAATTTTCACCAAAGATCATATCTCCTCTTCCAAATGCATGCATGCTATTTTATAAAGAAGTCTCCACAAAGCCTCAACCTAAAATATCAGTGTTAGAGGTCCCACTGAGATCATTTCTTTCAACCTTCTTACTTACACAGAGAAAATTAGAGTCAGGGAGGACAATAGACCTGCCCCAAATCACTGAGATTTGGGACCAGAATCCAAGTTTCCTTGGTCTTACTTTGAGATTTTAAATATTCTAAATAAAAACTCAATTATAGAAAATCTTAAGATTCAAAAGACCCTTTTGCAACTGACTCATTGAGACCCCATGGACTCTTCTGTGGAATTCTCCTGGCCAAAATACTGGAGTGGGTAGCCTTTCCTTTCTCTAGGAGATCTTCCCAACCCAGGGATTGAACCCAGGTCTCCCACATTCCAGGAAGATTCTTTACCAGTTGAGTCACAAAGGAATCTCAAATAAATATTCAGTTATATAAAATACTAAGATTCAAGTCCCTTTTAGGTCAGCTGGTTTAGTTGCCCAGGAAAGCAAGTGTAGTGTGATATTCAGATTTCCTGCTTTAGTGATCAGAACCCCATCACAAGGGCACTTATACAATCAAACTCATAAAAGCAAATATATTGACAGATTATTTTACAACCATGGGCAGTGATGAGTGTCCAACCAAAACACCATCAATCTGAGAACCTTTTTAGTCCCTGATTGCAAGAAGTATGGAAATAAACGTTTCAGATCAGATCAGTCACTCAGTTGTGTCCGACTCTTTGCGACCCCATGAACTGCAGCACGCCAGGCCTCCTTGTCCATCACCAACTCCCGGAGGTCACTCAGACTCACATTCATCGAGTCAGTGATGCCATCCAGCCATCTCATCCTCTGTCGTCCCCTTCTCCTCTTGCCCCCAATCCCTCCCAGCATCAGAGTCTTCTCCAATGAGTCAACTCTTCGCATGAGGTGGCCAAAATACTGGAGTTTCAGCTTTAGCATCATTCCTTCAGAATGGACTGATCTCAGGGTTGATCTCCTTCAGAATGGACTGGTTGGATCTCCTTGCAAGTTTAGAAGACCAAAATAAAAAATGAAATGCCTTAAAGATCCTTCATTTTTGTCTCAATAGGAAGATGCAACCTTACTATTACATTAAATGAACCCAAGGATACAAGCCATGCTTTTCTACAGTTTGAATCATTCCTCTCACCCACTCTCTTCAATAAACATCTAGAATATTATGGATTCAGTAATATTAAATATAAGTAATCTAATTAATAATATTGCAAAATTAAATAATTAGATGTCTAGCTGATCCATGGATGTGCTGCTACACAATTCAAAATAAAGCCATTTAAAACCTCCAGATTAATTTGCTCTGACATCAATAAACTTTTGCTGAAACAAAGCTAATCATTTCAGAGGTGCAAACTTAATTGCTCACCAGTTGATAGATAATAAACAGACCTGAAGATTAAAATATGAACTAATTACTCTACTCAATTCCATTTACTTGATTTCATGTTCCATTAATTCTTTGCATCATTTCTGGCAGAAGTCTTAGATTTATGGTGATCTCAAATGAATTATGCCACTTAGTTCCCTGTGGTGTGCTCATATTCAGAATTTATTGGAAAGGACAGAATTCTGGGCAGTTATTATTTAGCCAAAGTGGCCTAGGATATTGTAAGTGATGGTTACTATCCATTTCCAAATACCAGCCAGACTCATCCTCTATAAATCTGTCCCCATCTCAGTAGTAAAAGGGCAAAAATAGGATTTTTCTCATGATTATTCATTTGATCAGCTTGTTACAGGCAGTCTTCAAGAGCAGTCATTGCCTTGGTCTGGAAGAGAGCTGCAGGAAAGCAGAGACAAATGCATCATGAGGAAAGAGCTTTGGCCCAGGAGACAGACACTGGGACGGTGGGTCAGAGGGCAACATTTTGAAGTAGATCTGACTTTGAGACCCTGTTCTGTCATTTACTAGTTGTGTGAGTTTTGTAAAGGCAGAACTGGGCAAGTCTTTGGACTTCCCTAACCTATTAAGCTGTGACAAGAGGTAATAATGCCAGTTCTATAAACACTATAGAGTGGTTGTCAAAAAAAAAAAAAATAAAGAACAACCTAAGATAGGGCTTTAAAAAGTGCTGTGCATGTCAGTTATTAGCCAGTAGAGCTCACATAGTTCAATATCTTTGCAGATAAAACATATAAAGATACAATGTACTCATGTAAAACTACCATCAGATTTCATTTATTGAGCATGGACTATGTTCCAGCTTTTGCTCAGGGCCTTATTGCACCCAATCCTCACAAGAAATTTGTAAGGTAACACTCATCAGCACCATTTTACAAAGAAGGAAGGAAAACTGGAAAGATCAAACAGCCTGCCTTCAGTCGGTTGGTATGGAGAAGAGCTAGGATTTGAACCCAGTAATGCACTGAATGACCTTAAATATAAGTCAGATCACCTCTCTAGTTATGTCTTTAAGTAGCTTCTTGATCATACTGTCTGTTCTCTCTAATCATAAATTATTATGTCTGTTACCTGAAATGATTTTTTGGCCTCTCCTAGTTCTATACCAGCCTTAAGATTAACCTGTATTTTTTCTGACTGTAAAGTGAGGCAGGAGCCTATTTCTCCAAGTGGCAGAATTGCTATGCAAAATATGACACAGAATCATTGCAAGTGCCTTCTGAGAACAATAATAGCTTCATTTGCCTTCTCAAATGGACAGCAACTGGAAAGTTTCATACAGATGCATATATTTTTCTCTCACTTCTTTGAAATATGATAACCAAGATATTATATATCTGTGAATTTGGTTGTATATAAACACATCTGTTTCCCTCTACAAAACGTGAGAAACCATATTCCTTAGTCTCACAAGCAGCTTGAATGAATACAGTTTCTTGCTTTGGATCTATTTGCTGAGCCAGAAATTTCTGGATTGAGCCTTGAAACTGAATCCTACAGGAGCTATTTGACAAAATGAGAATAGCCAGGAGGTTTTAAATCACTTTACCAACTAGAGGAAGGGAGAGACCCAGGGGCCAGATTCCTGCCTCAGGACTCAGTGTCCATATACTAGTTTTTCAAAGCAAATAATTCTCTGCTTCAAGAATCACTATTGATGTATGGCAAAACCAATACAATATTGTAAAATAATTAACCTCAATTAAAACAAATAAATTTATATTAAAAAATAAATAAATAAAAGCCAGGCAGAAAACATTGCAAAAAAAAAAAAAAAAGAATCACTGTGGTAGGCCTAGGTGGCCACCTCAGAGCAGCTGCTGTGTCCATAAGGGCCTTTGTGGAGGATACATTTCCTCCCTGTTGTGCCTGTCTCCCTAGGACTGTTGTGTTTCCTGTCAGGGTGGGCAGCAGAGACCTACTTGTGTGAGCAGCTGTTAATTGCAGAAGTTAAGATTGATGCAATTTTTCATTCTGGTTTTTGAATCTTCATCTGTCACTTATTAGCTGTGGCCTTAGACAAGTTATCCAACCTCCTTGTGTCTCAGTTCCCTTGTTATTGAGACTAAAAGTAATGCTCATGATATAGTTATTTTCCATCCTCCATCAACATTTAACAAGAATCCAGAATGGCATCTGTGTAGGAGGTAAGATTTCTAAAAATTCCATCAGCCATTGGGAATTGATTCCAAAAACTCTTACTCTAAGAAGATGGGTCTGAGGCCCTTTCTCATTGCCATTTTCTTACCAGTTTTAATACTCCTTGAAACATTAACAAAACTTATACTGCACAAGTCACCATCCCCTACTTTGTGTATTTGTCCTTAGCAGATTTGCACCTTCTTCTAATACTCACACAGGCTCTGCATAGGCCAATCAAACCCCTAATAATACAAGCTTAGACGTACTGAGAAAATTCATCAGATTAAACAAGTACAAGGAAGTTTACCCCCATCGTGGGCTGCTAGGAGCACCTTTGCCATCCCCAGATAATAACTCACTCTTACAAAGGGCATCAGCAAATGGCATGTTTTCTCATGCCCTGTGAGTAGAAGGGGAAATTTTGAGCTGTTTACACAGGATGATCACATGTCCTGGTTTGCCTGGGATAGTCCAGCTTGATTCCAGTTGGTCCTGGTGTCATCATAACAGCACCTCCTTTTATTCTCAACAGTGCTGCAGTTTGCACAGTGTATCAATCATATGGTTACCCTCTGTCTAGATAACCTTAGTTAAGTAAGCAATTAACCTCTCTGACTCTCCTTTTCCTCATCCAGAAAATGAAAGGATTCAGTTCAGTTCAGTCTCTCATTCATGTCCGACTCTTGTGACCCCATGGACTGAAGCACCCCAGGCCTCCCTGTACATCACCAACTCCTGGAGTTCACTCAAACTCATGTCCATTGAGTTGGTGATGCCATCCAAACATCTCATCCTCTGTTTTCCCTTTCTCCTCCCACCTTCAATCTATCCCAGCATCCAGGTCTTTTCAGATGAGTCAGGTTTTCATATCAGGTGGCCAAAGTATTGGAGTTTCAGCTTCAACATCAGTCCTCCCAATGAGTATTCAGGACTGATTTCCTTTAGGATGGACTAGTTGGATCTCCTTGCAGTCCAAGGGGCTCACAAGAGTCTTCTCCAATACCACAGTTCAAAAGCATCAATGTTTCGGTGCTCAGCATTCCTTATACTCCAACTCTCATATCTATACATGACTACTGGAAAAACCATAGCCTTGACTAGATGGACCTATGTTTGCAAAGTAATGTCTCTGCTTTTCAATATGCTATCTAGGTTGGTCATAAATTTTCTCCCAAAGAGTAAGCATCTTTTAATTTCATGGCTGCAGTCACCATCTGCAATGATTTTGGAGCCTCAAAAAATAAAGTCTGCCACTGTTTCCCTTATTTCCCCATCTATTTGCCATGAAGTGATGGAACTGAATGGAGGAGGAAATGGCACCTCACTCCAGTACTCTTGCCTGGAAAATCCCATGGACGGAGGAGCCTGGTAGGCTGCAGTCCATGGGGTTGCTCAGAGTCAGACATGACTGAGTGACTTCACTTTCACTTTTCACTTTCATGCATTGGAGAAGGAAATGGAAACCCACTCCAGTGTTCTTGCCTGGAGAGTCCCAGGGATGGTGGAGCCTGATGGGCTGCCGTCTATGGGGTCGTACAGAGTTGGACATGACTGAAGCGATTTAGCAGCAGCAGCAGCAGCAGATGGGACTGAATGCCACGATCTTAGTTTGCTGAATGTTGAGTTTTAAGCCAGCTTTTTCACTCTTCTCTTTGATTTTCATCAAGAGACTCTTTAGTTCTTTGCTTTCTGCCATAAGGGTGGTATCATCTGCATATCTGAGGTTATTGATATTTCTCCTGGCAATCTTGATTCCAGCTTGTGCTTCATCCATTCTAGCATCTCTCATGATGTACTCTTGCATATAAATTAAATAAGCAGGGTGACAACACACAGCTTTGATGTACTCCTTTCCCGATTTGGAAACAGTCTGTTGTTCCATGTCCAGTTCTAACTATTGCTCCCCTGACCTGCATACAGATTTCTCAAGAGGCAGGTCAGGTGATCTGCTATTCCCATCCCTTTAAGGATTAGAGTTGCTCAACCAAGGCCCTCCCAACACCAAGAGACCCAGGGAAGAAAAATACTATGGCATAATTTTATCATCACCTATAAACAATGACTGAGTGGATCTTTATGCTGTCTAGATCTTCAGAAACATTGATCTGTAATAAAAACTTTATGTTTTATTTAAGTTCTCACAAAGATTAAATATATACTTTAAAAATAGCCACCATCATACATCCTTTAAGGTGAAAGCTTTGGAAAGTCAGTCATTTGATATAATACCAAAAATTAAAACTCAGATTGTTCTGCTCTCTTGGATATGTCACCTTTACTTGTTATGATGCTTGAAATATTGAACTTCCTATTCATGCCCCTGCCATCACCAGGCTACCAACACACACACACACACACACACACACACACACACACACACACACATTGTCGCACATCAGTCATTCAAGTGTTTCCAAATTTAAATATTCCTCAGGTTAATAAGGTATTTTACTAAAACTAGCAGTTATCCTTGAACCATTTTCTTTGTATATTTTAATTGCAATTCCAGTTATTTTCTATACTGAGAACTCCTGGGAAGAAACCCCAGGAATTGTCATCAACATCCATTTAGACTTTGTTTCAATTGTGGTGTTTAGAGAGTCAGAACAGCAAGAACATTCTGTCACATTAAACTCTTTTGCAAATCCCTATTGGTGTCAGCATTTAGCCTCCTTTACCAACATACAAAATGGAGAGTGTTTCTGCTCCAAAAAGTAGATGCAGGCTTTGGTTTTGAAACCTCAGGGGCATCCAAACACTTCATCCCAACATCCTCTAATACTGCTTCTGCAGTATTCATTTAACCTGATTTACATTGTTTTAATTTTCTTAAGGTTGTCTTTATTAGCTGGAGGGTGACTTTTTCTCCTTAATTAAAGAATAAGTTAACTTCAAAGCACATAGGAACAACAACAAAAATAATCTCCTTTCATACCCTGCCTCACTTGTCTCTCTCTTCTAATGTTCTCTCTCTTAGTGCTTTTCAGCTTTCATTGCACCTGTCTCCTCCAACTGGAAACAAGGTGGAGCAACAGCAAGGCAAGGCCTGCCTTTCAATGCAAACTACTTTTCCTTGATTTCAATTCATTTAATTTCCTAGAGCATATGACAATTTAGGGAAGGACCAGTAGTATTATCACTATCTTTTAGATTTAAAAAGCTGTATTCAGTAAGCACAACTTGACAAATATTTCTGGAGTTAAGCCAAGAACTGTGCTAGCCTATGTCTACACAAATGAACAAACCTGGCCACATATAGTTGAAATTTCCAAGAGGTTCTTAGTTATGGTACTTTGGTGTACATATAACGGAAACTCACTCAAGCTGGGTTAAAGTACCAGGGAAATTTACTGGAAGTCTTCTAAGATGTACCACAAGCCCCAAGAGCTGTTGACCCAGTAAAGAGACTGGCATCCAGAAATGAAACAAGGTCATGATCCCGGAAACTACTCCTATCCCATTTCATATCTCTGCATTGGTTGCTTTATTCTCATTTTCTCCATAAGCATTACTTTTTCTGATTTACTGTACTGATTTCTGATTTACTCCGTTTAAAGATGGAGATCTTTAAATGCTCTACACCCTTAAACTCCCTTAGACTTTGGATGAAAATCATCCTGGGCTGGATGGCTGGCAGACTCTTCATCCCAATTTCAAAATCTCCAAAGAAGAGATTTTATTTTCCCAACCTAGACCTGAAGTTTTCTCTAATTGAGTCAGCTATGTGGGTAGGGTGAGGTCATGTATATAAACAGGTCTTAGAAGACTTGCCCCTATTTAGTGGGGATAGCAATTATATGGAGAATACAGCCATTGTATGCTATGTACACATCCCCTAAAATGTCTACTCTGGTGGGAAAAAAAAAAAAAACAAAACAGTTATTTTATGTTCAGCCTAACAAAAGTGCTAAAGTGCTAAAATTCTATGGACACATTTGATTCACATCTAGGGTTTGGAGAAGGCTTTCTAACATGAGCAGTATCTTAAAAGAATAGTATGAGTATGTCAGGAATAGGATGCAAGCATCCCAGGCAAATTGGAATATCACTTATAAATGGAAAGAATAACCATAGTCAATGCATATTGTGCATTCAAAGGGTTCTGCACCTTGTAATTGAGAGCCACAGCCACGTTATACATCACAGGGACATTAGGAGCACATCACAACAGTGTCACTCACCTTCCTGGTTGCTGACATTTTTCTTCTCATTCTGTGCTTCTGCCAAATCACAAGTCACAAGTTGGGCTCAAATAAAGTATCTAGGGGAGAGCATTCAAATGGCAGTTCTGCCTGTTAATTGTGTGTCCTTTAACAATTTATGTAGATTCCTCCTAAATGAGAGAGAGAAAAAAAAAGTAATAATAATGTCAGTCTCAGAGGGTTGTTTGGATAAAAAAGAAAGTGCAAGGTAAAGAATCTTAGTACTGTGTCTGGCAGAGAGAGGATGTCAAGAATGTTTTCATCCCCTTCCCTCTCTATCTTCTTTTCTTCTCCTTTAGTGGACTGATGAGTGTCTTGAATTTTTAAAAATGCAGACTTGGGGATGGATATGTGGGCTAAACTGGAACAGAATACTTAAAATAAGACGCACTCCCCCACCCCCCAAAAAAGAAGGAAGATTATCAACATAATCAATGTGCCTTGAGACATATTCTCATCTCTTATTTCACTATTATGTAGTATCTGTCCCTTCGAAGGCACTTTGACAACCCCACAACTTATTAAATCCCTTGCACTGACTTAACTCTGAGTCTCAGATGTAGGATCTTCTCCAAAACTTGTTTGAATATTGAAGTCCAGGATATCCACATTGAAAGTTTTCTCATTATTAATGTTTTTAAAAATTCCAACAGTTTAAAAATACACAGTTTCCAATGTTAATCAGACTCAATGTTGAGTTTGATCAACATTGCAAGTTATCTTATTTAATGTTGGTGCTTCATTTTTGTGTAAGTATATCAATACACTTATCTTTAATCCCATTTTCATTTTGGTTTATTATAATGTGTAACACTGTTGTTTTTTACATATGATCTTAAATTAGTTGTAGCTCTTAAAATGTTTTTATTGAAGTGTTTTGATTTACAATATTGTTCTAGTTTCAGATATCTAGCGTAGTGATTCAGTATTTTATTAAATAAAACGTTCAGTTCCAATGGAACTTTAATATTGAAGATGCATTTTTTTTTTTAATTTTAATACTGGCATGTATTCAATTTCTTATTCAAAAGGAAAAACAGTTTGTTCAAGTTAAGAGCTGGGGATCCGGGTTAAATTTGCAAAACTGGTTTTGCAAGCTATAGTAAATACACACCGAAATGATTTTCTTCACCGATACATTGATTCCACCGCAAATACACATTGATTGCTTTAACTTTGCTTAAGCCTCGGTTTCAAGGCCAGATTTACAAGACATTTATATTAGGAAATAATGGCCAACAAGTTCAGGAAAAGAATCTAAGGAGAATATGTTCTTGACTGGTGTGCCTAATACCTTCTTCATCAAGGAGCTAAAGTGACTAATCAAAAATAATGAATACTCCAAAAACTCTCCGTAATGGATTACATGTATTCCTTACAGACACACATTTGAGTTTCTCCTTAGTGAACTTTTTTGCCAACCTCTAAATTCAAATATGGATAATGCACAATCCATGTCCTCCAGGAGCTTCTATTCTAGTAAGGAGATATTTACAGTCCTTCTTGGCAAGTTAATTTTGTGCTAGGATAAAGCACTGCCTATAGTAGGAAAACAGAGAAGATTGCTATTATCTGTACTAAAGCCACTAACATGGGGTTAGGAACACATCCAGATTCCTCGAACTTGATTCTAGCCTCCTGTGGTGGTACTAGCCTTGGGAAAGTTATTTATCAGTCCTTGCCTTAGTTTTCTCATCTATAAAATGAGAATGATAACGGTGCCAACTTATGCTTTACTGATTCTTCTGTACTGATTCATTGGTCATTTGAGAAAGAGGTCTATTCAAGACATATCCCCTTTCTGACCATGTGGGTTGAGTTGACTTTTATGTTTTCTTTAAATAAATGTCATCTCAATATCAACATAATTAGAGAAAACAGTTTTGTGAGAGTTAGCAGGAATGAAATGATACAGTACAACATATGCCAGCTGAAGTTTTCAGGGTACTTTCTTGGTCTTTCCAGTTATCCTTTCTCTACCATCACAGCATAGCTACTAAAAGGCCAGCTTTGTCTATCCTGCTGGTATGCCTGCTGGAATGGCTACAAAGATTAGGTGTTTATTGGGTGGGCAAAAATTGGACCAAAATGATGACTATAAAGAAAGCTTTAGAAATCCTGGATTCTGTCTCCTTTAGAAATACTGGAAACTTTCACTCAAAATGTCAGTTTCTCCTCAAAATATGTTTTTCATGCATAGATTGGTAATAAACGTGATGCAGATGCCCCTTTAGCAAATTAAGAGAGAGCAACAGAATGCATTAATGCTTGTGTGCGATAATTTAAATTCCACTGTGCATTTAGAACTGTATCAGTATCTAAAGCAAGGAAAGAGCAAACCTGTAAACCTGGCAAAGATAACTCTCAAAAATAAAAAGCAGCAAAGAAGGTGGAAATTAAACAGTCATGCTTGTCTATTGGCTTGCCATGCAGACCCATTCAAATAAAGAAAATTCCCAATACATGATTTTATATGAGACTTCCCTCTAACTCAGTGCTGATGTCCCAAGTAACAGGGGGACCTACTCACTCACTGGGTCTTGGGTGTGATGTGGGTGTGTGTGTGTGTGTGTGTGTGTGTGTGTGTGTGTGTGTGTGTGTATGTGTGTGTGTGTGTTGCAATTTAAAGCTGATACAGAAAAAGCAGATGAGGCCTCTTGAAGTTATCAGCAGTGAAGGCTCATGCTGCTAATTTTGATAAGAAGATCAAGATAGGCATTGCTAAAAAGATGACATTTCAGCCAAACCTTAAAGGAAGTCAGGAGGCTGGCTATGCGTGGTGAGGGGGAAGAGCATTTCCCTGGAGGAAATGGCCAGTGCCAAGACTTGAGTATGGTGCCTTAGTATGCTTGGTGCCTTTGAGGGACATTAATGCAGTCAGTGGGGTCTAGTAGAAGAGGCATGAGGTCAGAGACATAGTGGTGGGAAGGACAGAGAGTGGAAATTTGTGGGCCAGCAGAAGGGGCTTGGCATGCCCTCTGGGTGGAAAGGAATTGTAAGAGAGTAAAATGTGGAATACTGCTGCCCTTGTTCCTGCATTAGAAGCTTCCCTCTCCTCAGATTCCCTTACCCCAGCTTTTTCACTTTTTTTTGTTATTCAGATCTCAGCTGCAGTTGCCCAGTCACTCACAGTGACAGAGTGACTGTTTTAACTCTGAGATCATTGTTTTGAGTTACCGATGATAATTTTGTTTGTTTTTGTTTACTCATTTACTTGAAGTTTCCTATCTCTTTTCATTAAAAAGCACAATCCACGTGGAACTTCCCTGGTGGTCTAGTAGCTAAGACTACATACTCCCAATGCAGGGGGCCTGAGTTTGATGTCTGGTCAGGAAACTAGATTCCGTGTGCCACAACTAAGAGTTTGCACATAGCAGCTAAAGATCCTGCATGCTGCAACAAAGATTAAAGATCCCAAGTGCTACAACTAAAACCCAGTGCAGACAAATAAATAAATAAAATACTTTTAAAAAGGGAAGCTCCACTCTAATTCCCCATCTCTTGAGTGGAGACAGAACTTGGAGACTTGCTTCCAAATAATAAAGAGCTGAAAGGGGAAAATAGTAATGTCACAGAAGAAAAATCCGAAACAAGTGATCAGCATAACATCAGCAGGAAAGTCATATGGGTATCAGGTATTCCTGAGACATGATGAAGAGGGCATTTATCTTTGTCATTTTTGCAAACAAAAATCCATAATCCCAGTATAATCATGGGAAAATTTCAGACAAATCCAAATTGAGAAATAGTGTATAAAATATGGTGAAAAACAAAGACTAAAGAGTTATGTAAGATTGGAGGAGACTGAGGAAAGATTGCAACTAAATGAATGTGGGAGCCTGCATTGGACCTGGAACAGAAAAAGGTCAGTAGCAGAAAAGCTGGTAGAATCTGAATGCAGTCTCTAGTTTTGTTAATAGTTTTGTGCCAATGTTAATTTTATAGTATTAATAAAATTACCATAGTTATGTAACACTAAGGGAAGACAGATGAAAGGTATATGCAAACTCTATCTACTATCTTTGCAACTCTTCATAAAATAAAAAAATATTTCCAAATAAAACATATTTTAAAAAGCCAGCTCTACAGTATTAAAACAGCTGTCTTTTTTTCACTGCTTTGTCCCTAATGTTTAGAGTGGTACTAGGACCTCAATAAATATTCAATAAATAATTAGGATGGAAACTCAATCAACTCAATAATGATAGTGTTTAAAAAATGAAGAAAACAAGATATTTTGCCAAATGCAAAATATTTTGCAGTCAGCTCTTTACAAACATAAGGGAATATCATTATTATTCCATTTTCATGTTGAAATGGGGGAAAGACTGCCCATCTCTTGGGGAAGAGCTGCTAAAAGTGACAGCTTAGTCCAAGACCACTAAAAGCAACTATATGGGATCAAGACACTACTGGGCATCACAGACCTGCAGCCAGCTCTGTTCATAAAGATACTCCAACTCAGAAACTTTGAGACAAGAGAACTTATGTTAATTTTTTAAATCATCACCTTGTTGACATCTTATTAGTCTGAGTTTATAAAGAATTATGTGGGATACTACTATTCCACAGTTGATTGTTACCCTGAAAATGCTTGCTAAAGACAAGGGGAAGAGTGTTTTTTATGATATAACAGTGAAAACAGGAGATTATTTCCTCTTCCTTCCTCTTTCAACCTCTAAATGCCAGCTGCTCTGTGAAAATTATCCTTGGAAGGCTCAGGTCGAAGACAGTCCATTGGTGAAGAATCTCAGCTTCTGGAAATGTAAGCTCCCCTCAGCCATGATAGTTGGGGGCACTAGGATGAAGGATAAAGGGGCTTAGCAAGTGTCTGAAGAGAGAGTCACATCAAGACAAAGGTGCAGTTGACATACATCAAGCACCATAGTATCCACCATCCATATATCCACCCAACTATTCAGTAACTAAAGAAGCAGATGATAGAAGAGACAGACTGATACCTGAGAAAAAGAAGACCTGGGTCTGATCACATGAAATGGTTTCATAAATGTAGGAAATTCATTTCCTGTCTCTGGTTCTCTTATCTGTTAAATGAGGACAGATCTCTGGAAAAGCCAGTGAGTCCTTGTCTGGTATCCAGAGGTAATATTAAATATTTCTAGGAGTTCTGTACTAAGCTTGTCATAGTAAGGCAACATAATATGCATAGGATATTCTCCATACTTTCCAAAAGCTACCAGCAGGATCAGATCAGATCAGATCAGATCAGTCGCTCAGTCGTGTCCGACTCTTTGCTACCCCATGAACTACAGCACGCCAGGCCTCCCTGTCCATCACCAACTCCCGAAGGTCACTCAGACTCACATCCATCGAGTCAGTGATGCCATCCAGCCATCTCATCCTCTGTCATCCCCTTCTCCTCCTGCCCCCAATCCGCCCCAGCATCAGAGTCTTCTCCAATGAGTCAACTCTTCGCATGAGGTGGCCAAAATACTGGAGTTTCAGCTTTAGCATCATTTCTTCCAAAGAAATCCCAGGGCTGATCTCCTTCAGAATGGACCGGTTGGATCTCCTTGCAGTCCAAGGGACTCTCAAGAGTCTTCTCCAACACCACAGTTCAAAAGCATCAATTCTTCGGCGCTCAGCCTTCTTCACAGTCCAGCTCTCACATCCATACATGACCACAGGAAAGACCATAGCCTTGACTAGGCGAACCTTTGTTGGCAAAGTGATGTCTCTGCTTTTGAATATGCTATCTAGGTTGGTCATAACTTTCCTTCCAAGGAGTAAGCGTCTTTTAATTTCATGGCTGCAGTCAACATCTGCAGTGATTTTGGAGCCCTGAAAGCAATATAGTCTGACACTGTTTCCACTGTTTCTCTATCTATTTCCCATGTAGTGATGGGACCAGATGCCATGATCTTCGTTTTCTGAATGTTGAGCTTTAAGCCAACCTTTTCACTCTCCACTTTGACTTTCATCAAGAGGCTTTTTAGTTCCTCTTCACTTTCTTCCAAAAGGGTGGTGTCATCTGCATATCTGAGGTTATTGATATTTCTCCTAGCAATCTTGATTCCAACTTGTGTTTCTTCCAGTCCAGCATTTCTAATGATGTACTCTGCAATAGCTGTGAAAAGAAGAGAAGCGAAAAGCAAAGGAGAAAAGGAAAGATATAAACATCTGAAAGCAGAGTTCCAAAGAATAGCAAGAAGAGATAAAGCCTTCTTCAGCGATCAATGCAAAGAAATAGAGGAAAACAACAGAATGGGAAAGACTAGGGATCTCTTCATGAAAATCAGAGATACCAAAGGAACATTTCATGCAAAGATTGGCTCAATAAAGGACGGAAATGGTATGGACCTAACAGAAGCAGAAGATATTAAGAAGAGGTGGCAAGAATACACAGAAGAACTGTACAAAAAAGAGCTTCACGACCCAGATAATCATGATGGTGTGATCACTGACCTAGAGCCAGACATCCTGGAATGTGAAGTCAAGTGGGCCTTAGAAAGCATCACCAGGAACAAAGCTAGTGGAGGTGATGGAATTCCAGTGGAGCTATTCCAAATCCTGAAAGATGATGCTGTGAAAGTGCTGCACTCAATATGCCAGCAAATTTGGAAAACTCAGCAGTGCCCACAAGATTGGAAAAGATCAGTTTTCATCCCAATCCCAAAGAAAGGCAATGCCAAAGAATGCTCAAACTACTGCACAATTGCACTAATCTCACATGCTAGTAAAATAATGCTCAAAATTCTCCAAGCCAGGCTTCAGCAATATGTGAACCATGAACTTCCTGATGTTCAAGCTGGTTTTAGAAAAGACAGAGAAACCAGAGATCAAATTGCCAACATCCGCTGGATTGTGGAAAAAGTAAGAGAGTTCCAGAAAAACATCTATTTCTGCTTTATTGTCTATTGCAAAGCCTTTGACTGTGTAGATCACCAGCAGTATAGTCAGGAAAAAAAGAGACATACCTTGAAAAGTTAAGTAATAATAGAAGGCATTAGATGATTAAGTATTGACAAATAATTCTATAAGATTCTTTTAAAAGGAAGCCAAATATTCCCTTGTTGTTGTTCGTCAGTCACTAAGTCATGTCCGACTCTTTGTGACTCCATGGACTGCAGCATGCCAGGCTTCCCTGTCCTCTGCTATCTCTGAGTTTGCTCTAGTTCATGTCCATTGAGATGATGATGATATTTAACCATTTTATCCTCTGCAGCTCTCTTCTCTTTTTATCTTCAGTCTTTCCCAGAATCAGGGTCTTTTCCAATGAGTTAGCTCTTCACATCAGTGGCCAAAATATTGGAGCTTCAGCTTTAGCATCAGTCCTGCAGATGAATATTCAGAGTGTTCCTTAGGTGATCTAGGTCCACTTCTTACAAAAAGTGAGAGTTAGAGGGGACTTGAAAGGATGCATCACATTTACATAAACAGAAAACAAAAGAGTAGTTTTTCAGTCATTTCTCTGACAACAATGTTCTTTTGCACTTCCAGGCCTTTGAGTAGGCAGATCCTCTGCACAGGACAGTCAACTGTCTTGCCCTCCTTATAGGCTTGTCAAATCCTACTACTCCTTCAAGATTCAGTTCAGATGTCCACCACATCTCTGAAGTCCTCTCTGTGCCTCTACCTTGCTAGCATCACTATTTCCACTCCCAGACAGGCTTACTCTCCTCAGAGTCACACAGGATCTGGATATATGTCCTTGTTGCATATTACAATTTTTTTATACTCAGAAGGTCTTTACATATCCAAGATTTTTCAAAGTCTCTGTCTATCTTACCTGTCTATCTCCAGTAAAAGATGTGAGGCCCATCAGAGGATAGACACTGTGTAGATGAGTGGATTAATGAATGAGACTGTAGGAACAAACTCTGAACCAAATAGAGCTGACCATTAGTATCTACCACCTAATTAAACCTGTGGGACAGGAATCAGGATGAATACAGAAAAAAACACAGAGAAGTTGTAAGAGAGATCCCTCTCAATGAGCAAACATATCTTCTTTGATGCTAGAGAAGTAGATAGAAAAAATCATCCTTCCCCTATCAGCCAGAGAGTGGCTATAGGGTACGTTTCCTGTGCCACTTCTAATTGCTACAAAGGACCGGGGACACCCAGGATGGCTCACTACTAGCCTTGCCATCTAGAGGGTTACTAGGAAAGTCCCTCAACCTGATGACATGCTGGGCAGCTGAGCACATTTCTCCTGAGATACATGGCTCTGGAAAAGGAAATTTTGACAGTCAAACATTCTAGAAAGGTGGAAGATATCCATTCTATTTCATGCAAACGTTACATGCAATTTTAGTTTAGTTCAATCGCTCGTCATGTACCACTCCTTGCAACCCCATGGACTGCACTACCCCAGGCTTCCCTGTCCATCACGTACTCCCGGAGCTTACTCAAACTCATGTCCATTGAATCACTGATTCCATCCAACCATCTCATCCAAAGTCATCCCCTTCTCCTCCCACCTTAAATCATTCCCAGCATCAGGATCTTTTCAAATGGGAAAAGACCACATCAGGTGGCCAAAGTTTTGGAGTTTCAGCTTCAATATCAGTCTTTCCAATGAATATTCAGGGCTGATTTTCTTTAGGATGGACTGGTTGGTTCTCTGTGCTGTCCAAGGGACTCTCAAGAGTCTTCTCCAACACCACATTTCAAAGGCATCAATTCTTTGGTGCTCAGCTTTCTTTATAGTCCAACTCTCACATTCATACATGACTATTGGAAAAACTATAGTTTTGACTAGTTGGACATTTGTTGGCAAAGTAATGTCTTTGCTTTTTAATATGTTGTCTAAATTGATCATAGCTTTCCTTCCAAGGAGCAAGCGTCTTTTAATATCATGGCCACAGACACCATCTGTGGTGATTTTAGAGGCCCCCCCACAATAAAGTCTGTTACTGCTTCCATTGTTTTCCCATTTGTTTTCCATGAAGTGATGGAACCAGAGGCCATGACCTTAGTTTTCTTAATGTTCAGTTTTAAACTAACTGTTTCACTCTCCTTTTTAACTTTCACCAAGAGGCTCTTTAGTTCTTTGCTTTCTGTTGTAAGGGTGGTGTCATCTGCATACCTGAGTTTATTGATATTTCTACCAGCAATCTTGATTCCAGCTTGTGCTTCTTCCAGTCCAGCATTTCTCATGATGTACTCTGCATATAAGTTAAATTAGCTTGATGAGAATATACAGCCTTGATGTACTCCTTTCCCAATTTGGAACCAGTGTGTTGTTCCATGTCCAGTTCTAACTGTTGCTTCTTGACCTGAATACAGATTTCTCAGGAGGCAGGTAAGGCAGTTTGGTATTCCCATCTCTTTAAGAATTTTCCAGTTTGTTGTAATCCACAGTCAAAGGCTTTGGCATAGTCAATAAAGCAGAAATAGATGTATTTCTGGAACTGTCTAGCTTTTTCAATGATCCAACATGTTAGCAATTTGATCTCTGGTTCTTCCACCTTTTCTAAATTCAGCTTGAACATCTGAAAGTCCATGGCTCACGTAAGGTTGAAGCCTGGCATGGAGAATTTTGAGCCTTACTTTGCTAGTGTGTGAGAGGATTGCATTTGTGTGGTAGTCTGAACATTCTTTGGCATTGCCTTTCTTTGGGATTGGAATGAAAACTGACCTTTTCAATACCTATGGCCACCACTGCATTTCCAAATTTGCTGGCAGATTGATTGCAGCACTTTCACAGCATCATCTCTCAGGGTTTGAAACAGCCCAACTGGAATTCCATCACCTCCACTAGCTTTGTGCATAGTGATGTTTCCTAAGGCCCACTTGACCTTGCATTCCAGGATGTCTCTAACTGAGTGATCACACCATCATAGTTATCTGGCTCATGAAGATCTTTTTTGTATATTTCCTCTGTGTATTCTTGCCACCTCTTCTTAATATCTTCTGCTTCTGTTAGGTCCATACCATTTCTGTCCTTTATAGTGCCCATCTTCGCATGAAATATTCTCTTGATACCTCTAATTTTCTTGAAGAAATCTCTAGGCTTTCCCATTCTCTTGTTTTCCTCTATTTCCTCTCACTGATCATTGAGGAAGGCTTTCTTCTCTCTCCTTACTATTCTTTGGAACTCTGCATTCAAATGGGTACATCTTTTTTGAATTTTATTTTTATTTTATTTAACTTTACAATATTGTATTGGTTTTGCCATGTATCAAAATGAATCTGCCACAGGTATACATGTGTTCCCCATCCTGAATCCTCCTCCCTCCACATACCCTTTGCCTTTCACTTTGCTTCTTTTCACAGGTATTTGTAATGCTTCCTCAAACAACCATTTTGCCTTTTTGCATTTCTTTTTCTTGGAAATGGCCTCGATCCCTGCCTCCTGTATAATGTCATGAATTTCCATCCATAGTACTTCAGGCATTCTGTCCATCAGATCTAACTCCTTGAATCTATTTTCCACTTCCTTTGTATAATATTAAGAGATTTGATTTAGGTCATCCCTGAATGGTCTAGTGGTTTTCCCTCCTTTCTTCAGATTAAGTCTGAATTTGGCAATAAGGCATTCATAATCTGAGCCACAGTCACCTCCCAGTCTTGTTTTTCCTGACTGTAAAGAGCTTCTCCATCTCTGGCTGCAAAGAAAATAATCAATCAAATTTTGGAATTGAACATCTGGTGATGTCCATGTAGAGAGTCTTCTCTTGTATTGTTGGAAGAGGGTATTTGCTATGACCAGTTCATTCTCTTGGCAAAACTCTATTGGCCTTTGCTCTGCTTCATTCTGTATTCCAAGGTCAAATTTGACTGTTACTTCAGGTATTTCTTGACTTCCTACTTTTGCATTCCAGTCCTATATAATGAAAAGGACATCTTTTTTGGGTGTTAGTTCTAGAAGTTTTTGTAGATCTTCATAGAACCACTGAATTTCAACTTCTTCAGCACTACTGGTAATGGTTTAGACTTGGATTACTGTAATACTGAATGGTTTTCCTTGGAAACTAACAGAGATCATTCTGTTTTTTGAGATTTCATCCAAGTGCTTCATTTTGGACTGTTTTATTGACTATGATGGCTACTCCATTTCTTCTAATGGATTCCTGCCCACAGTAGTAGATATAATGGTCATCTGAGTTAAATTCACCCCTTCCAGTCCATTTTAGTTCACTGATTCCTAAAACGACGATGCTCACTCTTGCCATCTCCTGTGTGAGCACTTCCGATTTGCCTTGATTCATGGATCTAACATTCCAGGTTCCTATGCAATATTACGGTTTCCAGAATCAGACTTTACTTGCATCACCAGTCACATCCACAACTGGATGTTGTTTTTGCTTTCACTCTGTCTCTTCATTCTTTCTAGAGTTATTTCTCCTCTGACCTCCAGTAGCATATCAACCTCAGAGGTTCATCTTGCAGTGTCCTATTTTTTGCCTTTTCATACTGTTCATAGGGTTCTCAATGCAACAGTACTGAAGTGGTTTGCCACTCCCCTTCTCCAGTGGGTCACATTTTGTCAGAACTCTCCACCTTGACCCGTCCATTCTTAGGTGGACTTACATGGCATGGCTCATAGTTTCATTGAGTTAGATAAGGCTGTGGTCCATGTGATCAGATTGATTAGTTTTTTGTGATTGTGGTTTTCAGTCTATCTGCCCTTTGCTGGAAAAGGATAAGAGGGTTATGGAAGCTTCCTGATGCGAGAGCCTGACCTAGGGGAAAAGTGGGTCTTGTTCTGATGGGGGTGCCATGCTCAATAAATCTTTAAATTGTTAGTTTATTTATTAAATTTATTTATCAAAAATCTTTTAATCTTTCATGCAAAGATAGATACAATAAAAGAGAAATGGTATGGACCTAACAGAATCAGAAGATATTAAGAAGACGTGGCAAAAATACACAGAAGAACTATATGAAAATGATTTTTCACAACCCAGATAATCATGATGGTGTGATCACTCACCTAGAGCCAGATATCCTGGAATGCAAAGTCAAGTGGTCCTTAGGAAGAATCACTTCAAACAAAGCTAGTAGAGGTGATGGAATTCCAATGGAGCTATTTCAAATCCTAAAAGATGCTGCTGTGAAAGTACTGCACTCAATACGCCAGCAAATATGGAAAATGCAGCAGTGGCCATAGGACTGGAAAATATGAGTTTTAATTACAATTCCAAAGAAAGGCAATGCTAAAGAATGCTCAAACTACCACAAAATTGCATTCATCTCACACACAAGCAAAGTAATGCTCAACATTCTCCATGCCAGGCTTACACATGTGTACACGAACCACACTTGAATATCCAGATGTTCAAACTGGATTTAGAAAAGGCAGAGGAACCAGAGATCAAATTGCCAACACTTGTTGTATCTTTGAAAAAGCACAAGAGTTCCAGGAAAGCATCTATTTCTGCTTTATTGACTATGCCAAAGCCTTTGACTGTGTGGATCAAAACAAACTGGAAAATTCTTCAAGAGATGGACACATGACCTGCCTCATGAGAAATCTATATGCAGGTCAGGAAGCAACAGTTAGAACTGGACATGGAACAAAACACTGGTTCCAAACTGGTAAAGGAGTAACTCAAGGCTGTGTATTGTCACCCTGCTTATTTAACTTACATGCAGAGTACATGATGAGAGGTGCTAGAATGGATGAAGCACAAGCTGGAATCAAGGTTGCCAAGAGAAGTATCAATAACCTCAGATTTGCAGATGACACCACGCTTATGGCAGAAAGCAAAGAACTAAAGGTCCTCTTGATGAAAGTGAAACAGGAGAGTGAAAAAGCTGGCTTAAAACTCAACATTCAAAGAACTAAAGTCATGTCATCTGTTTCCATCACTTCATGGCAAATAGATGGGGAAATAAGGGAAACAGTGACAGACTTTATTTTGGGGTGCTCTAAAATTACTGCAGATTGCGACTGCAGCCATGAAATTAAAAGACACTTGCTCCTTGGAAGAAAAGTTATGACCAACCTAGAAATCATAGTAAAAAGAAGAAACATTACTTTGCCAAAAAAGGTTTGTCTCATCAAAGCTATGGTTTTTCCATTAGTCATATATGAATGTGAGAGTTTGACTATAAAGAAAACTTCTCCAGCGACCTAAAAAATGTAATTCTTTTGAAATTATGACTATTTACTTCCCTAAAGTGATGTCTTTCCTATAGATGACACTCATAGGATCATTCAGTGGACATCATGTCCAGTCCTGTGTGCTACTGAAAGGCAGCATGCTTGTCCCCACACCATATTCCAGGCATTGATAGCACTTAGTGGCCATTCACATCCTTGGTTCTGAACACTGTTATTCATTCTACTCCTGAGCCTCTTGGTATGACCTGCATGGTTCATCCTACATTTTCATCCCTAGCTTCCCTCTTTGAACTTGACATTGGCACTTATCTTCTAGCTACAACCCTGATCTTGCTTATCACAGTTCAATACTCCAGTAAAAGATATATCCTGAGATAGCCTGAATAAATACATACCCAGGTTTGATTCATCCTGGCATTCATCCTTCCACTAACCTATGTAAATGGCAACTTACTCATTTGGCCCAATCTTATAATTAGGAACTGGAAACCATCTTTGAAGGCTCATTGATAAAGCTGAATTACTGTTATTGGTGTAATTTTTTGTCAATCAACTATTCATTCTTCGTTTCATCAAATGGGGACCTAACTTCACGAGGAGTCTTTACTCATAGACTGTGGTATAAGGGGGATAAGCCATTTGTTATTAAAAAAGAGAGAGAGACATAACTGATGTAACCAAGGGAGAGATGTACCAAAATAAGGATCAAGACAGATGGGTTTCAATCTACCAAAGACCATGAGACATTGGGCAAGTCCCTCACTTCCTGATCTTCCAATCATAAAATGAAGGAGTTGTGCCACGTGATCTCCAAGACACCTTCCAGGTTCAATATGCTTTGATTCTTTTATTACCAATGTGTCTTTTTGAGATTCCATTTTTTCATTTGGAAAATAGTGTTAATACCTAGTCCAAACTTCCTCCCAGGGCTATTGTGAGGGTCAAATAAGAAAGTGGATGGAAACATGTGTACACCCATGGTAGATGCATGTTGATGTATGGCAAAACCAATACAATATTGTAAAGTAAAAATATAATATATATATATATATATACACATATATGATAAAAAAAGAGGAAGTGGATGAAAGACCACAATGTACTTCAAATTTTGGTATGTGGGCATAAAGTCTGACACCATCCCACAGCCTAAGATTTAGCAGAGTTACTTACATGAACTGAGATGGTGAATATTCATCTTTCTTCCTCATTTCTTCAATTAAACTTTCAAATCATACAAAATAGACCTGGATTAAAAGAACACCCACATCTGCCCTGATGGAAGGTACTTGTAAAGGAAAAAATGTCACAAACCCACAAGATTGGAATTGACCTTGATGTTGGAGTAAAAAGTTGGTCTAGTGGAATCTGGCCAAATCACTGAAAGAGTTGAGGAAACCTGAGCATGAACAAGCATTTGCATAGTGTCTGTTGTGATCTGTCATTCTTGGCACATTATTATTAGCTCAGTCTTTGGAATAATGTTGTGAAGATATACTTGATTATTATTACTATTACTTCTTCTGCATTCATCTCAATGGTGAAAAACTAGATCTCAGAAATCACATACTATTCCAAAGCTCAGAACCAAATTGCAGTCTATCTAGTCTCAACACTCACCTCATCACTTCTTTAAAAGGCTGGAAAATATAGGTTCATCTCCATTGCATATACTTAACCTCTTAAATCATGAAGGATAGACATCTGCAAAAAGGTTTTAACATCTCTAAGACAGAGACAGTTCTCCTTCCCATTCAGAAACATTCAAGAAAAACAATTACTGACACCTACTGTATCCCTATCCTATATTAGGTTTTGAGATTACAGGGAGAAATACAACATAGATCTTGCCTTTAAATCCTCAGTGACTCAACTTCCCAGTCTGGTTTTCAACAATAGGCTGAGTTCAAGTGTCATCTAAGTTCAGTGATGAGTGATATAATTATTGCACGAGTTTTTGTGAGGACAAGTTAAAAAATAAAAAGGAGGGGAGCCATCTGGGAGTTTAAAATTTCATGCTTCAATTTGCAATGTCATGCATCATTTATGTGGGGGTTTTGGTGGCATTTATTTATTGAAAGCCCATTTATCCTGGACTCTCTCCAGTGCTGTGTGATATTTTATAATTCATCAAATTCCTCTTCTCCATAATGTAGTTTTGCATGCATGCTGACATGCGGTATCCTTAGATGAGCTCTCAAAAGGAAAAAAGAGACTAGAGTGAGATCAGAGGAAAGGTGTGACCTTTCTGGTGACTGCCTACTGCTTCCAGTTTACAATGCTGTGCTAAAAAAAAAAAAAAAAAAAAAATTAGAAGTACAAAAGCCTTCCTTACTGAAGTAAGTTTCCAAAAATGGCAGCTTAGATTTCATAGATTACTCCCATAACACTAATTAATTTTCCATGTCCACATCCTACTTAAGATCCTCATGCCTGCATTGTCAAAGCTTGAAAGAACAAAACTTGATAAGCTGGGCCTGTGAATCTTGGACATTTTGTCAAAGGTAAAAGCAATTTTTCAGCAGCAATCCTGAAGGGTGTACAAAGGAACAGATTTTATATTTAGTTCAACATTTATTGAGGCTTATAGTTTAGTAGGGGAGGTAGCATATGCTTAAAATCAGATCAGATCAGTCACTCAGTTGTGTCCAACTCTTTGCAACCCCATGAATCGCAGCACGCCAGGGCTCCCTGTCCATCACCAACTCCCAGAGTTCACTGAGACTCATGTCCATCGAATCAGTGATGCCATTGAGCCATCTCATCCTCCGTCATCTCCTTCTCCTCCTGCCCTCAATCCCTCCCAGCATCAGAGTCTTTTCCAATGAGTCAACTCTTTGCATGAGGTGGCCAAAGTATGGAAGGAATTGCAGCTAATAGAGCAAAATGAGGTTCCCAAGTTTATACATTTAGCAAATGGTGAGGTATTACTTAAACCATGGTACTGACATCACCTGGAAAGGTAGCTCTGTTACTTTCACCAGCGAGGGTTCAATCCTGGAGGGAGAAGAGGAGAAGGAGAAAGGTCCCAAAGGAATAACATTGGTATTTTTTCTTTTTACCTCTTTTTTTCCTCTGAATAAGTGTGACTTTTTTGATGCAAAAGAGGGAACTGTGAATATTTTAGACATCTTTTCTTTGGATATAGTTTTGTACCCAGGTACGTTTCTTCTCCCCCAAAATATTTCCTTAATTTTATCACCTTCAGGCCCCAGACTCTCCCCACTCCAACGAAATTCCTCTGAAAATGACTCAAGGAACTGTCATGTGTAAACCTCATTTGCTATATCAAATCTGGAGGAAAACCCCTCAGTGAGGTGGCCCAAGGGACTGTCCTCAGGTAAGGAGTAAGAGAAATAAAGCAGAGGCATTTTTTACATTGTTTTGAAGAGTATATTAAGTCAAGAAATAATAACACAAAATTCTGAATGAAATTTCTTGGAAAGTGAAAGTCTCTCTGTCCTGTCCAACTCTTTGTAACCCCATGGATTTCCAGGCCAGAATACTGGCGTAGATAGCCTTTCCCTTCTCCAGAGGGTCTTCCCAACCCAGGGATGAAACCCAAATCTTCCACATCGCAGGTGGATTCTTTACCAGCTAAGCCACAAGGCAAGCCCAGGAATACTGGAGTGGGTCGTCTATCCTTTCTCCAGCATACCTTCCCGGCCCAGGAATTGAACTGGGGTCTCCTGCATTGCTGGAGAAGGCAATGGCAATCCACTCCAGTATTCTCGCCTGGAAAATCCCATGGATGGAGGAGCCTGGTAGGCTGCAGTCCATGGGGTCTCTAAGAGTTGGACACAACTGAGCAACTTTACTTTCACTTTTCCTTTAATGCATTGGAGAAGGAAATGGCAACCCACTCCATTGTTCTTGCCTAGAGAATCCTATGGACATGGGAGCCTGGTGGGCTTCCGTCTATGGTGAGGCACAGAGTTGGACATGACTGAAGTGACTTAGCAGCAGCAGCAGCAACTCCTGCATTGCAGACAGGTTATTTATCAACTGAGCTATCAGAGGAGCTTACTTGGAAAGTGTCCTCCTAAATTGTTTTCCCACCCCATTAATTTAGTTCCTTTCCCTATGAAAAATTGATAATAAGATAATGTAAAGCTAAAAGAAATATGATTGCTGACAAGCTAGATCTCTTCTAAAATAGTGAGAATTTGAGAGAAGTGTTATTTTGCTAACAGACTATGCTGCTTTTCCATTCTTTGAATAATTAGCAGCTAAATAGCCAGGATCAAGAGCAGAAAGGAATTTGTTAATTCTCATTCCTAATTGCCCACTCTCTTGTCAGGCTACTAATTGAAACTGTCTCACATAAATAGAGTTGAAATGTATTTTCTGCATATGTTTCTGTCTATAGACTCCTTTCACTCTCTCCATCTGAGCACACTATTGCTTACAATAAACTAAGCTTCTCCCATCACCATTTAAGTGCATTATCTTAGTGAGAGTATGTATCACCTTTCCAATCATATCTCCAATGTTTGAAACCACAGAAAATCTCCGTTCGTCCACCTGAGTGTGACCTCATCTAGTATCCTGACAAGGTTCAAACACTATGAAATAACGATGATGATAAAGATTCCAATCCACTTCCCAGAGAGCTCAAAAGGGAGGAAGGGAATTATTTGTTTGAGTGAAAGTGGCAATACTTGGTTCTTTATAAGCATTGCCTTTTTTATCTCTCACATCACTCAATGAGAAGATAGATGTTATTGTCCCACTTGTACAGGTAGGGAAAGTAAAAGGATGCATAACTTGCCCAGAGTTGCACAAATTATAGATGATAGAACTGGCAGTCAAACCCAGTTTTGTTTTGTTTTCAAAATCTGTACTCAATCCATTATAACACTGTGCTTCTTTGAGACAGAAATGGATGATAGCACATAAAATCAGACCTTACCTTTCAAACTGACACAAAGTCTGAAGTAAACTTCATGGAGGTGTAAGAAGCTTGTCAGTGCTTACACGAGCACAAGTGTATGCATATACAGAAAGAGCTAAGAGAGATAGAGAGAGACTGACATTTGTCCCTTTTGGTATGTTCCTGCCCTCTATACTGAAGCACTAATTTTTCCTTGGTTATAAGCAGCAGAAAGCCACCCTTGAAAACTTAAGGATTAAATTAACTTTTTAAAAATGATGATCAAAGGCCACAAGATGATGAGGAACATAAGGTCAGCACCAAGGATCTCAGACTTAGTCCTTTTGAGTATTGCCATCAAATTGTCTTATCTTAATCATGTTCCAGGAATATTTCACTCCACTTATAATTCAAATTCCTAGGAGATTGAATCTAGCCTAACTTGTGAGGTCATGAACCAGGACTGGTATTTTCCCACCTATCGTATACAATAAGATAGGGGCAGTTCTCCAAAGGAAAGGGAGGATGCTATTATCAAGAGAGGTGGGGAGAATAGATAGATTCTGGGCAGAATAACAAAAAATATTCATTACCCATACTCTTTTCTTTGCTCTGGTCTAAGTAAACCTAGGGGTCAAAGAATCTAGTCCTAGCTTCTAGGCTTGAATGACAGCTAGGAACCATATACAATATTTTTATATTCTTTATGACCCTACTCTTTTCATGATGGTAAAAGACTTTACCATCACCATTGTCCTCAGATACTCCCCCGGTCTCCATCTTTGATGGGGTCAGTCAATGGATGATTTTAATTGTCCCCTTATACCTGCCTATTAAGTTTCTATTTCCTTATTGTGGTCATGACGAAGTCAAGAAAGAGCGAGTCATATGTCCTTCCTCTTTCTGACCATACTTGAAGTCCAAGCATTAGTCTGTCCCTAGTCAACAACAAGAGGAATAATGTTCAAACCATTCGATGTGTGTGAGAGGTCATTCTGAACAGCAGTTCTAAATTCTTTAGGAACTGTAAAATAAGAACACATTCTGTAGAAGTCACCCAGTTGGACAATTGACACATTCATGTTCCAAATAATTAAAAATCCAACCTGTTACTTAGAGTTTGGCTGACTGTCTATAATGGCCTTCTGTTCTGGACCCATGAACAGTTGTCCATCAGGGGTAGAAAAAGAGAGTCTTTAGAGGTCAAGAGAGACAACTATAACACCAAGGCAGAGAGTGCCTGCAGTACCATGCCCTAACCTGAAAAGCCCTCTTGCTTTCTTTTTGCCTTCCTGGCAGGTGATAAGGGGTGTTTTGCAACCCCAAAAAAGTCATATGATATGGTCGAAGAGGGTAGTAGGTATTATGCATATGTGCACAGAGACCCTACAAGTGGTTAACACATGGGAAACTCATGTTCAGCTTGCAACTCACCATTTCTCTAGTTAAGAGGAGTTTAGGGCCTGAGCTTCAAATTATGCTGGGTAATAAAACAATGAGACACTTACTCTAGGTCTACACAGCTTTATGAAATAGCTTCATTTCTAAAAATGTGTTCTATAGATTAATATTTATCCATAGTGAGTGAGTGAAGTCGCTCAGTCATGTCCAACTTTTTCCGACCCCATGGACATCAGGCTCCTCTGTCCACGGGATTTTCTAGGCAAGAGTACTGGAGTGGGTTGCCATTTCCTTCTCCAGAGAATCTTCCTGACCCAGGGATCTAACCCAGATCTCCTGCATTGTAGACAGATGCTTTACTGTCTGAGCCACCAGGGAAATCCTGACACAGTGCCTACCAATTTACAGGACAGTTCCAGTATAGTTTTAACTTTACACAGTATTTTTTTATTAAAGCATTTTAATCCTTTAGCTTTAAGTGTCTCTACTCCTTAACTCTAGCCTGTCTGTCAAATAAGAGCATTTTATGAGAAAAAGCCAAATTGCTAAGTATTTGTATGTGCCATTTCTATTAATCTTCATAAGAAGCTTGCAAAATTTTATTTATTTACCTGTCTTAAAGATTGGACAGATCAGATCAGATCAGTCACTCAGTCATGTCTGACTCTTTGTGACCCCATGAATCGCAACAAGCCAGGCCTCCCTGTCCATCACCACCCCCTGGAGTTCACCCAGACTCAGGTCCATCGAGTCAGAGATGCCATCTAGCCATCTCATTCTCTGTCGTCCCCTTCTCCTCCTGCCCCCAGTCCCTCCCAGCATCAGAGTCTTCAATGAGTCAACTCCTCGCATGAGGTGGCCAAAGTACTGGAGTTTCAGCTTTAGCATCATTCCTTCCAAAGAAATCCCAGGGCTGATCTCCTTCAGAATGGACTGGTTGGATCTCCTTGCAGTCCAAGGGACTCGCAAGAGTCTTCTCCAACACCACAGTTCAAAAGCATCAATTCTTCAGCGCTCAGCCTTCTTCACAGTCCAACTCTCACATCCATACATGAAAACAGGAAAAACCATAGCCTTGACTAGATGGAGCTTTGTTGGCAAAGTAATGTCTCTGCTTTTGAATATGCTATCTAGGTTGGTCATAACTTTCCTTCCAAGGAGTAAGCGTCTTTTAATTTCATGGCTGCAGTCAACATCTGCAGTGATTTTGGAGCCCAGAAAAATAAATTCTGAAACTGTTTCCCCATCTATTTCCCATGAAGTGATGGGACCAGATGCCATGATCTTTGTTTTCTGAATGTTGAGCTTTAAGCCAACTTTTTCACTCTCTACTTTCACTTTCATCAAGAGGCTTTTGAGTTCCTCTTCACTTTCTGCCATAAGGGTGGTGTCATCTGCATATCTGAGGTTATTGATATTTCTCCCAACAATCTTGATTTCAACTTGTATTTCTTCCAGCACAGCGTTTCTCATGATGTACTCTGCATAAAAGTTAAATAAACAGGGTGATAATATACAGCCTTGACGTACTCCTTTTCCTATTTGGAACCAGTCTGTTGTTCCATGACCAGTTCTAACTGTTGCTTCCTGACCTGCATACAAATTTCTCAAGAGGCAGATCAGGTGGTCTAGTATTCCCATCTCTTTCAGAATTTTCCACAGTTTATTGTGATCCACACAGTCAAAGGCTTTGGTATAGTCAATAAAGCAGAAATAGATGTTTTTTCTGGAACTCTCTTGCTTTTTTCATTATCCAGCAGATGTTGGCAATTTAGTCTCTGGTTCCTCTGCCTTTTCTATAACCAGCTTGAACATCAGAAAGTTCACGTTTCACATATTGCTGAAGCCTGGCTTGGAAAATTTTGAGAATTACTTTACTAGAGTGTGAGATGAGTGCAGTTGTGCGGTAGTTTAAGCAGTTTTGACATTGCCTTTCTTTGGGATTGGAATGAAAACTGATCTTTTCCAGTCCTGTCGCCACTGCTGCGTTTTCCAAATTTGCTGGCATATTGAGTGCATCACTTTCACAGCATCATCTTTCAGGATTTGAAATAGCTCAACTGGAATTCCATCACCTCCATTAGCTTTGTTCGTAGTGATGCTTTGTAAGGCCCGCTTGACTTCACATTCCAGGATGTCTGGCTCTAGGTCAGTGATCACACCATCGTGATTATCTGGGTCGTGAAGATCTTTTTTTGTACAGTTTTTCTGTGTATTCTTGCCATCTCTTCTTAATATCTTCTGCTTCTGTTAGGTCCATACCATTTCTGTTCTTTATTGAGCCCATCTTTGCATGAAATGTTCCTTTGGTATCTCTTATTTTCTTGAAGAAATCCCTAGTCTTTCCCATTCTGTTGAGGTTAAAGCCACATACCTAATGAAAAGCTACACTAGAGCTCTCACCCACGTTTTCTGATGAGAGTGAACTTCAAGAAGTATATTATTGTTGTATTCCCCATGGGTATTTGAAAATGTTTGGAAAGGACATGGAAACTGCTACATCTACAGTTAACACTATTAATGATCTGTTTACCATTCATTTAACAAACATTTGTTAAGTGATTCATATGTCCATAGGTGAATAGGACAGTGTATAGAGCCTGGAGTGGCTCACACTTTAGAATGAACTTGTCATCAAAGGTAGCTTTCAGTCCTGTCTTTATCTAAAATCACCCAATATTCTCTATGAGGCATAAATTCCTTGATCCAGCAGAGAATTTTCACTGTCCAAATCCTATCTAGTAGCCCTGAGCACATCCCCCAGTGGTGGTGACTATCTGATTGCACCTGAGAGCTTCCTGTTCCTGGGAAGTTGCCTCCCGCTAGTGGCCAAGAGACCATGCCCAACACTCTCACCCATACCCAGCAGAAGTGCAGAGATATTGACTAATGTATACAGGGCAAGAGCATAATGGATCCCTGCCTCAGGTGGGACACGTTCTGTTGTGTAGCCCACACTCTGGTACTTCCCTAAGGCTCAAAGTGAAGAAATCTTCAGCTAAGTCGACATCTTTGCTTAGATATTTGTTCCAGCTCTGTCTTGCTTTCCTTCCTTCCTTTGTTTAGGGAACATGTTCCCAATAAATCACTTGAACTAGACTTCTCATATCAGGTCTTGTCTAGGGGAACACAACCAAAGATAGATAGTTTGACTTTATTTTGGAGCAGAAGAGTTGTAAAAGATAGGCCTTTGAAAAGAATCCATACACTATTTTTTTCACTCATTCAAATTAAAGCTTCTCCTAAAATTAAACAAAATAAGCAAGATCTATTGGCATTTGCATGGCTTTATTTGTATTGATGGCCACTCCATTTCTTCTGAGGAACTCCTGCCTGCAGTAGTAGATATAATGGTCCTCTGAGTTAAATTCACCCATTCCAGTACATTTGAGTTCGCTAATTCCTAGAATGTCGACATTCACTCTTGCCATCTCTTGTTTGACCACTTCCAATTTGCCTTGATTCATGGACCTGACATTCCAGGTTCCTATGCAATATTGCTCTTTACAGCATCGGACTTTGCTTCTATCACCAGACACATCCACAGCTGGGTATTCTTTTTGCTTTGGTTCCATCCCTTCATTCTTTTTGGAGTTATTTCTCCACTGACCTCCAGTAGCATATTGGGCCCCTACTGACCTGGGGAGTTTCTCTTTCAGTATCCTATCATTTTGCCTTTTCATACTGCTCATGGGGTTCTCAAGGCAAGAATACTGAAGTGGTTTGCCATTCCCTTCTCCAGCGGACCACACCCTGTCAGATCTCTCCACTATGACTCGCCCATCCTGGGTTGCCCCAGGGGCATGGCTTAATTTCATTGAGTTAGACAAGGGTGTGGTCCTGGTGTGATTAGATTGACTAGTTTTCTGTGAGTATGGTTTCAGTGTATTTGCCCTCTGATGCCCTCTTGCAAGACCTACCATCTTACTTGGGATTCTCTTACCTTGTGCGTGGGGTATCTCTTCCCGGCTCCTCCAGCAAAGCACAGGCATCGCACCTTACCTTGGACGAGGGGTCTCTCCTCACCACCTCCGTTCCTGACCTTGGAGGAGGGGTATCTCCTGACCGCCACCCTTCCTGACCTCGGTTGTGGGGTAGCTCCTCTCGGCCATGCTTAGTGCGCCGGTCCTCACCGCCGTCCTTCCTCGGTTGTGGGTAGCTCCTCTCGGCGCTCTTAGTGCGCCGCGCAGCCGGCAAGGTGCTCTTAGTGCGCCAGTTGTGTTAGGCGAGGCGAGCAAATTTGGAAAACTCAGTAATGGCCACAAGATTGGAAAAGGTCAGTTTTCATACCAATCTCAAAGAAAGGCAATGCCAAAGAATGCTCAAACTACCGCACAATTGCACTCATCTCACACGCTAGTAAAGTAATGCTCAAAATTCTCCAAGCCAGGCTTCAGCAATATGTGAACCACGAACTTCCTGATGTTCAAGCTGGTTTTAGAAAAGGCAGAGGAACCAGAGATCAAATTGCCAACATTCGCTGGATCATGGAAAAAGCAAGAGAGTTCCAGAAAAACATCTATTTCTGCTTTATTGACTATGCCAAAGCCTTTGACTGTGTAGATCACAATAAACTATGGAAAATTCTGAAAGAGTTGAGATTACCAGACCACCTGATCTGCCTCTTGAGAAATTTGTATGCAGGTCAGGAAGCAACAGTTAGAACTGGTCATGGAACAACAGACTGGTTCCAAATAGGAAAAGGAGTACGTCAAGGCTGTATATTTTCACCATGTTTATTTAACTTATATGCAGAGTACATCATGAGAAATGCTGGACTGGAAGAAACACAAGTTGGAATCAAGATTGCTGGGAGAAATATCAATAACCTAAGATATGCAGATGATACCACCCTTATGGCAGAAAGTGAAGAGGAACTCAAAAGCCTCTTGATGAAAGTGAAAGTGGAGAGTGAAAAGGTTGGCTTAAAGCTCAACATTCAGAAAACGAAGATCATGGCATCCAGTCCCATCACTTCATGGGAAATAAATGGGGAAACAGTGGAAACAGTGTCAGACTTTGTTTTTCTGGGCTCCAAAATCACTGCAGATGGTGACTACAGCCATGAAATTAAAAGACGCTTACTCCTTGGAAGGAAAGTTATGACCAATCTAGATAGCATATTCAAAAGCAGAGACATTACTTTGCCAACAAAGGTTCACCTACTCAAGGCTATGGTCTTTCCTGTGGTCATGTATGGATGTGAGAGCTGGACTGTGAAGAAGGCTGAGCACTGAAGAATTGATGCTTTTGAACTGTGGTGTTGGAGAAGACTCTTGAGAGTTCCTTGGACTGCAAGGAGATCCAATCAGTCCATTCTGAAGGAGATCAACCCTGGGATTTCTTTGGAAGGAATGATGCTAAAGCTGAAACTCCAGTATTTTGGCCACCTCATGCGAGGAGTTGACTCATTGGAGAAGACTCTGATGCTGGGAGGGACTGGGGGCAGTAGGAGAAGGGGAGGACAGAGGATGAGATGGCTGGATGGCATCACTGACTCAATGGATGTGAGTCTGAGTGACCTCCGGTATTTGGTGATGGACAGGGAGGTCTGGCGTGCTGCAGTTCATGGGGTCGCAAAGAGTCAGACATGACTGAGTGACTGATCTGATCTGATCTGATCTGATTTGTATTGAGGATAAAGAAACAGTGTTCTCTTCTAATATTCAGGACTATTTAAAAATCACATGGTCATTGCCAGTTTCCCAAAAATCTATCTTTAAATCAGTTCTTTTGTGTGTGTGTGTGTGTGTGTGTCTTTCTTTGTTTTTTAATATAAATTTATTTATTTTAATTTGAGACTAATTACAATATTGTATTGATTTTGCCATACATCAACATGAATCTGCCATGGATGTACACATGTTCCCCATCCTGAACCGCCCTTTCACCTCCCTCCCCATACAATCCCTCTGGGTCATCCCAGTGTACCAGCCCTGAGCATCCTGTATCCTGCATCCAACCTGGATTGGCGATTCGTTTCACATATGATATTATACATGCCTCAGTGCCATCCTCCCTAATCATCCCACCTTCACCCTCTCCCACAAAGTCCAAAATTTACATGTCTAAATAGGTGCTTTGTGAGAATATCACATCTACTGTTAAGAGTCACACATTTTCGTTTTTGAATAATAATTTTAAAGCTAGTGTGAACTGCATTGAAAATTGATGAACAACAGAGCCTTGATGAGATTGATGTTGATGTTGACCTTGTTAGACAATTATCTGTTTTAATCTGAGAATCCTTTTATATATTCCAATCTCTGTTTGCAAGTTTAGCTTCAGGTTTACTGAACCATTTAATTAACTTAAATATTTAAACTTTTAGAGGTGTTGATTGATTCTAATCAGTATTTTCTGCTAATCTAATTGAAAGTATTCCTGGAGTATTGTCAGTAAAGCAAAAAGTTTAAAAAAGCAAAATGTTATTTAATCCTTGGCATCAGTTCAGTTCAGTCACTCAGTCGTGTCTGACTCTTTGCGACCCCATGAATCACAGCATGCCAGGCCTCCCTGTCCATCACCAACTCCGGGAGTTCACTTAAACTCATGTCCATCGAGTCAGTGATGCCATCCAGCCATCTCATCCTCTGTCATCCCCTTCTCCTCCTCCCCCAAATCACTCCCAGAATCAGGGTCTTTTCCAATGAGTCAACTCCTCGCATCAGGTGGCCAAAGTATTGGAGTTTCAGCTTCAGCATCAGTCCTTCCAGGACTGATTTCCTTTAGGATGGACTGGTTGGATCTCCTTGCAGTCCAAGGGACTCTCAAGAGTCTTCTCCAACACCACAGTTCAAAAGCATCAATTCTTCGGCGCTCAGCTTTCTTCACAGTCCAACTCTCACATCCATACATGACCACAGGAAAAACCATAGCCTTGACTAGATGGACCCTTGTTGGAAAAGTAATATCTCTGCTTTTCAATTTACTATCTAGTCTGGTCATAACTTTCCTTCCAAGGAGTAAGCGTCTTTTAATTTCATGGCTGCAGTCAACATCTGCAGTGCTTTTGGAGTCCAAAAACAATAAAGTCTTTCACTGTTTCCACTGTTTCCCCATCTATTTCCCATGAAGTAATGGGACCAGATGCCATGATCTTCATTTTCTGAATTTTGAGCTTTAAGCCAACTTTTTCACTCTCCTCTTTCACTTTCATCAAGAGGCTTTTTAGTTCCTGTTCACTTTCTGCTTCCCTCGTGCCTCTGATGGTAAAGCGTCTGTCTGCAGTGTTGGAGAATCTGGTTCAATTCCTGGGTTGGGAAGATCCCCTGGAGAAGGAAATGGCAACCCCATCCAGTACTTTTGCCTGGAAAATTCCATGGACTGAGGAGCCTGGTAGGCTGCAGTCCATGGGGTTGCAAAGAGTCGAACACGACTGAGCAACTTCACTTTCACTTTCCACCATAAAGGTGGTGTCATCTGCTATCTGAGATTATTCATATTTCTCCCCACAATCTTGATTCTAGCTTGTGCTTCTTCCAGCCTAGCGTTTCTCATGATATACTCTGCATAAAAGTTAAATAAGCAGGGTGACAATATACAGCCTTGATGTACTCCTTTTTCTATTTAAACCAGTCTGCTGTTCCATGTTCAGTTCTCACTGTTTCTTCCTGACCTGCATATAGGTTTCTCAAGAGGCAGGTCAGGTGGTCTGGTATTCCAATCTCTTTCAGAATTTTCCACAGTTCATTGTGATTCACATAGTCAAAGATGGAGAAGCTCTATACAGTCAGAAAAACAAAACCAGTAGCTGACTGTGGCTCAGATCATGAACTCTTTATTGCCAAATTCAGACTGAAATTGAAGAAAGTGGAGAAAACTACTAGACCATTCAGGTAAGATCTAAATCAAATCCCTTATGATTATACAATGGAAGTGAGAAATAGATTTAAGTGACTAGATCTGATAGACAGAGTGCCTGATGAACTATGGACGGAGGTTTGTGACACTGTACAAGAGACAGGGATCAAGACCATCCCCATGGGGGAAAAATGTATAAAAGCAAAATGTATGTCTGAGGAGGCCTTACAAATAGCTGTGAAAAGAAGGGAAGTGAAAAGCAAAGGAGAAAAGGAAAGATATAAGCTTTTGAATGCAGAATTCCAGAGAATAGCAAGGAGAGATAAGAAGGCCTTCCTCTGTGATCAATGCAAAGAAATAGAGGAAAATAACAGAATGGGAAAACTCAAGATCTTTTCAAGAAAATTAGAGATACAAAGGGAAAATTCCATGCAAAGATGGGCTTGATAAAGGACAGAAATGGTATGCACCTAACAGAAGCAGAAGATATTAAGAAGATGCATCAAGAATACACAGCAGAACTGTACAAAAAAGAGCCTCACGACCGAGCTAATCACAATGGTGTGATCATGCACGTAGAACCAGACATCCTGGACTGTGAAGTCAAGTGGGCCTTAGAAAGCATCACTACGAACAAAGCTAGTAAAGGTGATGGATTTCCAGTTGAGCTATTTCAAATCCTGAAAAATGACGCTGTGAAAGTGTTGCACTCCATATGCCAGCAAATTGGAAAACTCAGAAGTAGCCACAGGACTGGGGAAAGGTCAGTTTTCATTCCAATCCCAAAGAATGGCAATACCAAAGAATGTTCAAACTACCATACAATTGCACTTATGTCACACGTTAGTAAAGTAATGCTCAAAATTCTCCAAGCCAGGCTTCAGCAGTATGTGAACTGTGAGCTTCCAGATGTTTAAGCTGGTTTTGGAAAAGGCAGAGGAACCAGAGATCAAATTGCCAACATCCACTGGATCATTGACAAAGCAAGGGAGTTTCAGAAAATAATCTATTTCTGCTTTATTCTCTATGTCAAAGCCTTAGCATAATCTAACACAAATTGTATAAAATTAGAAGGATAGAATGAAGCTAATTTATGTTTCCTTTGAAGATGGAAAGTCAGCCCCAAGAAGAGAGACTCTGCAGCAAGCACAGAGATGTAACTCTTTCAACCTTTCACCAGGACTTGAACTTTGATCCAAGGCATTTTCAAGTTTGGCAGATTTCATTCTTCATTAAACTCAGTGGAGGATGCTTTACTGGGACACTTGCCACCCAGAGAAAGTTATTTTCTTCTTTTAACACTTCTTCTTTTCTTAGAAAAATGAATAAAAAGTCCCCCAACCTCCCACCTCCTGTAGTATGACCCCAGGCAAATGCAAACCTAATTCTTAGTAAAAGAACTTCCCAAAATTGATGGGGTCTTTCTATTGATTGTGAAGCTAAAGGCCAGACTTCTGAACTTCAGGTGTTCAGACAGCACAGGAATTGTGTTTATCTTCCCTTTAGAGTTCCACCAAGCAGAGGGGAGAGGTGTGTCAGAACAGCTCTTGGGAGTGCCCTCAAACTGCAGGCACCTGAGATGTGATCCTAAGACCATTTCTCAACTTCAACTTTTGAAACCTAGGTTTCCTGTTGCCTTCAAAAAGATTTTTACCAAATTGTCATCAGTCTCTCTTGAGAGAATTCTGTTCTAGTTAACTTCTGTTCAGCACAAAATAATGCATTATGGATATTGCATTTCTCCGCTAAGAAAATGTCGACTGTAAAACTAGATCAAACCATCCTCCAGTTTTTCATTGCTGACTCACTTTAATTATTGAACTTATTTCTCTGGAAAGTAATCTCTGTGCTATTTGTGAGAAACTGACAGTTTTAACATAATTTGGAAATTTGTCATAGACTTATCACCCCAGGGAAACCACCAGCTGATCACCAGAGAAATTCTTCAGTTAAGATTAGTTTGCTATGTGATGACACTGAAGAAGTAAAATATGGGAGGTTTTCTCCTTACCATTCACATTGGCTCCCTGACTGCCTCTAAGACAGTGTTCTCTTCTCTATGTAGCCAGGAGTCTTTTCTTTTCTTTCTTTCTTTTTTTTTGGTAATAGACTTAACAGGTGCAGGGGCTTCCCTTGTGGTTTAGCTGGTAAAGAATCTGCCTGCAATGCAGGCGACCTGAATTCGATCCCTGGGTTGGGAAGATCACTCTTGGAGAAGGAAAAGACTACCTGTCCAAGTATTCTGGCCTGGAGAACTCCATGGACTGTATAATCCATAGGGTCACAAAAGGTCAGACTCATCTGGGAGACTTTCACTACACTACAGGGTGCAGGCTTATGGCAAGCTCAGCAGTTCAGCCTGGCCTACTTCTTTCTACAATTCTGTCCCTCCCTCCAGACACAGCCTCCTTTTTTCTGCTTTGGGAACACTCCAAGCTTTTCCCTACCTCAGGACTTTTGCACATGATACTCTAGTGCATTTTTCTTCTGGTCTAGATATGTGGATTGCAACCCTGGCTAGACATTAGAATTGCTTTATGCCCCATCTTTAGATCAATTAAGTAAGAACCTCTAAAGATAGGGGTCCATTGTCAGTATTCTTTTAAATTAATTATTTATTTTAATTGGAGGCTAATTACTTTACAATATTGTAGTGATTTTTGCCATACATTGACATGAATTAGCCAGGGTTGTACATGTGTCCCCCATCTTGAACGTCTTTCCCAACTCCCTCCCCATCTGATCCCTCAGAGTCATCCCAGTGCAATGGTCCTGAGCGCCCTGTCTTGTGCATCAAACCTACCTGGCAATCTATTTCACATATGGCAATATACATGATTCAAAGCTATCCTCTCAAATTATCCCACCCTCGCCTTCTACCACCAAGTCCAAAAGTCTGTTCCTTACTCTGTGTCTCTTTTGCTGCCTCACATTTTGGGTCATAATTACCATCTTTCTAAACTCCGTATATGTGCACTAATACACTGAACTGGTGTTTTTCTTTCTCAATTACTTCACTCTGTATAAAAGGCTCCAGTTTCATTAACCTCATTTGAACTGATTCAAATGTATTCTTTTCAATAGCTGAATAATATTCCATTGTGTATATGCACCACAGCTTTCTTATCCATTCATCTGCAAGTGGACATCTAGGTTGCTTCCATGTCCTAGCAATTGTAAACAGTGCTGCAAAGAACATTGGGGTATACCTGACTCTTTCAATTCTGGTTTCCTCAGTGTGTATGTCCAGCAGGGGATTAGCTGGGTCATATGGCAATTCTATTTCCAGTTTTTTTAAGGAATCTCTACACTATTCTCCATAGTGGTCATATTAGTTTACATTCCCACCAATAGTGTAAGAGGGTTCCCTTTATATAACACCCTCTCCAGTATTTATTGTTTGTGGATTTTTTGATAGCAGCCATTCTGACTGGCTTGAGATGGTACCTCACTGTGGTTTTGATTTGCATTTCTTTGATAATGAGTGATGAAACATCTTTTCATGTGTTTGTTAGCCATCTGTATGTTTTCTGTAGATAAATGTCTATTTTGTTCTTTGGCCCATTTTTTGATTGGGTCATTTGCTTTTCTGGTATTGAGCTGCATGAGCTGCTTGTATATTTTTGAGATTAATTCTTTGTCAATTACTTCGTTTGTTATTCTTTTCTCCCATTCTGAAGGCTGTTTTTTTCATCTTGCTTAAAGTTTTCTTCGTTTGAAAAAGTTTTTAAGTTTAATTAGGTCCCATTTCGGGGAAGGCAATGGCACCCCACCCCAGTACTTTTGCCTGGAAAATCCCATGGACGGAGGAGCATGGTAGGCTCCAGCCCATGGGGTCGCTAAGAGTCGGACACGACTGAGTGGCTTCACTTTCAGTTTTCACTTTCATGCATTGGAGAAGGAAATGGCAACCTACTCCAGTGTTCTTGCCTGGAGAATCCCAGAGACAGGGGAGCCTGGTGAGCTTCCGTCTATGGGGTCGCACAGAGTCGGACACGACTGAAGTGACTTAGCAGTAGCAGGTCCCATTTATTTATTTTTGCTTTTATTTCCATTACTCTGGGAGGTGGGTCATAGAGGATCCTGATGTGATTTAAGTCAGAGAGTGTTTTGCCTATGGTTTTCTCTAAATTTTTATAGTTTTTGGTCTTACATTTAAATATTTAATCTATTTTGAGTTTATTTTTGTGTATGGTGTTAAAAATGTTCTAGTTTCATTCATTTACAAATAGTTAATCAGTTTTCCCAGCACCACTTGATAAAGAGATTGTCTTCCTTCCATTATATATTCTTGCCTCCTTTGAGGTGTCCATAGATGTGTGAATTTATCTCTGGGCTTTCTATTTTGTTCCATTTCTCTATTTGTCTGTGTGCCAGTATCATACTGTCTTGATGACTGCAGCTTTGTAGTATAGTCTGAAGTCATGCAGGTTGATTCCTCCAGTTCCATTCTTCTTTCTCAAGATTGCTTTGGCTATTAGAAGTTTTTTGTATTTCCATAAAAATTGTGAAATTATTTGTTCTAGTTCTCTGAAAAACACCGCTGTTTGCTTGATAGGGATTACATTGAATCTGTAGATTGCTTTGGGTAGAATACTCATTTTCACTATATTGATTCTTCTGATCCATGAACATGGTATATTTCTGCATATATTTGTGTCATCTTTGATTTCTTTCATCAGTGTTTTATCAGTTCAGTTCAGTTCAGTCGCTCAGTCATGTCCGAATATTTGTGACCCCGTGAATCACAGCATGCGGGGCCTCCCTGTCCATCACCACCTCCCGGAGTTCACACTCACTTCCATTGAGTCAGTGATGCCATCCAGCCATCTCATCCTCTGTTGTCCCCTACTCCTCCTGCCGCCAAACCCTCCCAGCATCACAGTCTTTTTCAATGAGTCAACTCTTTGAATGAGGTGGCCAAAGTCAGCTTTAGCATCATTCCTTCCAAAGAAATCCCAGGGCTGATCTCCTTCAGAATGGACTGGTTGGATCTCCTTGCAGTCCAAGGGACTCTCAAGAGTCTTCTCCAACACCACAGTTCAAAAACATCAATTCTTTGGCACTCAGCTTGATTCACAGTCCAACTTTCACATCCATACATGACCACTGGAAAAACCATAGCCTTGATTAGATCAACCTTTGTTGGCAAAGTAATGTCTCTGCATTTCAATATGCTATCTAGGTTTGTCATAACTTTCCTTCCAAGGAGTAAGCATCTTTTAATTTCATGGCTGCAGTCACCATCTGCAGTGATTTTGGAGCCCAGAAAAATAAAGTCTGATACTGTTTCCACTGTTTCCCCACCTATTTCCCATGAAGTGATGGGACCGAATGCCATGATCTTCGTTTTCTGAATGTTGAGCTTTAAGCCAACTTTTTCACTCTCCTCTTTCACTTTCATCAAGAGGTTTTTCAGTTCCTCTTCCCTTTCTGCCATAAGGGTAGTGTCATCTGCATATCTGAGGTTATTGATATTTCTCCCGGCCATCTTGACCAGCTTGTGTTTCTTCCAGTCCAGCATTTCTCATGATGTACTCTGCATATAAGTTAAATAAATGGTGACAATATACAGACTTGACGTACTCCTTTTCCTATTTGGAACCAGTCTGTTGTTCCATGTCTAGTTCTAACTGTTGCTTCCTGACCTGCATACAAATTTCTCAAGAGGCAGATCAGGTGGTCTGGTATTCCCATCTCTTTCAGAATTTTCCACAGTTTATTGTGATCCACACAGTCAAAGGCTTTGGCATAGTCAATAAAGCAGAAATAGATGTTTTTCTGGAACTCTCTTGCTTTTTCCTTTGGTTTTGTTAGATAGATTTATTCCTAAGTATTTTATTCTTTTCATTGCAATGGTGAATGGAATTGTTTCCTTAATTTCTCTTTCTGTTTTCTCATTGTTCGTGTATAGGTATGCAAGGGATTTCTCTGTGTTAATTTTATATCCTGCAACTTTTCTATATTCATTGAGAAGCTCTGTTAATTTTCTAGTGAAGTATTTAAAGTTTTCTATGTACAGGAACATGTCATTTGCAAACAATGAGAATCTTACTTCTTCTTTTTCAATCTGGATATTAATCAAATTAAAAAAGATCAAACAACATTAGCAAATATTAAAAGCAGCAAGGGAAAAACAACAAATAACTCACAAAGGGATTCCCATAAGGATAACAGCTTATTTTTCAATAGAAACTCTTCAAGCCCTAAGGAAATGATAGGACATACTTAAAGTGATGAAAGAGAAGAACCTACAACCCAGATTACTGTACCCAGCAAGGATCTCATTCAAATATGAAGGAGAAACCAAAAGCTCAAGCAAAAGCTCAGAGAATTCATCACCACCAAACCAGCTCTTAAACAAATGCTAAAGGATCATCTCTATACAGGAAACTGAAAAAAGGTTTATAAGCTTGAACCCAAAACAACAAATTAAATGGCAAGGAGATCATCAGATCAGATCAGATCAGTCGCTCAGTCGTGTCCGACTCTTCGCGACCCCATGAACCGCAGCACGCCAGGCCTCCCTGTCCATCACCAGCTCCCGGAGGTCACTCAGACTCGCATCCACCGAGTCAGTGATGCCATCCAGCCATCTCATCCTCTGTCGTCCCCTGCTCCTCCTGCCCTCAATTCCTCCCAGCATCAGAGTCTTCTCCAATGAGTCAACTCTTCGCATGAGGTGGCCAAAATACTGGAGTTTCAGCTTTAGCATCATTCCTTCTAAAGAAATTCCAGGATTGATCTCCTTCAGAATGGACTGGTTGGATCTCCTTGCAGCCCAAGGGACTCTCAAGAGTCTTCTCCAACACCACAGTTCAAAAGCATCAATTCTTCGGCACTCAGCCTTCTTCACAGTCCAGCTCTCACATCCATACATGACCACAGGAAAGACCATAGCCTTGACTAGGCGAAACTTTGTTGGTAAAGTAATGTCTTTGCTTTTGAATATGCTATCTAGGTTGGTCATAACTTTCCTTCCAAGGAGCAAGCGTCTTTTAATTTCATGGCTGCAGTTACCATCTGCAGTGATTTTGGAGCCCAGAAAAACAAAGTCTGACACTGTTTCCACTGTTTCCCCATCTATTTCCCATGCAGTGATGGGACCAGATGCCATGATCTTCGTTTTCTGAATGTTGAGCTTTAAGCCAACCTTTTCACTCTCCACTTTCACTTTCATTAAGAGGCTTTTGAGTTCCTCTTCACTTTCTGCCATAAGGGTGGTGTCATCTGCATATCGGAGGTTATTGATATTTCTCCCAGCAATCTTGATTCCAACTTGTGTTTCTTCCAGTCCAGCACTAATCAATAATTATCTTAAGTGTAAGTGGATCGAATGCCCCAACCAAAAGACAAAGACTGGCTGAATGGATACAAAAACAAGATCCCTATACACACTGTCTACAAGAGACCTACCTCAAAACTAGGAACACATACAGACTGAAAGTGTAAGTCTGGAAAAAGATATTTCATGCAAATGGAGACCAAAAGAAAGCAGAAATAGCAATACTCATATCAGATGAAATAGACTTTCAAATAAAGGCCATGGAAAGAGACAAAGAAGGACACTACATAATGATCAAAGGATCAACCCAAGAAGAAGATATAACAATTATAAATATATATGCACCCAACATAGGAACATTGCAATATGTAAGGCAAATGATAACAAGTATGAAAGGGGAAATGAACAATAACACAATAATAGTGGGAGACTTGAATACCTCACTCACCCCTATAGATAGATCAACTAAACAGAAAATTATCAAGGAAAAACAAACTTTAAATGATACAATGGACAATTAGACCTAATTGATATTTATAGGACCTTTCACCCTAAAACAATGAATTCCACGTTTTACTCAAGTGCACATGGAGCCTGCTCCAGGACAGATCACATCCTGGGACATAAATCTAACCTTGATAAATTCAAAAAAATTAAAATCATCTCAAGCATGTTTTCTTTCGTTCTTTCTTTCTTTTTTTGCAGGGGAAAATGGACAAAGGAAAGGATCAATGAGGGTGGGAGGGAAATGGGAAGAAAGAAGGGTAGTGATGGTGGGGAGGAGTATATGTAATTTCTTAACTAATGGCTTTCTGTTTTTAGTCACAAAGAATATTTAAAAAAAAAAAAAACAACATGTTGAATTCATCCTATATTAGGAGGTTTGATCTGGAAATGAAAAGTTCAGGAAACTTAAAGTCCAGTTTGGGTGTCCTTATCTTAGGCTCATCTTGGTATTTTGTATTGGTAGGTTTATCTTTACCACAATATATTATTTAGGACAGGATCACATTTGTCACTTCTTCCTCCTTACTACCCAAAGTGGTACCAGTCTCATAAAATAGTCAATAAAGCTTTACAGAATGAACAAGTAAGTCAATATTTTTTTTTAACTCTCCTGAGTGAACTGAATTATTTGAGGCTCATAATTGAATATGATTTCCTCTTTACTTTGTCTATTACAGCCAGATTGTATAAGTATGAGTGGGGTATTAAAGTCTCCCATGATCATTGTATTGTTTCATATTTCTTCTATCATATTAATTAATTTTTGTCTTAGAATGTTGACATTCTAGGAATTAGCGAACTAAAATGGACTGGAATGGGTGAATTTAACTCAGAGGACCATTATATCTACTATTGTGGGCACGAATCCCTCAGAAGAAAAGGAGTAGCCATCATGGTCAACAAAAGAGTCCGAAATGTAGTACTTGGATGCAATCTCAAAAACGACAGAATGATCTGTGTTCGTTTCCAAGGCAAACCATTCAATGTCACAGTAATCTAAGTCTATGCCCCAACCAGTAACACTGAAGAAGCTGAAGTTGAACGGTTCTATGAAGACCTACAAGACCTTTTAGAACTAACACCCAAAAAAGATGTCCTTTTCATTATAGGGGACTGGAATGCAAAAGTAGGAAGTCAAGAAACACCTGGAGTAACAGGCAAATTTGGCCTTGGAATACGGAATGAAGCAGGGCAAAGACTAACAGAGTTTTGCCAAGAAAATGCACTGGTCATAGCAAATACCCTCTTCCAACAACACAAGAGAAGACTCTATACATGGACATCACCAGATGGTCAACATCAAAATCAGATCGATTATATTCTTTGCAGCCAAAGATGGAGAAGCTCTATACATTCAGCAAAAACAAGACCAGGAGCTGACTGTGGCTCGGACCATGAACTCCTTACTGCCAAATTCAGACTGAAATTGAAGAAAGTAGGGAAAACCACTAGACCATTCAGGTATGACCTAAATCAAATCCCTTATGATTATACAGTGGAAGTGAGAAATAGATTTAAGGGCCTAGATCTGATAGATAGAGTGCCTGATGAGCTATGGACTGAGGTTCGTGACATTGTACAGGAGACAGGGTTCAAGACCATCCCCATGGAAAAGAAATGCAAAAAAGCAAAATGGCTGTCTGGGGAGGCCATGCAAATAGCTGCGAAAAGAAGAGAAGTGAAAAGCAAAGGAGAAAAGGAAAGATATAAACATCTGAATGCAGAGTTCCAAAGAATAGCAAGAAGAGATAAGAAAGCCTTCTTCAGCGATCAATGCAAAGAAATAGAGGAAAACAACAGAATGGGAAAGACTAAGGATCTATTCAAGAAAATCAGAGATACCAAAGGAACATTTCATGCAAAAATGGGCTCGATAAAGGACAGAAAAGGTATGGACCTAACAGAAGCAGAAGATATTACGAAGAGGTGGCAAGAATACACAGAAGAACTGTATAAAAAAGAGCTTCACGACCCAGATAATCATGATGGTGTGATCACTGACCTAGAGCCAGACATCCTGGAATGTGAAGTCAAGTGGGCCTTAGAAAGCATAACTAGCAGCAAAGCTAGTGGAGGTGATGGAATTCCAGTGGAGCTATTCCAAATCCTGAAAGATGATGCTGTGAAAGTGCTGCACTCAATATGCCAGCAAATTTGGAAAACTCAGCAGTGGCCAGAAGATTGGAAAAGGTCAGTTTTCATCCCAATTCCAAAAAGGGCAATACCAAAGAGTGCTCAAACTACTGAACAATTGCACTCATCTCACATGCTAGTAAAGTAATGCTCAAAATTCTCCAAGCCAGGCTTCAGCAATATGTGAACCATGAACTTCCTGATGTTCAAGCTGAATTTAGAAAAGGCAGAGGAACCAGAGATCAAATTGCCAATATCCGCTGGATCATTTAAAAAGCAAGAGAGTTCCAGAAAAAACATCTATTTCTGCTTTATTGACTATGCCAAAGCCTTTAACTGTGTAGATCACAATAAACTGTGGAAAATTCTGAGAGAGATGGGAATACCAGACCACCTGATCTGCCTCTTGAGAAATCTGTATGCAGGTCAGGAAGCAACAGTTAGAACTGGACATGGAACAACAGACTGGTTCCAAATAGGAAAAGGAGTACATCAAGGCTGTATATTGTCACCATGTTTATTTAACTTATATGCCGAGAAAATCATGAGAAATGCTGGACTGGAGGAAACACAAGCTGGAATCAAGATTGCCGGGAGAAATCTCAATAACCTCAGATATGCAGATGATACCACCCTTATGGCAGAAAGTGAAGAGGAACTCAAAAGCCTCTTGATGAAAGTGAAAGTGGAGAGTGAAAAGGTTGGCTTACAGCTCAACATTAAAAAAACGAAGATCATGGCATCTGGTCCCATCATTACATGGGAAATAGATGGAGAAACAGTGGAAACAGTGTCAGCCTTTATTTTTCTGGGCTCCAAAGTCACTGCAGATGGTGACTTGAGCCATGAGATTAAAAGACGGTTACTCCTTGGAAGGAAAGTTATGACCAACCTAGATAGCATATTCAAAAGCAGAGACATCACTTTGCCAACAAAGGTTCGCCTTGTCAAGGCTATGGTCTTTCCTGTGGTCATGTATGGATGTGAGAGCTGGACTGTGAAGAAGGCTGAGCGCCGAAGAATTGATGCTTTTGAACTGTGGTGTTGGAGAAGACTCTTGAGAGTCCCTTGGACTGCAAGGAGATCCAACCAGTCCATTCTGAATGAGATCAGCCCTGGGATTTCTTTGGAAGAAATGATGCTAAATCTGAAACTCCAGTACTTTGGCCACCTCATGTGAAAAGTTGACTCATTGAAGAAGACTCTGATGCTGGGAGGGATTGAGGGCAGGAGGAGAAGGGGACGACAGAGGATGAGATGGCTGGATGGCATCACTGACTCGATGAATGTGAGTCTGAGTGACCTCCGAGAGCTGGTGATGGACAGGGAGGCCTGACGTGCTGCAGTTCATGGGGTCGAAAAGAGTCGGACACGACTGAGCGACTGATCTGATCTGATCTGTTCTAGATATATCAATGCTCCAATGTTGGGTGCATATATGTTTATAATTGCTATAACTTCTTTTTGGATTGTTCATTTAAGTCATTATGTTTAACCTTGATTGTCTCCTTTTCAAGATCTTTAAAGCCAATTTTATCTGATATGAGTATTGCAACTCCTGTTTTCTTTTCGTGCTTAACTGCATAGAAAACCTTTTCCAGCCCATCCATTTTCAATCAGTATATATCCCCTATTTTAAGGTGGTTCTCTTGTAGACAACATATATACAGGTCTAGTTTTTGTATCCATTTGACGCATTTTAGTCCATCTCTTATAGACAAGGTATGTAGGTGTCTTGTTTTTATATGAATTTGGCCAGTCCCTGTCTGTTGATTAGGGCATTCAGCCCATTAACGTTTAAATCAATTATTGAAAAATAGGATTTACTTTATTGTTTTGGGTTCGAATTCATACACCCTTTTAATGATTCCTATCTAAAAAATGTCCTTCAGTTTTTGTTGGAGAAATGGTTTAGTGGTACTAAATTCTCTCAACTTTTGCTTATCTGTGAAGCTTTGGATTTCTCCTTCATATTTGAATGAGATCCTTGCTGGATACAATAATCTAGGCTGTAAGTTATTTTCTTGCATCACTTTAATTATGTCTTGCCATTCCCTCCTGTCTTAGAGAGTTTCTATTGAAAGATCAGCTGTTATCCTTATGGGAATTCCCTTGTGAGTTATTTGATGTTTTTACCTTGCTGCTCTTAATATTTGTTCTTTATATTTAATCTTTGTTAATTTGATCAATATGTGTCTTGGGGTGTTTCACCTTGGGTTTATCCTGTTAGGGCCTCTCTGGATTTCTTGAACTTGAGTGGTAATTTCCTTCTCCAATTTAAGGAAGTTTTAAACTATTATCTCCTCAAGTATTTCCTCATGATCTTTCTTTTTATCTTCTTCTTCTGGAACTCCTATGATTCGAATGTTGTAGCATTTGATGTTATCCTGGAGGTTTCTGAAATTGTCCTCATTTCTTTTGATGCGTTTTTCTTTTTTCTCCTCTGATTCATTTATTTCTAGGATTCTATCTTCTAATTCACTAATCCTATTTTCTGCCTCTGTTATTCTACTATTTGTTGCCTCCAGAGTGTTTTGGATCTCATTTATTGCATTATTCATTATGTGTTGACTCTTTTTTATTTCTTCTAGGTCCTTGTTAAACCTTTCTTGCATCTTCTCAATCCTTGTCTCCAGACTTTTTAACTGTGATTCCACTTTGATTTCGAGATTTTGGATTAATTTCACTATCATTATTCGGAATTCTTTATCAGGTAGATTCCCTATCTCTTCCTCTTTGGTTTGATTTGGTGGGCATCTATCCTGTTCCTTTAGCTGCTGGGTATTCTTTTGTCTCTTCATTTTGTTAAAATTGCTAAGTTTAAAGTGTCCTTACTATATTCTGGTAGTTTGTTCAATTTTCTTTCTTGAGGCGGTTTATTGGTCTTTTCAATATCTGATCTCAGCCCTGTTACGGGGTGGGGGTGGGGGTGGGGGGGCAGAGATGAACACCCAAATTTAAGCCGGCCCGGTTCAGGCACTCAGATAATCCTCAGAAGCACAGGCTCAGTTGAGTCTGCGTTTTCTGCCCTTCCAGATCTGAGTAGCGCAGGTGATGAAATGTTTAGCAAATGCAGCTGCTGTGACTTATCGCCTCTCCGCCGCTCAGTTTTCTGGGTATACAACTGGTGCACTTTCTCAGGCAGATGTTGACCATCCAGAGCCCCAAGAAGCGTGAGTAAGCACAGAAACCTACCTACAGTTCTGTAGGCAGTGTCTCTCTAGGGCTGTGTTTACCCGTCTCCAGCCCTGGCTGCCTGTCACCGGAGTGGGACGGCCTGCAGCCGGCTATCTCTGTGCAGTCCGTTGTTCCATAGGTATTCCTGGTGATGTCTTAAGTTAGGGCTGGCTAGAAGAGAAGCGAAAAACAAAGGAGAAAAAGAAAGATATAAACATCTGAATGCAGAGTTCCAAAGAATAGCAAGAAGAGATAAGAAAGTCTTCTTCAGTGATCAATGCAAAGAAATAGAGGAAAACAACAGAATGGGAAAAACTAGGGATCTCTTCAACAAAATCAGAGATACCAAAGGAACATTTCATGCAAAGATGGTCTCGATAAGGACAGAAATGGTATGGACCTAACAGAAGCAGAAGATATTAAGAAGAGGTGGCAAGAACACAAAGAAGAACTGTACAAAAAAGAGCTTCACGACCCAGATAATCATGATGGTGTGATCACTGACCTAGAGCCAGACATCCTGGAATGTGAAGTCAAGTGGGCCTTAGAAAGCATCACTACAAACAAAGCTAGTGGAGGTGATGGAATTCCAGTGGAGCTATTCCAAATCCTGAAAGATAATGCTGTGAAAATGCTGCACTCAATATGCCAGCAAATCTGGAAAACTAAGCAGTGGCCACAAGATTGGAAAAGGTCAGTTTTCATCCCAATCCCAAAGAAAGGCAATGCCAAAGAATGCTCAAACTACCACACAATTGCACTCATCTCACATGCTAGTAAAGTAATGCTCAAAATTCTCCAAGCCAGGCTTCAGCAATATGTGAACCATGAACTTCCTGATGTTCAAGCTGGTTTTAGAAAAGGCAGAGGAACCAGAGATCAAATTGCCAACATCTGCTGGATCATTTAAAAAGCAAGAGAGTTCTAGAAAAACATCTATTTCTGCTTTATTGACTATGCCAAAGCCTTTAACTGTGTAGATCACAATAAACTGTGGAAAATTCTGAAAGAGATGGGAATACCAGACCACCTGATCTGCCTCTTGAGAAATCTGTATGCAGGTCAGGAAGCAACAGTTAGAACTGGTCTTGGAACAACAGACTGGTTCCAAATAGGAAAAGGAGTACGTCAAGGCTGTATATTGTCACCATGTTTATTTAACTTATATGCAGAATACATCATGAGAAATGCTGGACTGGAAGAAACACAAGTTGAAATCAAGATTGCTGGGAGAAATCTCAATAACCTCAGATATGCAGATGACACCACTCTTATGGCAGAAAGTGAAGAGGAACTCAAAAGCCTCTTGATGAAAGTGGAGAGTGAAAAGGTTGGCTTACAGCTCAACATTCAGAAAACGAAGATCATGGCATCTGGTCCCATCACTTCATGGGAAATAGATGGAGAAACAGTGGAAACAGTGTCAGACTTTATTTTTCTGGGCTCCAAAATCACTGCAGATGGTGACTGCAGCCACGAAATTAAAAGACACTTACTCCTTGGAAGGAAAGTTATGACCAACCTAGATAGCATATTCAAAAGCAGAGACATCACTTTGCCAACAAAGGTTCACCTAGTCAAGGCTATGGTCTTTCCTGTGGTCATGTATGGATGTGAGAGCTGGACTGTGAAGAAGGCTGAGCGCCAAAGAATTGATGCTTTTGAACTGTGGTGTTGGAGAAGACTCTTGAGAGTCCCTTGGACTGCAAGGAGATCCAATCAGTCCATTCTGAAGGAGATCAGCCCTGGGATTTCTTTAGAAGGAATGATGCTAAAGCTGAAACTCCAGTATTTTGGCCACCTCATGCGAAGAGTTGACTCATTGGAGAAAACTCTGATGCTGGGAGGGATTGGGGACAGGAGGAGAAGGGGACGACAGAGGATGAGATGGCTGGATGGCATCACCGACTCGATGAATGTGAGTCTGAGTGACCTCCGGGAGTTGGTGATGGACAGGGAGGCCTGGCGTGCTGCAGTTCATGGGGTCGCAAAGAGTCGGACACGACTGAGCGACTGATCTGATCTGATCTTTGATGTAGTAGATAACCGACAGTCTGGTTATTTCGCTCAGATAGGACTTGATATAGCCAGGCCAAATCCTTTCTCAAAGCACTGCAGGCCCCGCCGCTCCTCCTAGCCCAGCCCCTGCTTGCCAATAGCAAATACTGGTGTCAGTGCCACTTTTCCGCAAAGGAGTTACTGCAGGATTCGTTTTCTCGTTTTGAAGACAATGAATTGTCTTTCTAACTGCCTGATTACCTCTCCCGGCATTCAGAAGTTATTTTGTAAAATTTATTCAGAATTCAAATGTTCTTTTAATGGATTTGTGGAGGAGAAAGTATTCTCCCCATCCTACTCGTCCTCCATCTTAGCTCCTGCTCCCCTCAAGCATGTTTTCTGATCACAATGTGGTAAGAATAGATGTCAACTACAGGAAAAAAAAAAAAAAAATTAAAATACAAACATATGGAGACTAAATGACACACTTCTGAATAACCAACAAATCACAGAATAAATCAAAAACAAAATCAAAATATGCATAGAGACGTTGAAAATGAAAACACAACGGCCCAAACCCTATGATATTCAGTAGAAACAGTGCTAAGCAGACTGTTGCTACTGCTGTTGCTAAGTCACTTGAGGCATGTCTGACTCTCTGTGACCCCATAAACAGCAGCCCACCAGGCTCTCCCATCCCTGGGATTCTCCAGGCAAGAACCCTGGAGTGGGATGCCATTTCCTTCTCCAATGCATGGAAGTGAAAAGTGAAAGTGAAGTTGCTCAGTCGTGTCCGACCCTCAGCGATCCCATGGACTGCAGCCTTCCAGGCTCCTCCTTCCATGGGATTTTCAAGGCAAGAGTAGTGAAGTGGGTTGCTATTGCCTTCTCTGTTAAAGAGAAGGTTCATAGCAATACAAGCCTGCCTCAAGAAACAGAAGAAAAATCAAATAAATTACTTAACTTTACACCTAAAGCAACTAGAAAAAGAAGAAATGAAGCACCCCAGGGTTAATAGAAGGAAAGAAATAATAAAAATTAGGCCAGAAATAAATGCAAAAGAAACAAAGGAGAACATAGCCAAAATCAACAAAGATAAAAGGTGGTTCTTAGAAAAGATAAATAAAACAGACAAACCAATAGCCAGACTCACCAAAAAACAAAGGGAGAAGAATCAGATCAACAAAATTAGAAATGAAAATGGAGAAATCACAACAGACAACACAGAAATACAAAGGATCATAAGAGACTACTATTAGCAATTATATGCCAATAAAATGGACAACTTAGAAGAAATGGACAAATTCTTAGAAAAGTACAACTTTCCAAAACTGAACCAGTAAGAAATAGAAAATCTTAACAGACCCATCACAAGCATGGAAATCGAAAGTGTAATCAGAAATCTTCCAGCAAACAAAAGCCCAGGTCCAGACAGCTTCACAGCTGAATTCTACCAAAAATTTAGAGAAGAAGTAACACCTATCCTACACAAATTCGTCCAGAATATTGCAGAGGTAGGTAAACTTCCAAACTCACTCTATGAGATCACCATCAGCCTAATAACAAAACCTGACCAAGAGACCACAAAAAAAAGAAAACTACAGGCCAATATCACTGATGAACATAGATGCAAAAATCCTTAATAAAATTCTAGCAAACAGAATCCCACAACATATTAAAAAGATCATACATCATGACCAAGTGGGCTTTATCCCAGGGATGCAAGAATTCATCAATATTTGCAAATCAATCAATGTGATACACCACATTAACAAATTGAAAGATAAAACCCATATGATTATTTCAATAGATGCAGAGAAAGCCTTTGACAAAATTCAACATCCATTTATGATAAAACCTTCCAGAAAGCAGGCATAGAAAGAACATACCTCAACCTAATAAAAACCATATATGATAAAGCCACACAAACATTATCCTCAATGTTGAAAAATTGAAAGCATTTTCCCTAAAGTCAGAAACAAGACAAGGGTACCCACTCTCACCAGTACTATTCACATAGTTTTGGAAGTTCTAGCTGCAGCAATCAGTGAAGAGAAAGAAATAAAAGTAATCCAGATTGGAGAAGATCATGAAGGTTTTGAAGGGCAGAATTTGGCGTTCATTTTAAGTGCAATGAGCACTGAAGATGTTTTCCAGCAGAGGAATGGCATGATTTAATTTAGATTTTACCATGCTTTTTCTGACTATTGTACCAGTAAAAGACTAGAGGATAAAGGAAGTGTCAGGGAGACCAGTTAGGAGACCACTGAAATCATCTGGTGAGACCTGCTCACAGCTTAGAACTGAGTATTAGCAGCAGAAGCATAGATGAAGCAGTTCGACTCTGGATACATTTTGAAAGGAGTGCCAACTCCGGTAGTGGTGGAATTTGTGTGCTAGGGAAAGAGGAGAGGAGTCAAGGTTCGGGACTCTCAGTTCCAATGAGAGTTCTCTTCTGGCAAACAGATTCACTCAGGAGTCAAATGCAGACCAGATGGACCCATAAGCATGAGCACAAAAGCACAACAAATGGAAAATTAACCTCATTGATAACACTTCTATGTATGGAGCACCAAATACATTCTGGAGTCTGTATTAAGCTCTTAGCTTTCATAACTTCATTTTCCTTTTCCAACAACCCAGTAATAAACATATCATAGTTTTCATAGAGGAGGAAGTTGAAACTTAGAGCAAAATGACTGCCCCAGTGCTGGAACCATGGCTACTTCAACAACCCCTGTCCAACTTCCAGACTCATGCTCCCAACCAGTGTTTAGGCTTTCATGAGACTGAGATGCTAGTAAGGGAGCTAAAGATGAAACCAAAAGACTTCTTTATTAAGTCTTAGGATAAGAGTAAGGTTTGTGCTCTAAGGAGAGAAAATACAACTCTATGTGTATATACTGGAGAAGGGAATGGCAATCCATTCCAGTATTCTTGCTTGGAGAACTCCATGTACAGAGAAGCCTGGTGGGCTACAGTCCATGGGTTTGCAAAGATTTGCACAAGACTGAGCAACTAACACATGTATATATACAACAAAGGAGCCGGGCTTGCTTGGGAGATGAGTGAAAGTATCCCGGAAGAATGGTGGGTAAGCTTTTCACGGAAAAATGAGTGATTCTCCCTGGGCAGAGGATGGGAAAAATACAAGTGGTTCATACAGAGGTCTTATTACAAGAGGACTAAGAGTTTAAGGGGCAAAGAAAGGAAATCAAGACTTGCTGTAAAACTAAATGTTAGAAAAGGTCATAAAGGGCTTCTTAAGCATGTTAATCTTTAGCCTAAAAAGAATAGGAGTCCCTCCTCAGAGGACAAATTAAAAGAGAAACAAGACAGATTTTCTTTGGAAGGGCCCACTCTCTCTCACTCTGCCTACATTATAGGAGGTAGATTGGAGGGGGTAAGTGTACAGAAGAGACTACTTAATATATTATTGCAGTATTTGCATTTCTGTGATGAGCTTGTTTTACACTGAATTCATCTGGATGTAGAATCTCACTATGTCTGACCTGGCAAAGATCTCAGATCGGTAGTTCAGCTACATTATTTTATGGATGAAAAGATTGGCCTAGAGAGAAGTGACTTGCACAAGACCACATGGCCAATTAAATCTCAGAACAAGCACTCAAACCAAGGTTTTCTGATTTAGATTCTTGAGTTTCTAACTATTGTTTTAGTGTTATATCTTCCATGTTTGACAGGAGTAAGTACTAAGATTATGTTGGATGATTTAACAGAGAGGAAAATGGATGGATGGAAGGATAGAAGGTTGCATGAATGGCTTTAGAAAGAAGGATGATCTTTCTTTGACACTCCAAAACACCCATAGAAACAGTTGAAAGAGAAGTCATTTTCCTTTAGTGGGACTCATTTTACAACTTGTCATCAGCCAACATTAATTGATCTATAGATACAGGGTATCCTACCAGAAGTTTATCTCAGACCAATTGGACATTCTTCTTTGTCTTCAGAGCACTAAACTGGAGACCTCATTCCAGCTCCTAGTCAGCTACTTTCTACACATAAACCTCCGCCTCATCTTCTACCAAATGGGCACAGTAATTTGTACACAGGAAATTCCCAATAAGATATACACAGAACACTTAAAATTGGATTATTTAAGGAATATGTTTTACAAAAAGACCGTTTATAAAGACATGAATATGAGGGAGCCTCCTGGAATAATACACTAACCCAGGGATTGCTTGGAGGCACAAAGGGACAAAGGGAGGGAGAAGTTGACAGAAGCTGGAAAGAGAGAAATTCTTGTGAGGTTGGCAGGCCTGAAAAAAGCAGTGTACCTTTGGGACACAGCCAGCTCAAGATAACTTCACAGGCCAGGAAACAGGGGCATAAGAACCTGATCTCCCTGACCTCTTCTCTTTGATAATTTTTTTTCCAGGGCTGCCATTAGTGGAACCCCAAGATAGCTAGAGGGCATGTGAGGTTCAGATTGGTACACTGCACAAGTTGGGCTCCCCAGGTAGAGTGTAGATGGATGGAGAGGGACCCTGGGGGCAAAAATAGAAGCCACCAGAACACAGCACCTGCTCTACCTGCATGGAAATGTAATATGTCCATGGAGGGATAGGTGCCCTGTAATGCAGAGAATGCCAAACTAGTAAAAAGTTATTAACTAGCTTGAGAATAAGAACTGTCCCCACCCTCTATATGCTATTTAGTGTGCCCCCCAAAAAGGGGTGAGAATGATATAAAAGAAAAGGCAGAGTAAGATCTACTTTTCTACTCTTCAAATTGAATGATATGGAGATGGGTTTCAAGGCAGTAAACCCGAGAATATTTGTTTGAACGTGGATCTACCAACTACCAGATGAATCATCACAATGATTCCTCTCTCTGCCTCTGTGCCCCTGTCTGTACTACAAGGCCATAATGCCCACCTAGCACTGTGCTATGAGATTTTAAGGTGATAGAAAGGGAAATTCATAATGCCTGGTACATAGTAGGTGCTCAAGAAATATATTATGATGTGAATGAATTAATGATTACCAGTATCCCTCTGGCTCTTGGATGAAAGGAGTCTGATTCACTAGACTGATTATCAAGTTCTGAGAAAGGACATCTGAAGGAGGAAATAAGCTGAGGACAAAACTAAGGCAGGACAGGTGGTTGCAGAAGGGAACTGTGACTGCACGTTCTGCAGAAAGAAGGGTTCTGAATGGAGGTAACACATCTAAAAACTTTATCTCTCTTCATACAGACTTCAGAAAGTTGTGGCAGCCTCTAGTAAGTAAAATTTGAATATAAGCTAGAAACTTTAATAGAATGTCCAATTTGTCAAAGTAAGATTCTTCTGGCAATACATTAGAAAAATTACAGTGAAATTACCTTTCTTGGTCAGTTTCCATATATGAATAGATATCTGATAATTAGTTCTTATGGAAATTTCAATTAAGGTTAAAAATGATATTTTAAATATTAAGAACTTGAGGGAAGGAAGTTGACATTTGTTAAGTATCTTGGGATTCAACCAGTGCACATAACAAAGGTTCCAATCTTTACTTAGGGAAAGTAAGCAATAAACAAGAGCTTAGGGAAACAGACAATAAACAAGAAACATATAAAAATTAAATTATTATTATGACTTGAATTGTGCCTCCCAAAAGGTTATGTTTAAGACCTAACTCCCAGTATCTGTGAATATGACCTTATTTGGAAACAAGATCTCAGCAGATTTAATCATTCTAGCTAAGGTGATATCATCAGGGTGGGCCTTCGTCTAAGGACTAGTGTCCTTATAAGAAGAGGGAAATTTTGACACATGCAAACAAAAAATAGCCACATGAAGATGGAGGCAGAGACTGGAATTATGCTGCCACAACCCAAGTATTGCCAAAGATTGCTAGCTCTCTTCAGAAACTAGGAGAGAGGAATGGGTCAGAATCTTCCTCAAAGACACCAAAAGGAGTCAACCCTGCCCACACTTAAGTTTGGATTTCTAGTCTCCAGAACTGTGAATGATAGTTGCTGTACAATATTATACATGTTACAAGTGTACAATACAGTGATTCACAATTTTTAAAGCCTATACTCCATTTAAAGTTATTACAAAATATTGTAATATTGCCATCACTTCATGCAAACAGATGGGCGGGGGGGAAGGAAACAGTGACAGGCTTTATTGTCTTGGGCTCCAAAATGACTATGAACAATTGCTGCAGCCATGAAATTAAAAGACACTTGCTCCTTGGAAAGAAAATTATGAGAAAACTAGACATTGTATTAAAAAGAAAAGACATCAGTTTGTAGGCATCAGTCTGCCTACAAAGATCCTTATAGTTAAAGCATCATTTTTCCAACAGTGTCAGACTTAATTTTTCTGGGCTCCAAAATCACTGCAGATGGTGACTGCAGCCATGAAATTAAAAGACGCTTACTCCTTGGAAGGAAAGTTATGACCAACCTAGATGGCATATTCAAAAGCAGAGACATTATTTTGCCAACAAAGGTTCGCCTAGTCAAGGCTATGGTCTTTCCTGTGGTCATGTATGGATGTGAAAGCTGGACTGTGAAGAAGGCTGAGCGCCGAAGAATCGATGCTTTTGAACTGTGGTGTTGGAGAAGACTCTTGAGAGTCCCTTGGACTGCAAGGAAATCCAACCAGTCCATTCTGAAGGAGATCAGCCCTGGGATTTCTTTGGAAGGAATGATGCTAAAGCTGAAACTCCAGTATTTTGGCCACCTCATGCGAAGAATTGACTCATTGGAGAAGACTCTGATGCTGGGAGGGATTGGGGGCAGGAGGAGAAGGGGACGCAGAGGATGAGATGGCTGGATGGCATCACTGACTCGATGGATGTGAGTCTGGGTGACCTCTGGGAGTTGGTGATGGACAGGGAGGCCTGGCGTGCTGCAGTTCATGGGGTCGCAAAGAGTCGGACACGACTGAGCGACTGATCTGATCTGATCTGATGTACAGATGTGAGAGCTGGACCATAAGGAAAGCTGAACACTGAAGAATTGATGCTTTCAAACTGTGGTGCTGGAGAAGACTCTTGAGAGTCCCTTGGACAGCAAGGAGATCAAACAAGTCAATCCTAAAGGAAATCAACCCTGAATATTCATTGGAAGGACTGATGCTGAAGCTCAAATATATTGGCCACCTGATGCAAAGAGCTGACTCATTGGGGAAGACCCTAATGCAGGGAAAGATTGAGGGTGGGAGAAGAGGGTAACAGAGGATAAGATGGTTGGATGGAATTATTAACTCTAAGGATGTGAGTTTGAGCAAACTCCAGAAGACAGTGAAGGACGGCGAAGCCTGTCATGCTGCAGTCCATAGGGTCGCAGAGTCGGACATGACTGACTGAACAACAAAAATATATTGGCTATATTTCTTGTTTTGTACAATATATACTGATAACTTCAGTTCAGTTCAGTCGCTCAGTCACGTCCGACTCTTTGCAACCCCATGAACCGCAGCATGCCAGGCCTCCTTGTCCATCATCAGCTCCTGGAGTTTACCCAAACCCATGTCCATTGAGTTGGTGATGTCATCCAACCATCTCATCCTCTGTCATGCCCTTCTCTTCCTGCCCTCAATCTTTCCCAGCATCAGGATCTTTTCAGATGAGTCAGCTCTTCACATCAGGTGGCCAAAATATTGGAGTTTCAGCTTCAACATCAGTCCTTCCAATGAACACCCAGGACTTATCTGGATATTTAGGATGGACTGGTTGGATCTCCTTGCAGTCAAAGGGACCCTCAAGAGTCTTCTCTAACACCATAGTTCAAAAGCATCAAATCTTCAGTGCTCAGCTTTCTTTATAGTCCAACTTTCGCATCCATACATGACTACTGGAAAAAACATAGCCTTGATTAGATTATACACCTAATAGTTTGTACTCTTAATCTCCTACCCCTATATTGCTCTTTCTCCTTCCCTCTCCCCACTAGTGGTAACCATTAGCTTTTTCTCTATATCTGTATCTGCTTCATTTTTGTTATATTCAGTAGTTTGTTGTACTTCTTTGGTTCCACTTATAAGTAATATCATAGTTTTTTTCTTTCTCTGTTGAACTTATTTTATTCAGCATAATAAAGTCCATTCATGTCACTGCAAATGGCCAAACTACTTTTTTAAAGGCTGAGTAGTGTTGCATTGTGGTATATATATATATATATATATATATATATATATATATATATATATATATATATATATATTTCTTTATCCATTCTTCTGTTGATGGACATTTAGGCTGCTCTCATATCTTGGCGATGGCATCCCACTCCAGCACTCTTGCCTGGAGAATCCCATGGATGGAGAAGCCTAGAAGGCTGCAGTCCTTGGGGTTGCTTAGAGTCGGACACGACTGAGCGATTTCACTTTCACTTTTCACTTTCATGAGTTGGAGAAGGAAATGACAACCCACTCCAGTGTTGTTGCCTGGAGAATCCCAGGGACGGGGGAGCCCGGTGGGCTGCTGTTTATGGGGTCGCACAGAGTTGGACATGACTGAAGCGACTTAGCAGCAGCAGCAGCAGCATATCTTGGCAATTGTAAAAAATGATGGTGTCATCTTTGGGATGTAAGTATCTTTTCCCATTAGTATTATTTTCTTTTTTTGATATACACCCAGAAGTGGAATTGCTGGACCATATGGTAGCTCTATTTTTAATTTTTTGAGAAACCTCCATGCTGTTTTCTACAGTGCCTGCACCAATTTACATTACCAACAATGTTGAGTGTTTCCTTTCTCCACAACCAACATTTGTTATTTCTGTTCTTTTTGATGATAACCATTCTAGTTGGTGTGAAGTGATATCTCATTGTGATTTTTATTCACATTTACCTAATTATTAGCTACAGTCCATGGAGTTGCAAAGAGTTGAACACATCTTAGAAACTGAACTGAATTGATTGTTGATGTTGAGCATCTTTGCATATGCATGTTAGCCATTTGCATTTCCTCTTTGGAAAAATGTCTACTCAGTTCATCTGCCATTTTTTAATCGGGTTGTTTTTGTTTTTGATGTTGAGTTGTGTAAGCTGTTTATATATGTTGGATATTAATCCCTTATCAGTCATATCTCTTGTAAATATTTTCTTCCTTTCAGTAGATTGTCTTTTTCTTTTGTCAATGGTTTCCAGTGTTGTACAAAAGCTTTTAAGTATCATTAATGGCACCCCACCCCAGTACTTTTGCCTGGAAAATCCCATGGACGGAGGATCCTGGTAGGTTCCAGTCCATGGGGTCGCTAAGAGTCGGACACGACTGAGCGACTTCACTTTCACTTTTCACTTTCATGCATTGGAGAAGGAAATGGCAACCCACTCCAGTATTCTTGCCTGGAGAATCCCAGGGACAGGGGAGCCTGGTGAGCTTCCGTCTATGGGATCACACAGAGTTGGACACGACTGAAGTGACTTAGCAGCAGCAGCAGGTCCCATTTGTTTATTTTATTTTTTTTAATTTTATTTTTATTTTATTTAACTTTACAATATTGTATTGGTTTTGCCATGTATCAAAATGAATCTGCTTTTATTTCCTTTACTTTAGAACACAGATCTGATTTTTTATTTATTTATTTATTTCAGTATATTGCTGTGATAAATTTTTGTTATTTTAGTTTGTAGTAATTTGTTATGACAGCCTGGAGAAGCTAACACATGAAGTATATTGAAAGATGGTAATTGCTACAGAGAAAAGTAATATATGAAGCGTGATGAGAAGGATGAAGAAGGAAGAAGGCGGGTGGGCAGGCAAGACAGGTCTAAAGAAAGTGGAGCAGGCAGCTTGAAGAAGGTGAGACATAAGCACAACTTGAGGGTGCGAGGTGAGCCAAGCAGATATGGGAGATGACTATACTAGGCAAGAAGCAGATGTGGTGGAGGCCTCATGGTGGAGTGTGCCACATTTGAGGAAAACCAAGGAGACCAATGTGACAGAAGTATGAGCAACCAGAGGTGACCATTGGGTCAGATCATGGCACAGCCCTGTTGGCCATTGCCAGAGTTTATACTCTCACGTGGACTTGGGTAGGAAGCTGTGGGATGGTTCTGAGAGTTGCAGTCACAGTCTGGAAGAGGACTGAAAATGCTCACTTTTCTGCTGTAGTGAGAACAGATGGACACAAGGGAAGGATACAAGGGGGAACCTGTTAGAGGCCACCACAGCAATTCAGCTAAGAGCACTCCCTCTGCAGAGATCTTTGCCAGTTCCCCCAGCAAGACCCTGCTGGTAAGGGGACAGAGCTGGTGTTCCCTGTCTGGTTCTCTTCTCAGCATCAATCACCTAGCAGGCCTATCACTCAAAGGTCTGGTTTCTAACCACAGACTTGACGTAAACTGGCTCTGAGACCTGGTGAGGAAAGAAGGGTTTCACTTTGCATGAACTCCTGGGTTTCATTGCCCTCAACTCTAATGTCTACCTCTTAGGGATATTGCAGAGATGATATGAAGGAACAACTATGGAAGCATTAAAAAGCATAAAGCACTAGATAAATGCAAGTGATTAGAAATAGTACTAATAATAGTCACCTCTCTTTACCCTGCAATCACCAGTCTATAAATACTGCTAAAATAACTTGTAAATGAATAGACTGATTTCTACGAGGAAATGAAACTGGTGTACACATAACTGGGAATGATTTATCATTTAATAAAATTCATTTTTAAAAATGATCCGTGATATCCTGTCGCCATAGGCTGTCTGTTGGGCTGGGGACATGGACTTTTCATGCAGAACTGTACCTTGAGGTGGGACAGCAGTATACCAACATATTGTAACTTAACTCATTGGATTCTTCTATAAGGCTATTTTTATTTTTAATGAAGACTAGCTTTGTTCTTGATGCTTGGGAGACATGTCTTGGTTGAAGCTAAGTGAAGGATGGGTGTGAGGTCAGAGGACACCTGCTGGCAGACAGGTACTCACATGAATTGAGGCCCTTGGAGCTGCCCACATCTCTGAAGGAAGAGGGAGGAGGTTGGTTCAAATGAAGCTTGGAGCAAAGACCAGAGAGAAAGGTGACAATGGGGAGCAGGTTCACATCTGTCATATGTTTATTCTAAGTCCTAAGTAAAACTGAAAAGGACACACAGTTTGTCACACAGTATTGAAAGGCTTAGAGCACAAATTGTTTTGCTTCAGGGTCCAGGTGAGCCTTGGCAACAGAGAGTAGAGGAGAGGAACATTTTCTTCCTTTCTGGGAAGAACAAAGCAATAGTAGTCAGAGTCAATGACGGAAGAGCAATAGATACTGTACTGGGCAATGAGAAAGCAGCAGCAGGACCTGCTGGGTCAGGAGGGTGGCAGGGAAACAGTATCCCATGGAGGGCTCCTCATGACTTCAAGTATCTGAAACCACTGAAAGCTTGGAGTTGGAGAATAGGAGCAGACTGGTAACTGGGACCACTTTATGTTGTTGGGTTAGTCACTCAGTTGTGTCCGATTCTTCATGATCTCATGGACTGGGGCCCACCAGGCTTCTCTGTTCATGGGATTTTCCAGGCAGGAATACAGGAGTGGGTTGTCGTTTCCTTCTGCAGGGACCCCTTTAGGTCTCATGAATGACACAAGATAAGAGTGTCAGGAGAGGGAGCTGAGGTCCTGCTGCTGTGCAGGGGTGTCACTAGCAAAGTTGGAGTATTAGAATTGTTCATAATCCCAGGATGAAGAAAACTGGGGAAGTGGGGTACGCATCAATAATAGCTAATTTCACTGCAGTCACTGAAATATTTCATTCTTGTATATATTCATTTATTTACTTACTCATTCTTTCATTCAAAAGATATTTGTGGTAGCCTTCCCTGGTGGCTCAAATGGTAAAGAATCTGACTGTAATATAGGAGACCTGGGTTTGATCCCTGGGTTGGGAAGATCCTCTGGAGGAGGGTGTGGCAACCTACTCCAGTATTCTTGCCTGGGGCATCTTCAAGGAGAGAGAAGCCTGGAGAGCTACAGTTCATGGGGTTGCAAAGAGTTGGACATGACTGAGTGACTAATCATAAATACTATATTCCAGGCTCTCTTCTAGTTGTTAGGGACACATCAGCCAGAAAAAGCAAAGCGAATGGTCTCAGGAGTGGGTGGAAGAGGGTGCAGAACTAATTAGTGTAGTCAAGATAGACCTCATGGAGGAGGAAACATGCAAGCCAACATTTGAAGAGTTAAGACACTGGGTATCTGAGTGAGACATGTTTTGAGCAAAGAGAAGAGCTGGTGTAAGTCTCTGAAGTAGGCACTTGCCTGATGAGTTTGAGGAATAGCCAGGAGTTCAATGCAGCTGGAGATGAGTGTGCAGTGGAAGAATATCCTAGAATTAAGTGTCATGGCAGTCTGAGTGCAGGTTGAAAAAGGCTTTCCATGAGCATTTCAGAAAGGAGTGAGTTTATTAAAAATAAGGAGTAGAGATAATGAATGTGCCCTGCACACAGTGCTCTGACCACCTGACAAAGTTGATGCTTTTTATAGGTTAGCAGTGAATTTTTACAGCCTCAAGACAAAGAAAATTTCTGCTAAAAGTTGTTATTAGGTTAGAGTGCTATAGGGTGACTACTAGTGTGGACATTTTTGTCTAATTTGAGGTCCAAAACCCTGTTGGTGATGATCAGGGTGACTTTTCACAACTTGTTCTAGGCTCTGCTTCTGTGGCCTTGGTGCAAGGCCTTGCACCTGTGACCTTGGGATAGAGCTCCACAATAAGTTCAGAAAGGAATGGGAGGTCTAGGTTGTGTAGGACATTTGACACATTTAATCCTCAGAATAAGACTGAAATAGACACTGAAATCCAGTGATATAGGCCATAGATCTCAGCCTCTACAAATCATGAGACCACATGAACCAAGTGAAGATCAAGAAAATTACATTCTGTGTGGATGAAACAGTTGGTGCAAGATTCCAAACATGGGAATGAACTTTATGTTTGAGGTCAGAATGTCTAGGCCTCATGGATAAGAGAGGAACAATATAAAATGAAATTATAAAGATGAGATGCAAAAGGTCATGGAGGGCTTTGAAATTCAAGATAATTAGCTTGGATTTTATTCTATATTGAATGGAAACCATCAAAGGTTTCTATGCAGAGTATGAAATGGCCTGGTTTTAACTGTAAGACCACTTTGGATATCAAAAGGATAACAGTTGAGGGAGAAGCCAAATATAAGCAGACAGAATCTGGTGGTCCAGAGGTTAAGACTCTGTCTGTCAATGCAGGGGACACTGGCTTCGATCCTTGGTCCAGGAAGTTCCCACATGCTGCAGACACCATAGCTACTGAACCTGCACTCTAAAGCACGTGCTCCACAACAAGAAAAGCCACCACAATGAGAAGCCCACACATCATGACTTGAGAGTGGCCCCAGGCTACCCAAACTAGAGAAAGCCCACATGCAGCAATGAAGACCCAGCACAGCCAAAAATAAATAAATAAACATTAAAAAAATAAGCAGACATTAAATGATCCAGTTTAGGCTAGATGGTTGGAGACTGTTATTATTTTCAAGTTAGATTTGCAGAATTTGTTGGTAGCTTGGATATAGATACTCAGAGAAAGAGCAAAAGAGCAAGAATAAGAATAAAGTTTAGTGGATGGGGAGGCCTTGACAGAACCAGGCATAGAGTGGTGATATAACTGTGTTTGACCCTGTTAAGTTTGAGACACCAATTATATTATAGTCAATCTTAAAGGAAATCAGTCCTAAATCTTCATTGGAAGAACTGATGTTGAAACTGAAACTCCAGTACTTTGGCCTCCTGATGTGAAGAATGGACTCATTGGAAAAGACCCTGATGCTGAAAAAGATTGAAGTTGGGAGGAGAGAGGGACAACAAAGAATGAGATGGTTGGATGGGATCCCCAATGCGATGGGCATGAGTTTGAGTAGGCTCCAGGAGTTGGTGATGGACAGGGAGGCCTGGAGTGCTGTAGTCCGTAGGGTTGCAAAGAGTCAGACATGACTGAATGATTGAACTGATCTGAACTGAGTAAAGAAGTCTAAAGCAGAGGGTTTCAAACTTGGTTTAACATTGGAATCACCTGCACATTGAACTCACTGATACCTGGGTTCCACCCCCAAAGATTCTGACTAATAGGTCTAGGGTGTGTTCTGAATGTTGAGATTTTTGAAAATATCACTGTCAACTGATTCCAGTATTTAGATTACTTTGAGACCCACTGACCTACAGCTTCAGAGAAAGGCTAGAAAGGCTAATTAAAGATTTAATTTTGAATGTCGACAGATTATAGATGATACTTAAAGTCAAGGAACTGATTGAGATTCTTTGCAAAGGTAGTGAGACTGGAGAAGATCAAGGTCCAAGCCCTCAGGTGGCACCAAAGCATGGGGCACATCAATGTTTAGAGATTGACCAAAGGAGCTTATGAAAGAGCATGAGAAGCAGCAGCCAGGACTTAACTCACAGAATAGTCAGCAGGCGATTTTCATTTGTCATTTGTCTTTGTGGAGCATAGGGTACCTGTAAGGCAGGCATTAATCTGATCATTCTTCTCCCTCTGACTTTTCTGGGGCTTTTTTTCAGCAAAGGAGATTGGCTTCTCCAGCCTTCCTCTCTGTTATCTCTTTGGCGGCTGCTCAGGTCCATTTCTATTCCCTGGTCAGTGTAATGCAAAACAATTCATTTAGCAGATGTTCCTCCTTTTGATTGTTTGTTCCAAGACATATTATTCCACATATGTCCACATTAAACTGCATTTTATCACCCAATATGCCAAGTTCTTCAATGATCTGGGCCCTCTGTGTTTGATTATAAGGTTTGGTGATTTGCCGTGCCTGCAAAAGCTGTCATTTGCAGATTTAAAATTCTTCTAGCAGGGCCATTATATGAGTCATTAGCATCAGTAACACAAAGGCAGCTGTGTAGAGGTGGGAAGAAACACGTTGGACATGGGTCGGTTCATTTTCTGGAAAAAACAGTGACACCCAAGCCCTCCTCTAACCCACCTCTTACAGGGCTTCCTTCCTGGTGTGTACTGACACTCAGAGTGTCTCTAAGAGTTTACACAAGCTTCAATTCTGATTATTCATGCCATCCTCTCTGGCATCCATAGCCTTCAGAAATCTTACACTGCTGGGCATATACACTGAGAAAACCAAAATTGAAAGGGACACGTGTACTCCAATGTTCATAGCAGCACCGTTTACAATAGCCAGAACGTGGAAGCAACCTAGATGTTCATCCACAGATGAATGGATAAGCAAGCTGTGGTACATATACACAATGGAGTATTACTCAGCCATTAAAAAGAATACATTTGAATCAGTTCTAAGGAGGTGGATGGAACTGGAGCCTATTATACAGAGTGAAGTAAGCCAGAAACAAAAACACAAATACAGTATACTAACGCATACATATGGAATTTAGAAAGATGGTAAAAATAACCCTATTTACGAGACAGCAAAAGAGACACTGATGTATAGAACAGACTTTTGGACTCTGGGACCGGGAGAGGGTGGGATGATTTGGGAGAATAGCATTGAAATATGTATAATATTATATCTGAAACGAGTCGTCAGTCCAGGTACAATGCCCGATAACAAATGCCTGGGGCTGGAGCACTGGGACGACCTGGAGGGATGGTGTAGGGAGGGGAGAGGGAGGAGGGTTCAGGATGGGGAACACGTGTACACTGGCGGCAGATCCATCTTGATGTATTGTAAAAGCAATACAATATTGTAAAGTTAAGCAAAAAAAAAAAAAAAAAAAGTCAGACTATCCTGGTCTGCCCTGAAAAATATTCTACAGAGAAAAGAGATGTTCCTTGCAAAAAGTTTGTGTGGTTAAATATATGTGGAATCTGTAGGATTAAACAAAGTTGAATAGGGTTCTTTCCCGCAGTATTTTTCAAAGCCTTTAATATGTTAATACATATTCTGTGTTTTCAAAAAGATGACAAGATATTACTTATTTCTACTTTTGTCTCAAGCTTTAATATGGCTTAGTGTGCCACTATCACTGATTCTGCCTTTGTTTAAAACCTTGATATTTTGTTCACAATAAATTCTTGTACATTGCTTTGTTCTTTCAAAAAAAAAAAAAAAGGAAATCTTAATAATTTTTTTTTCTTTTTTTCAATCTATCATTTTTTTTTAAAGTGAGGTATAATTGCTTTACATTGCTGTTAGTTTCTGCTGTACAACCATGTGAATCAGCTATATGTATACATATATTTTGGAGAAGGCAATGGCACCCCACTCCAGTACTCTTGCCTGGAAAATCCCATGGATAGAGGAGCCTGGTAGGCTACAGTCCATGGGGTCGCTGAGGGTCGGACCTGACTCAGCGACTTTACTTTTACTTTTCACTTTTGTGCATTGGAGAAGGAAATGGCAACCCACTCCAGTGTTCTTGCCTAGAGAATCCCAGGGATGGGGGAGCCTGGTGGGCTGCTGTCTATGGGGTTGCACGAGTTGGACATGACTGAAGTGACTTAGCAACAGCATACATATGTTTCCTCCCTCTTGAGCCACCCTCCCCACCACACTCCATCCCTTATCTCTAGGTCATCACAGAGCACTGAGCTGAGCTCTTTGTGCTATACAGCACTTTCCTACTAGTTATCTATTTTGTACGTGGTAGTGTATATATGGGTTTCCCAGGTGGCCCAGTGGTAAAGAACCTGCTTGCCAATGCAGGAGACATAAGAGATACCGGTTTGATCCCAGAGTTGAGAAGATCCCCTGAAGGAGGGCATGGTAACCCACTCCAGTATTCTTGCCTGAAGAATTCCACAGAGGAGACTTGTGGGCTACAGTCCCTAGGGTCGCAAAGACTTGGACAAGACTGAAGCAACTTAGCACACATGCATGTAGTATATACATATCAATACTACTCTTTCAATTCATCCCACCCTCTCCTTCCCGTGCTGTGTAAACCACTCACACCAGCTTGCTTCTAGCTATTTCTTATCAAGCTAGGTCAATTTTCCAACCATCTCTCACTTAATTTTAAGGAACATTTCTGGACATCAAACATACATTTGCATTTCCAGCGTTTGAGTCTTCATACACAATAGCTGATAAACAATATGTCACTCCTGACATACCCTATAATTCAACTCTGACACTCACATAAGGCCTACAAGGAAATTTAAGTGGCTGTTGCCTGTCTAACTTTTGCAGTCAGGAATACAGGGCCAAAAGTGGTGCTCAGAAACAGGACCTCAAACCCCATCCTTCCTCCCTCCCACCCCAGAAACCAGGACATCTCTTCCTCTTCTCCTTTTAATGAGGTTATTTCATTATTTCTGGCTTATAGCTTTTAATATTTTAAGGCACAATGAAAACTTCTTGGAAGCCTGAGAAATAATTAATGAAATAGCTTATTTATTTTCTTTACAAACACTTAAAAAGCAGTACTCTCAGCCAAGTGGTGTGCTCTGCTGTGCAGAGGTCATAGAAGCATGAAGGAGTTTCCAGTAGACTGCTGTCCCAATAATGCTAATGAAAATTGTTGAGTTTTAAGTGTATATACTTCTAATTCTACTTTTCCAAAGCCTGCTCCCACATGCACCTTTCCTCCCCAGATGCTTCAACTGTATAAGTTGCTATTCTCAACTGGGCCAATGCCATGAAGCATTTGAGCATATATGGGTATGTTTGGGGTGATCACAGTGACTTGGCAGGGAAGCTGACATTAACATCCTGCAGGACTGTAGATGTCTTGCAATGCTCAGGACTAACCTGCCCTAACCTGCCAACTGATAAACACTCAGAGAGAGCGTGCATTAGTTCTATGGCTGCTCTAACATATGACCACAAACTTCCTGCTTCTAAATAACATAGATGTATTATTTACCATTCTGGAGATCAGAAGTCTAAGATGAACTTCCCTGGGCTAAAATTCAGATATTGATAGGGCTGTGTACTCTCTGGAGGCTCTAGGAAAGGATTCATCTTTAAAGCCAGCAGTGGTCTGTTGAGTCTTTTTCACACTGGATCACTATACTTTGTGCCCCCAATAGCACATCTCCTTCTCTAGTCCCCTCCCTCCCTCTTTCACTTACAAAGACCTTTGTGATAAATGAGTTCACTGAGATAATCCAAGATGATCTCTCTATCTCAGGTTCCTTAATTTAATCACATCTGTCAAGTCCTTTTTTCTATGTAGAGTAACAGATCAGATTTCAGAGATCAGACAGGGAGGTATCTGGGGGAGGGGGGTGCATTATTCTGCCTGAAACAGGAGGGATGAAAGTCTACGTGTCTGAAGGTGCATTGACAGCCTTATCCACTAGAGGATGCAGACAACACTCAAGTATTCTTCCTAAACTTGGTTAATATTCAGTATTCAGATTAATCCACTAGAAAATTTGCTGCCACATGTCAGGAGTTTCAGAACTAGGCACAGATGGCATTGGAGGGTGTCTGACCCTATTATTTTTTTTTTAATTGGCATATAGTTGATTTACAATGTTGTGTTGGTTTCAGGTGTACAGCAGAGTAAATTAGCTATGCATATACATATATCCAGTCTTTTTTTAGATTATTTCCCCATATTTTCCATTACAGAGTACCTAGTAGAGATCCCTGTGCTATACAGTAGATAACTATCTATTGCGTATATGTCAATCTTAATTTCTCAATTTTCCCCTTCCCTCCCCCTTAAGCCCTAGTAAGCATAAATTTGTTTTCTACATCTGTGACTCCATTTTTGTTTTGTAGGTAAGTTCATTTGTACCATTTTTCTATATTCCACATGATATTTACCTTTCTCTATCTGACTTACTTCACTCAATATGACAATCTCTAGGCCTATCCATGTTGCAGCCAGTGGCTACCCTGGGTTTCTTATGTTGAGTAACAGGCTTCAGTGGGAATACTATTCATGTTTCTTGTATGTCAGTAAAAAGCTTTAATCAAGATTGCCAAGAGAAATATCAATAACCTCAGATGTGCAGATGATACCACCCTTATGGCAGAAAGTGAAGAAGAACTAAAGAGCCTGTTGATGTAGGTGGAAGAGGAGAGTGAAAAAGTAGGCTTAAAACTCAACATTCAGGAAACTAAGATGATGGCATCTGCTCCCATCATTTCATGGCAAATAGATGAGGAAAAAATGGAACCAGTAAGAGACTTTATTTTGGAGGTGGAAGTGTGTGTGTGTGTGTGTGGGGGTGGGGGGCCACCAAAATCACTGAGGATGGTGACTGCAGCCATGAAATTAAAAGACTCTTGCTCCTTGGAATAAAAGCTATGACCAACATAGACAACATATTAAAAAGCAGAGATATTACTTTGCCAACAAAGGTCTGTCTAGTCAAAGCTATGGTTTTTCCAGTAGTCATGTATTGATGTGAGAGTTGGACTGTGAAGAAAGCTGAGTGCCAAAGAATTGATGCTTTGGAACTGTGGTGTTGGAGAAGACTCTTGAGAGTCCCTTGGGCTGCATGGAGATCCAACCAGTCCATCCTAAAGGAAGTCAGCCCTGATTATTCATTGAAAGGACTTATGGGAAGCTGAAACTCCAATACTTTGGCCACGTGATGCGAAAGACTGCCTCATTGGAACAGACCCTGATGCTGGGAAAGATTGAAGGCGGGAGGAGAAGTGATTGTATGGCATCACTGACTCGATGTAGATGAGTTGAATAAGCTCCAGGAGTTGGTGATGGACAGGGAAGCCTGGCGTGCTGCAGCCCATAAGGTCACAAAGAGCTGGACACGACTGAGTGACTGAAATGAAGTATGAATTTCATTTTCTCACACTGACCAGACAATGGAAAGTGACTCAAAGGTGAAAAGGAAAGTTCAATAGTTAAAAAAAGCTTTGCGCAAAATAAAAACTGCTTTTGTGGATAACTAGAAATCAATCTAATCAGAACTCTGTAATGTTAAGGCCTCACAGAATTTGCCATTTGCAAAACTCTTTCATATACATTATCTCATTCAGTCTACACAATGAATCTGCAGGCAGTTGGAGCAAGTATTATTTTTTATCACCTTTTTAAAAATGAAAAAGCTGTAACCAGGAGAACTTTAGTAACTTGTCCAAGGTCATAAAATAAATAATGTGCAAGGTTGGAGTTTCAGTCTTAGGAGTTACAGGTGATGTCTTTTCCACCACATGGGATCTCAAAGCTCTAAGGAGCTGATATGCAAAGCAGTAACAAATTTCAAGGCCACCTTCTTTGAATAAAGTAATGCTAACAAAATAGCACTCAAAATTCTCCAAGATAGGCTTCAGCAGTACAGGAACTGAGAATGCCCAGATGTTCAAGCTGCATTTAGAAAATGCAGAGGAACAAGAGATCAAATTGCCAACATTTGTTGGATCATAAAAAAAAAAGCAAGGGAATTCCAGAAAAACATCTACTTCTGCTTCATTGACTACACTAAAGCCTTTGACTGTGTAGATCACAATAAATTGTGCAAAATACTTAAAGAGATAGGAATACAAGACCATCTTACCTTCCTCCTGAGAAACCTGTATGCAGGTCAAGAAGCAACAGTTAGAAGCAGACAGGAAACAATGGACTGGTTCCAATTTGGTAAAGGAGTACATCAGGCTGTATATTGTCACCCTGCTTGTTTAACTTATATGCAGACTACATCATGGAAAATGCTGGGCTGGTTGAAGCACAAGCTGGAATCAAGATTATGGGGAGAAATACCAATAACTTCATGTATGCAGATTGACACTACACTTACAGAAGAAAACAAAAAGGAACTAAGGAGACTTCTATGATGAAAGTGAAAGAGGAGAGTGAAAAATCTGGCTTAAAACTCAACATTTTAAAAACTAAGATCATGGCATCTGGTCCCATCATTTCCTGGCAAATAGAAGATGAAACAAAGGACAGAGTGACAGACTATTTTCTTGGGCTCCAAAATCACTGCAGATAGTAACTGCAGCCATGAAATTAAAATACACTTGCTCCTTGGAAGAAAAGCTATGAGAAATCTGAACAGCATATTACAAAGCAGATACATTACTTTGACAACCATGGGCCATATAAAAGTGAAAGTCCATGGAATTCTCCAGGCCAGAATATTAGAGTGGGTAGCCATTACCTTTTTCAGTAGATCATCCAAATCCAGGAATTGAATCCAGGTGTCCTGCATTGTGGGTGGCTTCTTTACCAGCTGAGCCACAAGGCGAAGCCTCAAGGTCCATATAATCAAGGCTATGGTTTTTCCAGTAGTCTTGTACAGTTGTGAGAGCTGGACCCTAAAGAACGCTGAGCACTGGAGAATTGATGCCTTCGACCTGTCGTGTTGGAGAAGACTCTTGAGAGTCCCGTGGACAGCAAGTAGATCAAACCAGTCAATCCTGAAGGAAATCAACCCTGAACATTCATTGAAGGGACTGATGCTGAAGCTGAAGCTCCAATACTTGGCCACCTGATGCAAAGAGCTGACTCATTGGAAAAGGCTCTGATGCTAGAAAAGATTGAAAGCAAGAGGAGAAGGGGACCACAGAGGATGAGATGGTTGAATGGAATCACTGATTCAATGGACATGAGTTTGAGCAAGTTCTAGAAAATGGACAGGGAAGCCTGGGGTGTTGCAGTCCATGGGGTCACAAAGAGTCAGACAGCACTGAGTGACTAAACAATAACGCTTTCTCTGTTGGCTTAATTGGACCTGTCATTTCTAAGCAAGCAGTGTGAGGCCACAGAAAGGATTTAGAATTAGAAGTCTGGCAATACCCAGTTTCCACATCTATAGCTAGGGATGATAAATTACAGTTTGCTGTTAAAAACTCCTGAGGTGTTAGTTAAAAATGCACATTTTCCATTTCCCCCAGAAAGTCAGATTCAGAAGGTCTGAGGGTAAAACTCAAATATGGATTTGTAATAAGCATATATGATAGTTCTTATTAGCAGACAAGTTTAGAAATGATTGGCCCACAGGATTTTTGTTTGAATTAAATATAATAAGATGGTGTATACATCAAGCACTTGGCACAGAGCAGCCTTTTCTAAACCTTAGGTTTCTTCTCCCTGTCTTCATCAAAGTCGTGTTTTGTTTTTCCATTTCTTTACTTTTGATTATTGGTATTAAGAAGACAAGCTTCAGCTTCCAATGCCAAAGTTCTGGAACTTTCTCATAGAGAACATGGTCTTGGGTTGGTCAGGGTGGAAGTTAAGCCTTTGGATAGTTTGATGAAGAATCCATTAAGTTTCTATAATTCTCTTAAATAAATTTATTGCACCATTCCATTTCACCCTTATTCAAGGAGCAGGAATATCTAGATGATGAATTTATTTTACTTGTCTACTGATTTATAAAACCTACTTTCTGCCTTGAGCTCTGAGTGTTTTGCACCTATATAAACAATACACCCCCACATAATCACTCCTATCAAACAAACTACATTCTCTAAGATAAATCTATCCTCACTTCCATTTTGCCAGAGGGTTTGGCCTTCCGCCTGGTCCCAGCATTCAGATTAAAAAGTGAATGTGAACAAATGTTAGGTGCTGAGTCATGTCTGACTATTTGTGACCTCATGGACAGTAACTCACCAGACTCCTCTGTCCATGGAATTCTCCTGCAAAGAATGCTGGAGTGAGTAGCCATCCCCTTTCAGATAAAACATGAACATAAATCTACCTACTCTCCCGTCTTATTGGTTCAGATGCCCAACCAAATGTTTTCCAGAGACATAGTGACAGGCTTTACCTGGAAAATGAATAGCCGCTTGGTGGTCAGAGTTGGAGAACTTTCTTTCCTCTTGTTTAGTTGCTAAGTCGTGTCCGATTCTTTGCGACCCCATGGAGTGCAACATGCCAGGCCTCCCTGTCCCTCACTGTCTCCCTGAGAATGAAAATGGTGTTTGTTGTATTTACAGGCCACAGAATTTTGAGATCTGCAGTCAAAATTTTGATTAAAAAAAAAAAAAATCCATGTTTCTCCTTTCATTCAAAACAACTATAACTTATTTCACTCACCCTAACCAATGGTTAGGGTGAAATTAAAAGTGAAATTAAAAGACGCTTACTCCTTGGAAGGAAAGTTATGACCAACCTAGATAGCATATTCAAAAGCAGAGACATTACTTTACCAACAAAGGTTCGCCTAGTCAAGGCTATGGTCTTTCCTGTGGTCATGTATGGATGTGAGAGCTGGACTGTGAAGAAGGCTGAGCGCCGAAGAATTGATGCTTTTGAACTGTGGTGTTGGAGAAGACTCTTGAGAGTCCCTTGGACTGCAAGGAGATCCAACCAGTCCATTCTGAAGGAGATCAATCCTGGAATTTCTTTAGAAGGAATGATGCTAAAGCTGAAACTCCAGTATTTTGGCCACCTCATGCGAAGAGTTGACTCATTGAAGAAGACTCTGATGCTGGGAGGGATTGAGGGCAGGAGGAGAAGGGGACGTCAGAGGATGAGATGGCTGGATGGCATCACTGACTTAATGGGTGTGAGTCTGGGTGACCTCCGGGAGCTGGTGATGGACAGGGAGGCCTGACGTGCTGTGGTTCATGGGGTCGCAAAGAGTCGGACACGACTGAGCGACTGATCTGATCTGATCTGAACCAATGGTTTTCAACCATGCACAATTTTGCTCCCCCAGAGGAGGGTAAATGCCAGGGATGCTTCTAAAAATTCCCCAATGCACAGGACAGCATCACAACAAATAATTGTCAAGCCCAAAATTAATAGTACTAAGTTAACTAAAGTTAATAGTACTAAGATAAGGAAACACTTCCTTACACCAATTGTCATGCTTGGCTAAAATTGATTCTCGTCTAATTTTGACAACCAGCCTGTAACAGCAACTCTTTTGGCAGAAAAAAACCCATATGTGATCATCAAAGCAGAGAAAGAGGAAACACATTTACTGGGTACCACTATGGGCCCAAATATTGTGCTTAGCCTGTTCCAAAGTTTATCTAAGTCAATCTTTTTAACAATCCTTCACCATACCCATTTTACAGGCCAGGAAAATAAGGTTAAAAATATTTAAATAATTGACGAAGGGTTACTCAGTTCAGAAAAGATAAAACTGAAATCATACCAAGCTCTTTCTAATTTTAAGGCCAACGATCTAGCCACTGTACACAGTGATCATGGATAAATGATAGCCATAGAGCTTTAGCTCTACCCAAATCTTATCTTTTATGGGCACTGTAATTATCACCTAAAACCTAGGTTCCCTTTGAATTTGTACATTATCTGGCATTTTGGCTTTCCTTGAAATCTGAGGGGAAATATAAAAGCCTTTCAGCCAAGCATCAGCATCAGTATCCATGTGAGTGGCATTCCCTTCATCCAGTGTTTTTATTTCTCAACCCATGGCCTTTCTGCACCATAGCAGAATTCGAGCCTGAAATTGTTAGTGGGAGTGCTATTGATATTTAGAGAAAAAAAAAAAATGATGTTGCCCAGAATTACAGTCCTCTGTTTTTCATTGCAGTTGCTTTTAGCATCTCTGGTACCTGGGCAGTAAATGTCAACAGATATTCTCCAGTTATTGTGACAGCCTGAAACACACATACCCCAACACTCTCTTAGGGGCAGTGTCACTACCCAACTTTGAGAATACTGGGTCCCAAGTTCTCACTCCAATATTATGCCTGTGCTTTTTTGTTACTCACAGATACATGTGTAATTCAGCTGTTTTTATCTTCCCAGAGTTGGGAATGGGGTTTCATTGTGTCAGATCATTTCTCTTTCTTATTCAAAGGGAAGTTTTAAGGATGCTTTCACATTGGCATTCTGGTCAGTTGCCTGGTTTGTTTATGTTTTTGACACTGAGATCTGCAGTCACACCCCCTGCTTTTCCCATTCCCAAGACTGTGTACCTACTAGAATTCTTTCTTCCCTAAACACAGCTGTTCAGGTCCTCCCCACTTGTCTATCTATTCCTAACTACTCAAATGCACTTCCAAATCAGATGTACTTACCACTCAGATGCACTTTCTCCTGGAGGTTTCCCCTGATTAATCGAGGAGAATCTGGTCTCTCTTTCTCCCCTGAAACCCTTTAATATATTATATCAGTGGAAAATAAAATCTTCCTGTAAAAGGTCAAAGAATAAATATTTTACATTTTGCAGGCCATGTGGTTTCAGTTGTAACTGCTCAATGCTTCCGTTGTAGTAGGGAAGCAGTCACAAGCCTATATGTAAAGAAATGGGTGTATCCATGTTCTACTGAAGTATTACTTATGACATTAAAATTTGAAATATATGTATTTAGTTGTCATGAGATAGCATGTTTTTCCCAATCATTTAAAAGTATATAACCATACTTAGTTCACAGGTCATACAAAAATAAGCAGCAAGCCATATTTGACTCACAGGCCATCATTTGCTGAAACTTGCTTTATATCATCACTTTCTTTTTGTGTTTATCACATTCTAGCTCCTTGACATGTCAAGTGGGGTCCTCAGGCCAGCATCATGGATTTCACCTCAGTCCTTTGAGAAATTCAGAATCTCATGTATAATGAATCAGAATCCTCATTTTAATGAGATTTCTAAGTGATTTATGTACTCAATACAGTCTATATACACTGATAAGGCTTGCTTATTAATTGTTTGTGTCCACACGCTCACCTCCCACCTCCCCACAGTAGACAGTAAACTCTTTGATAGCAAATATGCCTGTCATATATATTTTTGATTCCTTACACTTCACAAAAAAAGGAATATGATTGCTTTTGAGAGTGAATTAATTAATGAGTTATGAAAGCTTAATTAATATACCTCTTGGTCTTCAGGCTGCCCGTTTCTCTCTTTCCCTTCACTCTTTTTATTATCTGTCTCTCCCAAAAGCTTGATTTTCTATTTTCTGGATAATCCATTAGGGAAAGAGAACAAGTCTTTTCTTTGTTAATTAAGATAAAAAGAGAGGCAGAATCTTGGAGATTTCAGATCCTCCCTAATTGTGATTGGAGAACTGCCAATTTTATGCTCTCAGAAGGGCTTGCCTGTATGCTTTGCCTTCATATATTTCTCTTGGCTGCATTAAACTATTTTTTTTTATCCCTATATTAGATGTTTGCCTCTTTTAGAAGCAGCTGAATTGTTAACAAATTTCATAGCTCCTGATTTCTACATGAAATTCCTGGACTAGCAAGATCAAATTTGTAACCACAAACACATGCTGGAAGCCACTCATCTTTCACTGAGATCCCCACATGGATCAAGGGATTTTTAGTTATAGCAGGAAGCAACAGAATCTTTTTAAATGGTTGTGTTTTTCAGGAATAACTACATAAATCATGCAGGCTCAACCTTTCATCTCTTTTTGTTCTTTAAATATACATACATAAATATTCTTTAATTTATAGGAACATTAAATTGACCATGTTAAAGTGAACAATTCCATGGCTCTTAGAACATTGATAATGTTGTGCAAACACCACCTTTATTTAGTCCCAAAACAATTCCATCGCCCCAAAAAGAAAGCTTGTACTTACTAAATAGTTACTCCCCATTTCCCCCCTCCCTCAACCCCTGACTGCTACAAATCTGCTTTCTGATGTGGATTTAACTATTCTGAATATTTCATATAAATGGAATCATACAACACATGACTTTTTGGGTCTTCAAGCTTCTTTAATATTCCCAAGTTTCATCTCTGTTGTAGCATGTATCAGTATTTTATTCCTCTTTATGACTGAATGATATTCCATGATATCAACAGGCCACAGATTGTTTATCCATTTGCCTATTAACAGATCTTTGCTTTGTTTACACCTTTAGTATATTATGAATAGTATGGCTATAAATTTGCATGTACAGGTTTTTGTTTGAGTACCTACTTTTAATTATTTTGGATATACACCTAAGAGTGGAATTGCTGGGTTATATGATAATTATGTTTCACTTTTTGAGGAACTGGCAAATTGCTTTACTGTATTTTTTGCAGGACATTTATCTTATGCCAAGCATTGAGCTAGAGTTCACACAGCACTTGGACCAAAAAAAAAAAAAAAAAAAATCTAGAGACAGGATGAAACCAGAGGACTGAAGTAGTCTAAGCAGTCTTTAGGAATCCATGACAGTTGTGCCTCTCTTGTTCTTTCTCCTCTGCCTTAATTATCTTCCTCTTTCCATGTATTTTCTCTTTACTATTATTATAAAATGTAACAAGAAGGAGCGGAGGGCAGAAGCACCATGGAGAGTTACCATCAGCAAGGATTAATAACAATAATAACCACTATTTATTGGACAAATATCATGCCATGTAGTAGGCATTATCAACACTTTTTAAAACATTTCCACAGTTTTTTCTTGATGAAATTAAAAATACAATGTCAAAAATGAATAAGATCATTTTTTAAATAGTAAAAGTTTGCTAATAAGAAGAATAACATTTTACTTAATTGGAGTTTAAAGTTACTGTTTATTATCATCAGAATTGACTATGAAAGTTCATATTTAATGTTGATTTGTAATGAGATTTTGTTTGATTTATTTATTTTAAAAACTTTTAGGTTTTACTTTGGAGTATAGCCAGTTAGCAATGTTGTGATAGTTTCAGATGGATAGCAAAGGCACTCGGGCATACATATACATGCATCCATTCTCTCCCAAACTCCCCTGTCATCCAGGCTGCCATATAACAATGAGTAAATTTCTCTGGGCTATACGGAAGGACCTTCTTAGTTATCCATTTTAAATATAGCAGAGTGTACATGTTGATCCCAAACTCCATAACTATCTCTTCTCTTCATCCTTATCCCCTGACAAGCATAAATTCATTCTCTAAGTCTGTGAGTTTGTTTCTGTTTCATAAATACATTCATTTGTACCATTTATTTTTAGATCCTGCATATAAGGGATGTTATACAATATTTCTCCTCTGTCTGACTTACTTCACTCAGCATGGCACTCTCTGAGTCCATCCATATTGCGGCAAATGGCATTATTTGATTTTTAATGGCCAAGAAATATTCCATTGTATATATGTACCATGTTTCCTTTATGCACGGCTCTGTTGAGGAACGTGCAACTGATATTTTCAGAAAGGGATTGAAGACTTGGAGAATTAAGAAGCATATTCATGTTTGAATGTCAGAACCAGAATTTGGTCAGTATAACAACAAAATGTATAGTCTTTCAAAACACTACCACGTTGCCATTTCTTGACCAGTAGTAACCAAAAAATCTCAACACAAGCATCAAAAAGCACATGTCAAGGCTGCCCTTGGCTATTAGGGAGTCACAGACAGTTAATTTATGCCAGTCGACTCCACTGTAGAACAATCATCATACTTGTAGTTTGGCCTGGGTTCTAAGGAGGAGTACAGTCTCAGTAATATCTATGAAGATCATAGAGTATAACTACCATGTAATCTAGCAATTCTACTTCTGGATATTTATCTGAAGGAAACAAGAACACTAATTCAAAGAGATATCTGCATTCCATTCATTTTGGCATTATTTACAATAGAGAAGATATGGAGGCAACCTGTGTCCATCAAGAGAAGGCAATGGCACCCCACTCCAGTACTCTTGCCTGGGGAATCCCATGGACAGGGGAGCCTGGTGGGCTGCCATCTATGGGGTCGCACAGAGTCAGACACAACTGAAGTGACTTAGCAGCAGCAGCAGCTGTGTCCATCAATGAATGAATGGATAAAGAAGATATATCATGGAATATTAACCACAAAACAAATGAAACCTTGCCATTTGTGAAATATGGGTGGACCTAGAAGCTATTGCTGCTGCTACTGCTGCTGCTAAGTCACTTCAGTCATGTCCAACTCTGTGCGACCCCATAGATGGCAGCCCACCAGCCTCCCCCGTCCATGGGATTCTCCAGGCAAGAACACTGGAGTGGGTTGCCATTTCCTTCTCCAGTTAGAAAGTATTATATTAAACTAAATAAGTTAGACAAAGACAAATGTTGCATATTTTTACTCATATATGGAATGTAAAATACAAATAAAACAAAATAGATTCATAGATGCAAGATACAAATTGGTGGTCACCAGAGTAGGGAGAAGTTAGGAGAAGGGGCAGGTGAAATAGGTGAAAGGGATTAAAAGGTACAAACTTTCAGGTATAAAATAAATGTCATTGGGGTATAACGTATAACCTAGTAAGTATAGTCAATAATACTGTAATAACTTTGTATGGTGCTAGATGGTAATTAGATTTATCATGGTGATTACTTCCTAATGCATATTAGTATTGAATCAACATGATGAAAACCTGAAAGTAATAGGATATTGTATGTCAATTATATTTCAATAAAAAAGAAATTTGGAAAAAGACCCTAGATCCTTTCTATAGGGACCAGTTGAGAGCTTAATGACATGACATGGACCTAAGGTGACTCTCTATGCATAACTGCCCAGAATGGTCTGGTATTGTCACTGAAGTAATGTAAGGTGCTCACAGTTTTCTCAAAGTGAGGAGTGTTGCAAATGATTTATTTTATATAAAGTAGATAAAGTTCAAATCTACCCCTAAAGCAGTGTCTCTGTCATTCACTTTGCTTGTAGGTAGGTTTTTTAATATAAGAGGAAAGAAGGTAGCTGTAAAGTTACCCCAAAATCTATCTCAGAGCTTCTGGAATTTGAGAAATCATCAAAATCACATGACTTGCTTGAAAACACATTCCTGGGCCTAACTGCCAGAGATGCTGATGCAGTAGGTCTGGGTAGGGCACTCAATGCTACATTTCTAACAAGCCCCTAGGTGATGCTCAGCCTGGATGTGCCACTCACAAGACAGTTCAGAGTAGGCAAGTGAGAAGTATAATGGGAAAGGATCCTAGAGATCTGCTTGCAGAACCTCTATCCTTTGTTCCCCTCCTGTCTCTAGATAAGTGCTGTACATTGCAAACTTTTAAACTCTGCACCTGGCACAGGTAATGGTCAGTTTTTAAATGTAATGAAATAGTTTGGCTGTTCCTCAAATGATTAAACACAACATTACCATATGACCCAGCAATTCCACTCCTAGGTATATATCCAAAATAATTGAAAATAGGTGCTTAAAAACGTGTATACACAAGTTCATAGATACCACTTCAAGTCCACTGAGGCACCTGTGAAGCCCTAGCACACACATGTTTATAGACTGCACTTGAAGTAGCACTGAACAATCTTAATTGTGCTGAAACTTCCAATAACCAGCCATTACAGACAGCACTTTATGACTCTACAAGGTATCTGTGGGTTTTCTCAAAAAGCAGCATATTCCCATGGGAATCTGTACCACACGAATGTCATGTATGTGTTCAGTTAAGATAAAATTTTAAAACCATTAGCCCAGAGATTTGGGAGATTTAAAGAGTCTCAGATCCCATTCATATTGCTCAGGCTACAAGAACAGTGACAATTATGCTAATATGTCAGTTTTACTCCTGAAACTCCTTGGCAGGTTAGGGGGATTTGCTTATGAGGCAGAAGTAAGCCAAGTGTTCCCTCCCAGCAGCTGCCTCTATCATAGTGTCCTCTGCCAAGCTACAATTTCTGACCTTCATACCTCTTTAGAGCTCATCTTTTATGATGGAGCATCTTCCTTGAGGTGGTTGTAAAGTTTATTCAAGGCAACTGGGAGGCAAAAGTCTGTGAGCTGAAGCTGAGAGGAAATGAAATGAGAGCTGTGTTAATTTCATGTTAATAACAGCAAAGCAATTTTCTTACAGGAAATAACTAGTTACCTTAATCATTTTAAGTAGTTATTAGCAGCAGCCTAAAAGGATGTTTATGCTTATCACAATATGAGCACAAAGGAAATGAAGGCATGAACATCAAGACTTTAAACAGATTTCTGGCATCCTCCTTCTAGGTAGATGATTAAATGGTATTAATCTTTAAAACTGATTTCAATCTTGAGATCATAACCATGTGATAAAATGCTAAATTAACTGCTGGAAATAGAGGTAGGCCCAATAGATTTATTGTGCCAATTTACCAACAGCAAAAGTGTGCACCACTGTTGTGAGGAAGGCCATAGAAAAGAAATAATGACAGGTAGATATATGGATTAATTAATTAAATACATATAACAGCATCTTTCCCAATATAATGACTTCCTCAGAAGCTGCTCTATATGTTTCTGAGAATAAGAAAGCTACAATACATCATTTGTTGTTTCATTCCACCCCACCCCTAAGATAATGATTGGAGATTAGAAAATGAATAAAACTCAGGCAACTTATGCAGACCACACCCACACAATAGAAAAGAAAAAAAAAATTGCAAAAGAAAAAAATACTTGTTCAAAGATTTTATAGTTTTAAGACATGTCAAGTAATTTTTTCCTAAGTAAGAGGACAATTTTTACCTGTGATCATTGTACTTTGTAAGAAGAATTAGCTTGATAATTCAGGAAAATCATCCATATCAACAAAGTGCATTTAGTAACCAGTGATGCAAGAGGGGCTATGTTAGGTCCTAGAGAAACTTTCCGTAAACCACATTCTGCTTTCCAGTAATTCTCATCATTCTGGAGAGATGTTTCTATAAACAGTAATTGTAACTTGGAGTGGTAAATGTCTTAGTTTATGTTGTAAATAAACTATGTTGTAGGAATAAAGGTAACACAGAGGCACAAGAGAGCATTCCCACCTGGAAGGTGAAGCCTGGGCAGGGTTAAAAAGAATGAATAAGAGTTTGCTAGATGGACACAGTAGAGAAGGATATATCTGGTGGAGGGAAGTTCAGTTCAGTTGCTCAGTTGTGTCTGACTCTTTGCAACCCCATGGACTGAAGCACGCCAGGCCTCCCTGTCCATTACCAAATCCCGGAGTCCACCCAAACTCATGTCCATTGATTTGGTGATGCCATCCAACCATCTCATCCTCTGCTGTTCCCTTCTCCTCCCACCTTCAATCTTTCACAGCATCAGGAACTTTTCAAGTGAGACAGTTCTTTACATCAGATGGCCAAAGTATTGGAGTTTCGGCTTCAACGTCAGTCCTTCCAGTGAATATTCAGGACTCATTTCCTTTAAGATGGACTGGTTGGATCTCCTTGCAATCCAAGGGACTGTCAAGAGTCTTCTCCAACACCACAGTTCAAAAGCATCAATTCTTCAGTGCTCAGCTTTCTTTATAATCCAACTCTCACATCCATACATGACTACTGGAAAAACAATAGCTTTGACTAGATGGACATTTGTTGACAAAGTAATGTCTCTGCTTTTTAATACGGTGTCTAGGTTGGTTATAGTTTTTCTTCCAAGGAGCAAGCATCTTTTAATTTCATGCCTGCAGTCACCATCTGCAGTGATTTTGGAGCCCAAGAAAATAAATAAAGACTCTCACTGTTTCCATTGTTTCCCCATCTATTTGCCATGAAGTAATGGGACCAGATGCCATGATCTTAGATTCCTGAATGTTGAGCTTAAAGCTAACTTTTTCACTCTCCTCTTTCACTTTCATCAAGAGGCTCTTTTGTTCCTCTTCCGTTTCTGTCATAAGAGTGGTGTCATCTGCATATCTGAGGTTATTGATCTTTGTCCTGGCAATCTTGATTTCAGCTTGTGCTTCGACCAGCCCAGTGTTTCTCATGATATACTCTGCACATAAGTTAAATAAGCACGGTGAGAATATACAGCCTTGATGTACTCCTTTCCCGATTTGGAGCCACTCTGTTGTTCCATGTTCAGTTCTAACTGTTGCTTCAGATCAGATCAGATAAGATCAGTCAATCAGTCGTGTCCGACCCTTTGTGACCCCATGAATCACAGCACGCCAGGCCACCCTGTCCATCACCAACTTCCAGAGTTCACTGAGACTCACATCCATCGAGTCCATGATGCCATCCAGCCATCTCATCCTCTGTTGTCCCCTTCTCCTCTTGTCACCAATCCCTCCCAGCATCAGAGTCTTCTCCAATGAGTCAACTATTTCAATGAGGTGGCCAAAGTACTGGAGTTTCAGCTTTAGCATCATTCCTTCCAAAGAAATCCCAGGGCTGATCTCCTTCAGAATGGACTGGTTGGATCTCCATGCAGTCCAAGGGACTCTCAAGAGTCTTCAACACCACAGTGCAAAAGCATCAATTATTCGGTGCTCAGCCTTCTTCACGGTCCAACTCTCACATTCATATATGACCACAGGAAAAAACATAGCCTTGACTAGATGAACCTTTGTTGGCAAAGTAGTGTCTGCTTTTGAATATGCGATCTAGGTTGGTCATAACTTTCCTTCCAAGGAGTAACCGTCTTTTAATTTCATGGCTGCAGTCACCATCTGCAGTGATTTTGGAGCCGCCCAAAACAAAGTCTGACACTGTTTCCACTGTTTCCCCAGCTATTTCCCATGAAGTGACGGGACTGGATGGCATGATCTTCGTTTTCTGAATGTTGAGCTTTAAGCCAACTTTTTCACTCTCCACTTTCACTTTCATCAAGAGGTTTTTTAGTTCGTCTTCCATTTCTGCCATAAGGGTGGTGTCATTTGCATATCTGAGGTTATTGATATTTCCCCCGGAAATCTTGATTCCAGCTTGTGTTTCCTCCAGTCCAGCGTTTCTCATGATGTACTCTGCATGTAAGTTAAATAAACAGGGTGACAATATACAGCCTTGACAAACTCCTTTTCCTATTTGGAACCAGTCTCTTGTTCCATGTCCAGTTCTAACTGTTGCTTCCTGACCTGCATACAAATTTCTCAAGAGGCAGATCAGATAGTCTGGTATTCCCATCTCTTTCAGAATTTTCCACAGTTTATTGTGATCCACATAGTCAAAGGCTTTGGCATAGTAAATAAAGTAGCTGCTGCTGCTAAGTCGCTTCAGTCATGTCCGACTCTGTGCGACCCCATAGACGGCAGCCCATTAGGCTCCCCCATCCCTGAGATTCTCCAGGCAAGAACACTGGAGTGGGTTGCCATTTCCTTCTCCAATGCATGAAAGTGAAAAGTGAAAGTGAAGTCTCTCAGTCGTGTCCAACTCTTAGGGACCCCATGGACTGCAGCCTACCAGGCTCCTCCGTCCATGGGATTTTCCAGGCAAGAGTGATGGAGTGGGCTGCCATTGCAATAAACCAGAAATAGTTGCTTTTCTGGAACTCTCTTGCTTTTTCCATGATCCAGCAGATGTTGGCAATTTGATCTCTGGTTCCTTTGCCTTTTCTAAAACCAGCTTGAACATCAGGAAGTTCACGTTCACATATTGCTGAAGTCTGGCTTGGAGAATTTTGAGCATTACTTTACTAGCGTGTGATATGAGTGCAATTGTGCAGTAGTTTGAGCATTCTTTGGCATTACCTTTCTTTGGGATGGGAGTGAAAGTTGACATTTTCCAGTCCTGTGGCCACTGCTGAGTTTTCCAAATTTACTGGCACATTGAGTGCAGCACTTTCACAGCATCATCTTTCAGGATTTGGAATAACTGTTGCTTCTTTTTTTAAATTTAATTTTATTTTATTTAACTTTACAATATTGTATTGGTTTTGCCATATATCAAAATGAATCTTTCACAGGTATACACGTGTTCCTCATCCTGAACCCTCCTCCCTCCCCATACCATCCCTCTGGCTCATCCCAGTGCACCAGCCCCAGGCATCCAGTATCAGGCATCTAACCTGGACTGGCGACTCATTTCGTATATGATATTATACATATTTCAATGCCATTCTCCCAAATCATCCCACCCTCTCCGTCTCCCAGAGTCCAAAAGACTGTTCTATATATCAGTGTCTCTTTTGCTGTCTCGTATACATGGTTATTGTTACCATCTTTCTAAATTCCATATATATGCGTTAGTGTACTGTATTGGTGTTTTTCTTTCTGGCTTACTTCACTGTGTATAATAGGCTCCAGTTTCACCCACCTCATTAGAACTGATTCAAATGTATTCTTTTTAATGGCTGAGTAATACTCCATATGATTATCTCAATAGATGCAGATAAAGCCTTTGATAAAATTCAACATCCAGTTATGATAAAAACTCTCCAGAAAGCAGGAATAGAAGGAACATACCTCAACATAATAAAAGCTATATATGACAAACCCACAGCAAACATTATCCTCAATGATGAAAAATTGAAAGCATTTCCTCTAAAGTTAGGAACAAGACAAGGGTTCCCACTTTTACCATTACTATTCAACATAGTTTTGGAAGTTTTGGCCACAGCAATCAGAGCAGAAAAAGAAATAAAAGGAATCCACATTGGAAAAGAAGAAGTAAAACTCTCACTGCTTGCAGATGACATGATCCTCTACATAAAAAACCCTAAAGACTCCACCAGAAAATTATTAGAACTGTTGCTTCTTGACTTGCATACACAGTCCTCAGGAAGCTGGTCAGGTCGGGGGAAAAGTATCTTCAAAGGTGTACATGTGCAGTTGGGTCTGTCTAGGAAACTGCATAGGGTTAGCATATATGGTTTGCAGAAAGAGTGAAGGATTCGAAATTGTGAAGGGATTTTCAGTGATGCAAAAGAGCCTAGATGTTTCCCTAAGGAGAATGTGGTGTTAGAAGAATTCCCTAAGCAGAAGAATAAAATGTTTAGGCTTAAGTCACCATAATGCCCACTGTGCCTAGACTCAATTAGAGTGGCATAAGGTTGAAAGCAGCAACGCTAGTTAGGAGGTTATGAAATAATCCTGGTAAGGTTAGGCATGGCCCTGAACTAAAGTAGTGGTGTTGGGAATAAAGAGGACAGAGATAATTAAAAGAACTATTAGAAATATTCCTGATAATCTAGAGGACTTTGTGACTGCTTGGAATAAGGAAAACAAGAGTCTTCCTAAGTAGATCTGTTGCAAGTGTATCAGTGCAGTGGTGGGTGGATGATGGCTTTATTAGAGGTCTTACAAGAGAAGCAGATCCAAGAGAAGTCCAAGTGATGGGACTGTGAGCATGGTTTAGTATAAGCTGCAGCTTGGAACATAAAATTCCCTGCAAGAGCTCAAAAGTTTCCCCTGCCTAGATGCAACAATTTACCACAGCCAGTTGGGGAAGCCATATGGGATTGCCTTGGGTTGGCCCTTTATCTTTCCCATATGGGGTTTTAGGCTTTCTGCTTTCCAAATGCTGAAAAATTAGAATGAGCATAAGAAGCTCATAAGAAGCTTCAGGGCTGTTATTGGGAGGCTGTGTTTGTTCATCGAGGCTCTACCTCTCTCTACATTCACCAACCTAGAAAGCAAAGAATAGTCCTTGCTGCTGCTGCTGCTGCTAAGTCGCTTCAGTCATGTCCAACTCTGTGCAACCCCATAGACGGAAGCTCACCAGGCTCCCCCATCCCTGGGATTCTCCAGGCAAGAATATTGGAGTGGGTTGCCATCTCCTTCTCCAATTCATGAAAGTGAAAAGTGAAAGTGCAGTCGCTCAGTCGTGTCCAACTCTTAGCGACCCCATGGACTGGAGCCTACCAGGATCCTCCATCCATGGGATTTTCCAGGCAAAAGTACTGGGGTGGGGTGCCATTGCCTTCCCCAAGTCCTTGCTGGAACCCATTCAATTCAACAGGCCATAAGGCATGAAGCATGTTCAACACAATTACCAGCAAGAGAGGTACGTGCTTTTGTGTCAGTCCAAGACAGAGTTAGCCTTCTTGTCTCCTGGGCAGGCCTAAGGGTGTACCACAGGAACACCTGTTATTGGAGTTCTCCTTCCAGGCTTCCTTTCCTGCAAAGCTTATTAGAACTCCCAACAGAAAGCAACCAATCCCTGAGGGAACTCATTTTATCTATTGAAGGAAGTGACAGAAGGGCAAGAGATCTGAAATAAATTTCATTTATTTCTGTTTAATTCAGAATTTATTTCTGTTCAATTCAGATCTACTGTACAGAGCTGGGAAAATAGCTCTGGCAGAGGTATTGGGACATGAGCTTTGCCTGAATTTCTGCAACCCTACCTGAAGCACTGGAGAGGGTTCAGGAAAGAAAGCAAGATCTCTGGAGTCCAATTTTATTTTGGCTCTGGTTCAGAGCTGGGAATGGAATTAGGCTCTGGGATTAAAATTCTAGCTCTTAAATTCATTAGCAAAATGTGATATTGGAAAAGCTACTTAACTTCTTTAAGCCTTAGTTCCTTGAATGTGTGCATACATGCATTCTCAGTCACTTAAGTCATGTTTGTCTATTTGCCACTCTATTGACTGTAAACCATGAGGCTCCTCTGTCCAGGAATTCTCCAGGCAAGAATACGGGAGTGGGTTGTCATGTCATCCTCCAGGAGATCTTTCTGACTCAGAGATCAAACCCATGTCTTCTGCCTTGAATGCATTGAAAATGGATTCTTCCCACTGAGCCACCACAGAAGCCCTAGTTCCACACCACGTCTATAAAAGGGCGATGATGAAATTGTTATTACATGACCTCACAGGGGATTCATTGAGAGGATTAAATAAGATGATATTTGTGAATCAACAAGTACAACACCCAGTATATATTAGGAAACCAGTAAGTGTCAGTTATATTACTGTACTAACTTAGGGCAACTGACCTCCAACCCACGGATAAGTAACTTATATGTAAAACAATGAACTGCTAATGAAACTTATAGCTTAGACATGCTGTGATCCCATGTACATTGTAGCCATCTTCATGATTGCAGTAGTGGTGGTGATGGAGGTGGTATGTGTGTATGTAGGTATATTTGTACTTTGGGGAAGAGGTAATAAAAAAAAGTTGGGTTGAAGGGGAAATTATGATTGTTCAATGCCTAGTATATGCCTGGCATGTGCTGTGTATTTTATATGCATTAATTTATATAATCACTTGCTAATAAGTTGAAAAACGAGAGAAATAAGTTTTATCTGACCACCTTACCTGTCTCCTGAGAAATATGCATGCAGATGAAGAAGCAACAATTAGAACCAGACATGGAACAATGGACTGGTTCAAAATTGGGAAAACAGTACATCAAGGTTGTATAGTGTCACCCTGCTTATTTAGCATACGCAGAGAACATCATACAAAATGCTGGGCTGGATGAATCACAAGCTGGAATCAAGATTGCTGGAAGAAATATCAATAACCTCAGAAATGCAGATGACACTAATTTAATGGCATCAAGCAAAGAGGAACTAAAGAGTCTCTTAATAAGAGTGAAAGAGGAGAGTGAAAAAGCTGGCTTAAAACTCAACATTCAAAAAAATAAGATCATGGCATCTGTTCTCATCACTTCATGGCAAATAGATGGGAAAAGTGGAAAGAAAAGCAGATTTTCTTTTCTTGGGCTCCAAAATCACTGTGGTGACTGCAGCTACAAAATTAATAGACACTTGCTCCTTAGAAGAAAAATTATTGCAAACCTAGACAGCATATTAGAAAGCAGATAGATCACTTTGCCAACCAAATTCCACCTCGTCAAAGCTATATTTTTTCAAATAGTCATGTATGGATATGAGAGTTGAACCATAAAGAAGGAGGAGTGCCAAAGAAATGATGCTTTCCAATTGTAGTGCTGGAGAAGACTCTTGAGATTCCCTTGGAAAGCAAGGAGATCAAATCAGTCAATCCTACAGGAAATCAACTCTGAATATACATTGGAAGGACTGAAGCTGAAGTTCCAATAATTGGACCATCTGATATGAAGAGCTGGCTCACTGAAAAAGACCTTGATGCTGGGAAAGATTGAGGGCAGAAAGAGAAGGGGGCAGCAGAAGATGAGATGGTTGCATGGCATCACTGACTCAATGGACATGAGTTTGAGCAAACTTCAGGACACAGTGAAGGAGAAGGAAGCCTGGAGTGCTGAAGTCCATGGGGTTGCAGAGTTGGACATAACTTAGCAACTGAACAAGAACAACAATCCCTACCTTAAAAATGAAGAACCTCAAGTTCATAGACGTTAACTCACTGGGTCTAAGTCACAAGAGATAAAGCCAGGCCAGGGTCAGATTTACAATTCTTTCCACTACATAGAGATTTTGGGGAGATTTTTACAAACATACAAAAGTTATAATTTAAAACAGTAAAAGCCAACTTTTAGTGCTATAAGAATTCAAAAAAAACAAGAGAACAAATTCCAACAGGGAAATCAAGAAAGCTACTATGCAGAACATGGCACTTAGGAGGGTCTTTCTATTGGCAGAAAAGATGGCTTAAGAAAATGGCCATTCCAAGTGAAAACCAACAGCACAGGCAAAGTCCAAGCTGTGTGAAACTATTCAGCAATTGGAGGGAGCAGCCAGGAGCCCCTTGCATGACTAGTTGGAGTAGGGGAAGGGGTAGAGAGGAGTGTGAGAGAATGCTGGAGTTGATGGGGCTGTGGAGGCTCTGAGGACCAACAAAGGGCAGGGAGACCTGGAGGTAGAAATAATGAAACAGCATTAGCAGTAGGGAAAAGCCAAGAGGCTGATCCCAGGCCAGAACTTGTAGGGGAGTGATTGGCAGTGTGTCCGGAGTATCTCCTGCCCAGGAGAGACAGAACCTGAGACACAACAGATAGACACACAGAACCTCTCCTCCCAACCTTAGAGATAGGATCCCAGGCAGCTGGAGCTGAGGCTGGAGGATGAGGAAGGAGAATGGACCTCTGGTCCTTTTCTCCACAACTAACACTAAATAGCAGGCAGTATCAGTGGCCTTTGCTCCATAATGAATAATTTGTTTAGCCAGCCTCTCAAACCTGAATGGTCATTCCCAGTCCCGAAGAGTTTACATCCATTTGGAGGCCACATGACTTCACAGTTAACATCTTGTCTTTGGCATCTTGTTTGATCCATTAATAACAATGTGACTAGAACATATTACTTAACATCTCTATGCCTTAGTTTCCTTTTCTGTAAATTGGAGGTAATGATAATTTTCTCATGCATGAAGTTTTTGTGAAGATTAAATTGGACAAAGTATGTGAATGAGCTAACACAGTCCTGGCTCAACTACAGGCTCAGTAATAATGTTCACAAGTGTTCCTGTCATTATTCATTGAGGATATGAGATAAACATGTGGAAATTTAGGAGTAGAATGAACAGTCCAGAAACAGACAGAGAAAGGCAGAGATGGAGGGGGTTTCAGGTATCATTCAGTCTCTCATGTTCACACATGATTTGGTATCCCATAGCTTCAGGGAAGAAAAAGGAATGCAGACCAGAATGATCAGGGAGGCTCTAAGCAGGCAGGACAGTCACAAGAATCATGTAAAGCAGAGGCTGCACCTAAGGCCAAAGAGCAGGTTTGATTCATGGCTCCACATTTCACTAGCTGGCGGACTTGAGGCAAATCATTGCACCTCTCTGACCTCAGTCTCCTCATCTGTTAACTGGGGGAAATTGCTGCTGGTATAGTTGTTACAAGAATTAAATGAGAGACACTCAGGACCCTGCTGGCTCATAGAAAAACTATATAATAGTTATCTTAATATTTTTGAAATTGAAGATTAGGCAAGATGTTGCCAAAATCTTGGCTTTCTGTCAAGTAGAAATACAGAAAGAGAGTTTTGGATGAAAGAGAGTCAGGCAGCTCAGTAGCTGGGTCTGGTGTCTCTGAGGTTATCAGGTATTGAATTTATTTCTGAAATGCAGAATACTACAAGGGAATGTACAGGGAGAAGAATGCAAGGTGCAGAGTATAATTCATATGGATTCATAGTAATTAGCTTTATGAAAGACAAGTCTAACTACAAGGGTTTGTTAGTGAAGTAACAGCTAAGGAATAACCAAGATTGCTTAACTCTTGCAGCCTATTTGGTTGGTTAGTGCCTAAGACTGTTGACTCAATTCTATTTTTGCTCCAACAAATTACTCACTGCTAGTTCATTCCCACCATTTCAATGGAGAAAGGAAAAGAGCATCCTTCTCATCTTATTGAGGACAAAACTTCAGTTTTACTTCACTTGACAACCATCAGCTGTCCAATCCGGTGGAGGGCATCAGTTCAGTTCAGTTCAGTCACTCAGTTGGGTCCAACTCTTTGTGACCTCATGGACTGCAGAGTGGCAAGCCTCCCTGTCTGCCTCCAACTCCTGGAGTTTACTCAAATTCATGTCAATTGAGTTGGTCATGCCATCCAACCATCTCATCCTCTGTCGTCCCCTTATCCTCCCACCTTCAATCTTTTCCAGCATCAGGGTCTTTTCAAATGAGACAGTTCTTCACATCAGGTGGCCAGAGTACTGGAGTTTCAGTTCAACATCAGTCCTTCCAATGACTATTCAGGACTGATTTCCTTTAGGATGGACTAGGAACTCCTTGCAGTCCAAGGGACTCTCAAGAGTCTTCTTCAACATCACAGTTCAAAAGTATCAATTCTTCTGTGCTCAGCTTTCTTTATTTTTTTGTTCCAGGTATTTTTTATTTTTATTTTATTTTATTTTTTTACTTTATAATATTGTATTGGTTTTGCCATACATCAACATGAGTTTGCCACAGGTGTACACGTGTTCCCTCAGCTTTCTTTATAGTCCAACTCTCACATCCATACAGGACTACTGGAAAAACCTTAGCTTTAACTAGATGGACTTTTGTTGGTAAAGTAATGTCTCTGCTTTATAATAGGCTGTCTAGGTTGAACATAACTTTTCTTTCAAGGAGCAAGTGTCTTTTAATTTCATGGCTGCAGTCACCATCTGCAGTGATTTTGGAGCACCCCAAAAAATAAAGTCTGCCACTGTTTCCCCATCTATTTCCCATGAAGTGATGGAACCAGATGGCATGATCTTCGTTTTCTGAATTTTGAGCTTTAAGGCAACGTTTTCACTCCCCTCTTTCAATTTCATCAAGAGCCTTTTTCGTTCTTCACTTTCTGCCATAAGGGTGGTGTGATCTGCATATCTGAGGTTATTGATATTTCTCCTGGCAATCTTGATTCCAGCTTGTGCTTCATCCAGCCTAGTGTTTCTCATGATGTACTCCGCATATAAGTTAAATAAACAGAGTGACAATATACAGCCTTGATGTACTCCTTTTCCTATTTGGAACCAGTCTCTTGTTCCATGTCCAGTTTTAACAGTTGTTTCCTGACCTGCATATAGGTTTCTCAAGAGGCAGGTCAGCTGGTCTGGTATTCCCATCTCTTAAGAATTTTCCACAGTTTGTGGTGATCCACACAGTCAAAGGCTTTGGCATAGTCAATAAAGCAGAAATAGATGTTTTTTCTGGAACTCTCTTGCTTTTTTGATAATCCAACAGATGTTGGCAATTTGATCTCTGGTTCCTCTACCTTTTCTAAAACCAGATTGAACATCTGAAAGTCCACGGTTCACGTACTGTTGAACCCTGGCTTGGAGAATGTTGAGCATTACTTTACTAGCGTGTCAAATGAGTGCAGTTGTGCACTAGGTTGAGCATTCTTTGGCATTGCCTTTCTTTGGGATTGGAATCAAATCCTCTCCCACCCCAAGAGATGAGAACCCTGAGAGATCTTTATTTTGAGGATGAGGAATGATGATCTATCTTCTATAGCTTCTTTAGACAGGGAAAGGGCTAATAGACCCTATTTAGTTGGATCACAGAGCTCTCTCCCTGTGTTACTCACCCCACAGTGACTTCTGTTGTTATTTCAGCAGGATCTGTTCTGAGGAGTGGCTGTATTCTCTGCAACACCATTATCTTGATGTGAAAATGTTGTAACTTGAAGGAGACAAACTTAACAAGTGCTTTTAAAAAAGGCAGAAGCCAAGAATCAGGAAAACAACAACAACAACAAAACTATTGTAACCAGGAGCCAAAGCAGAAGAAAGGACCAAGTTACATTTGATAACAATTTTTATTGTGGTCCAGATAGAGTCAGCCCTTTTGTTATCCTGTCCAAAGGCATGGAGACATTTGGCATGGTCATAACTATTTTTGATATCTTTTTTAAATTTACCCAGCATGACTGATGTTGTTATAGCAGATACAGAAATAGTTGGAGGAGTGACAACCTGAATATTAATAGAAAAAATAGATCTTATTTAGTTTCAAAAAAATAAACCTATCCTAATGTAAACCTGTCACTTCAAGGAGACTTGTAGCCAGGTAGCCACTTGTCTACTTTTATCTCAGTAAGTTTTAACCTTTGATGTGATAGTAATACATAAACCAAAGCAATTGTCACCATTGATACCTTTAGTGTTTTTTAGGTATGAGATGATTTAAGAGTCTGGGTTCATGAAAATCCTTACCTGAAAATATCTATCTGAAGGCCTGTTTTGTCAGTTTTTCCTAGAGCACAGGATGAGTGCTTCATTTCTGAGCTTCATTCTGATCTCTTTTTAGGGAGTGTTGAAGGTCAACAACTGTAGTGGTCATGGTCTAATCTTTGTAGAGATAAACCACAAGTTCCAATTTCCAATCAGTAAGATCTTGTCATGATCATAAATTCAACCATAGTTGGGCAGGACATTTTATGATCATTTCATTCCATGGTGATAAGAATGCTCATTCCTAGGTCTGGCAAAGGTTTTGCTGATGGGCTGCTCAAATTGCTATAATTGGATGAGTCCAGAATAGTAGCAAAAATGGAGAAGGCACTGGCGACCCACTCTAGTACTCTTGCCTGGAAAATCCCGTGGATGGAGGAGCTGGGTAGGCTGCAGTCCATGGGGTCGCTAAGAGTCAGACACGACTGAGCGACTTCACTTTCACTTTTCACTTCCATGCATTGGAGAAGGAAATGGTAACCCACTCTAGTGTTCTTGCCTGGAGAATCCCAGGAATGGGGGAGCCTGGTGGGCTGCCATCTATAGAGTCCCACAGAGTCAGACACGACTGATGTGACTTAGCAGCAGCAGCAGGAGCAAAATGTCTCTGCTCCCCCTGTCTTACTAGTCTCTTATGGACCAGAAAAATATTCTCTCTTTCTGCTTCTTCCCATAGCAAGAGTTACATTATAGCAAACATTGATCTCATATGGAACTACAGAATTTTATTAGAGGCTCATTCACACTTTCTTTGGTAATGCAAGAAACAACAATCTTGTAAAACAGGAACAATGCAAATAACATATCTAGCTGTATTAGTAAAGTTATAAGTAAGAATTAAGCCAAGAAATTCCATTAGGTACAGCTTAGTACATCCCAAGTTGTCTGACTTAGTCTGTTCACTGCATGCTCAGTTGCTTCAGTAGTGTCTGACTCTTTGTGACCCCTGTGGACTGTAACTCACCAGGCTCCTCTGTCCATGGGATTCTCCAGGCAAGAATACTTGAGTGGGTTGCCCTCCCTCAGGGGATCTTCCTGACCCAGGGATCAAACCAGGGTTTCCAAGTTCGATTTAATTGTCCCCACCATAGAACAGCCTTTGAACTTAAATTACCATAGCCTGGTGATTAACTACAAAAATTCATCCCATATTTGTGGGATGTTTTATTCCTTGGCTGAAATTATGCTTGTTGCTCTTATTGAACTTGAGTAATAGAGGAAAGTTTACATTTATGGTCAGGGTCAGAGCAGGTATTATTTACTGGCAGATGAGGGTATCCTCATCTAACAATAACAATAATAGCCTAAACATGACTCTAATTTTTGTTTTAAAATAAATTTCTTAACAGCCCACCAGTTAGAACCTTAGAGTGGAGAAATCCACTCAGGTAACCCAGAAGTACTGCTGCTGCTACTGCTGCTGCTGCTAAGTCGCTTCAGTCGTGTCCGACTCTGTGGGACCCCATAGATGGCAGCCCACCAAGCTCCCCCATCCCTGGGAGTCTCCAGGCAAGAACACTGGAGTAGGTTGCCATTTCCTTCTCCAATTCATGAAAGGAAAAGTGAAAGTGAAGTCGCTCAGTCATGTCTGACTCCTAGCGACCCCATGGACTGCAGCCTACCAGGCTCCTTCATCCATGGGATTTTCCAGGGGAGAGTACTGGAGTGGGTTGCCACAGGTAATTTGCTACAACCTCAGCAATTTGATTGATTGTGTTAAACTAGCATAGGATCATAAGCAAAGGTCCAAGAAGTCAAGAAAACATTATAAATGATCATATGTTTCCAGCTGAGGATCTTGGGCAAACTGTTTTCTTCTGATGTCGTCTTCTTCTTGTCCTGGTGTGAGTGTAATTTCTCCTCTGCTTGAGCACTATTTTAAGGTGATTTTGAAGTCAGCAACCCTCTCTATAGACCAGTCCAGTGCAGGGGCCCTTTGTGAGTAGAAACTAATCCAAGAGTCAACTCCCTTCAGCTTCCCTGTGCATGAGCTAGTTAAAAGTGCCTGATAAGAGTCCTTGCACCCAGGTAGAAGAAAGTCCTTTAAATTGTCTTTTCCAGTGTGCATAACCCCATGGTGCAGGTTATGGGGCATCTGATCCTCATTCAAAGATTGCTGAGATCAGCTTTAGAAATAAATATAGAGTACCCTTTATTAATTTAATTAAGGTTTTCAGCAATATAAAACTCCAGCAAAGAATTATCTGGGAAATGAGTCTTGGTAAACAGACTTTAATTAATAAAACTAAAACTTAATATTCAGTGAAACATATTTTTTTTTCAAAATTACTCCCATTTTAATTAAACACAGTAAAGACTAATTTGTTGTTGTTGTTGTTTAAATGAGTTTGGTCCATTGACCACATGGGTTTCCTTTATATTGACTCACATAATTTCTCAGGAGTCTCAGACTAAATTCCCAAGGGCCTTTCAAGGCCAAGCAAGCCAAACCAAGGGCTTTCCATTCTTGGAGGATTTCTCTCAAGAGATTTTCAAAATACTTTGAGATTTCCTGTACATGTCCAGAGGCACTCTAATTTTTTTTTAACTTACCTGATAAGAATGCTTAGAACTCAAGCATCTCTAATCTCTGAAGGGACAAGCCATAGAGAGAAGCAAATGTTTTAAATTTAAATTACTTAATTGTGGTAAATCATAAGTAGCTCGAGGAAAAGAAGTTTTTCTCTCTTTTTATTTTAAACAGAGAAGCAAAGATTAAAAAAACCACAATACAAAAAGTCATAAAATTTATAATCATAGTAAGCACTTAGTTTAATCACATATAAATAATTTTTTTTCTCTTTGAACCCTGTTTTCCCATTAGTTTTGTTGCCCTTCCCTGATGATTAAGGATGACAGTGACAGTGATGATTTTAAGAAGTTTGTGAAGTTTTTATTAAGGCTTGTATGACTTGTCTATCAAACTAAATAATAATAGTAATAATAAGGTTTGCCTGGGACCTGGGAAGAGCCAGGTGACCATCTTGGATTTGCCATAGTCCTGACTATTTAATTTACAGCTATTGTTGTGTGAGTGCTAAGTCGTCTCAGTTGTGTGTGACTCTGAGACCGTGGATTGTAGCCTGCCAGGCTCCTCTGTCCATGGGATTCTCCAGGCAATGATACTGGAATGGCTTGCCATCCTTTCATCTAGGGGATCTTCCTGATCCAGGGATCCAACTGCCTCTCTCTGCTTTGGCAGGTAGGTACAGTCCATGGAACTTTCTAGGCCAGAATGCTGGAGTAGGTAACCTTTGCCTTCTTCAGGGGATCTTCCCAACCTAGGGATTGAACCCAGGTTACCTGCATTGCAGGCAGATTCTTTACGAGCTGAGCCACAAGAGAAGTCCATAATCTTCATAAATCATAGTAAAATAACAATTGTTTACTTTACCAAAATAACAAATGACTTTAAAGATGAATGTAAATCACTTCAGTTCAGTTCAATCTTTCAGTCATGTCCAACTCTGCGACCCAATAGACTGAAGCACTCCAGTATTCCCTGGCCATCACCAACTTCCAGAGTTTACCCAAGCTCATGTCCATCAAGTCAGTGATGCCATCTAACCATCTCATCCTCTGATGTCCCCTTCTCCTCCCACCTTCAATCTTTTCCAGCATCAGGGTTTTTCCAATAAGTCAGTTCTTCACATCAGGTGGCCAAAGTATTGGAGTTTCAGCTTCAACGTCAGTCCTTCCAGTGAATATTCAGGACCTATTTCCTTTAGGATGGACTGGTTGGATCTCCTTGCAGTCCAAGGGACTCTGAAGCGTCCCCTCCAACACCACAGTTCAAAAGCATCAATTCTTTGGTGCTCAGCTTTCTTTATAATCCAACTCTTACATCCGTACATGACTACTGGAAAAACCAAAACTTTGACTACACAGATCTTTGTTGGCAAGGCAATGAAATTCACACAGCCTGTTATCAAAAGCAGTACAAGAATTGTTCTCTGTCTTTCATTTTTTAGCATTATAACTAGGTTTTTTTTTTTTTTTTTACCTTTTTTTAATTGGAGGAAATTGCTTTACAATATTGTGTTGTCTTCTACCATACAACAATGAGATTCAGTCATAATTATACATATATTCCCTCCCTCTTGAGCCTCCCTCCTGAGCCTCCCTCCCCTCCCCCATCTGAAAGAGAAAAAATATTGTATATTAATACTTATATATGGAATCTACAAAAATTATATTGATGAGCCTATTTTCAAGGAAGGAATGGAGACACACATGTAGAGAATAGATCTGTGGACACTGGGAGAAAGAGAGGATGGGATGAATTGAAAAGGTAGCCTTGACATATATTCACTATTATGTATAAAATAGTTAGTGGGAAGTTGCTATATAGTACAGGGAGCCCAGCCTGGCGCTCTATGAAAATTTGCTCTTAACAGGGAGAACCAGATTCCAGTCTGGTACTAGCTTACTGTTAATCACAAAACTTATTTGCCTAATTAAATTTAATCTAGTCATAATCAATTTTAGAAAGTCCTGATGACATATAAAATTATTTTCCCAGTGTTTCTTTTTTACAGGCCTTTTATCATTTTCTGGATACATATTAACTTGTTCCATTACTTCCCATCTATACACCATTAATGTCCTCATTTTCTTCAAAATAATATCTCCAGTATTTATTTCTTCTTTTGCCAACAACCTATAAACGACTTGCTTTACATGCTGAAATACTTCCCTTGTCACTTTAATAGCTCTGGTTACATATTATATTTTTAAAATCCTTAAAAAACTTGGACTTTTAGTGAAAACCAATACGAAAGCAACTGTGAACTGTTTGTTCTATTGGCAATTTTAAATTAGCAAACTTGAAAACATATTCAGTAACCACTAAAAACATGTATTTTCCCAAGGCACAATTTCTTTTCTCGATGTAATACAAAGCCCGTGACTAATAAACCCAAACATCTTTAGTGTTTCTCTTGTATTTAAAGTCATTTGGTTTGTAAGCACTTACTTTTCTTTAGGAGACAGAAAGGTCAACCCACTCCAATATTCTTGGCTGGAGAATTTCATGGACAGAGGAACCTGGAGGGCTATAGTCCATGGAGTCGCAAAGAGTTGAACACAACTGAGTGACTTAGCACTTTTCTTTTAAGCTCATTCACAAATTAGCCTCAGCAATATTATCCAAAGACAAAGACATATACTGATACATATACATATTGGCAAACAAATAGAGATCTCATAGTTTCCACTTGAGATGTAAAATGCCTTCTGCTCCTCATCCTTCTTTCACCCAAGGGTGAAGGCTTAGGCAAGGTGGATTGTGTATCTCAAGGACATGATAAGAGTTAACTTCAAGCTTTCTCCTAGGCATATTTTTGCTCTCCCAGGGACAAAATTATGAAGAAGAAGAAGAAAAAAAAAGTATTTAAAGAAGCTATCTTTTTCTAAGTGAAAGTTAATCATCATTCAGTCATGTCCTATTCTTTGCAACCCCATGAACTGTAGCCTGCCAGGTTCCTCTGTCCCTGGAACTCTCCAGGCAAGAAGACTGGAGTGGGTAACCATTTTCTTCTCCAAGGATTGTTCCCAACTGAGGGGTCGAATCCTCCTACATTTCAGGGGGATTCTTTAGCATATGAAACACCAGGGAAGCCTTGTTGCAAATGCAAAAAGAAACAGTTTTGCAATTCCAAAACAGTTCATTTTAACCAGTTTTCTCTGGAACCTAAAAATATCAAGGCTATCCAGCAACAAAATGTCATCTCTCCTTTCTGTAGTCATAGTTTCACAGCTAACATATACACCAAATACTGCTCAAATTGGCTTTAATATCAGAGGCAGACTGGCTGATAAAATGTTGGCCTCAGACCAGATCAGTCGCTCAGTCCTGTCCTACTCTTTGGGACCCCATGAAATGCAGCACGCCAGGCCTCCCTGTCCATCACCAACACCCGGAGATCAATGAGACTCACATCCCTCGAGTCAGTGATGCCATCCAGCCATCTCATCCTCTGTTGTCCCCTTCTCCTCTTGCCTTCAATCCCTCCCAGCATCAGAGTCTTCTCCAATGAGTCAATTCTTTCCATGAGGTGGCCAAAATACTGGAGTTTCAGCTTTAGCATCATTTCTTCCAAAGAAATCCCAGGGCTGATCTCCTTCAGAATGGACTGATTGGATCTCCTTGCAGTCCAAGGAGTCTTCTCCAAGGACTTCTCCAAGGACTCTCAGGAGTCTTCTCCAACATAACAGTTCAAAAGCATCAATTCTTCGATGCGCAGCCTTCTTCACAGTCCATTTCTCACATGCATGTATGACCACAGGAAAAACCATAGCCTTGACTAGGTGAAACTTTGTTGGCAAAGTAATGTCTCTGCTTTGGAATATGCTATCTAGGTTGGTCATAACTTTACTTCCAAGGAGTAAGCGTCTTTTACTTTCATGGCGGCAGTCACCATCTGTAGTGATTTTGGAGCCCAGAAAAATAAAGTCTGACACTGTTTCCTCATCTATTTCCCATGAAATGATGGGACTGAATGCCATGATCTTCGTTTTCTCAATGTTGAGCTTTAAGCCAACCTTTTCACTTTCCACTTTCACTTTCATCAAGAGGCTTTTGAGTTCCTCTTCCTTTTCTGCCATAAGGGTGGTGTCATCTGCATATCTGAGGTTATTGATATTTCTCCCAGCAATCTTGATTCCAACTTGTGTTTCTTCCAGTCCAGCATTTCTCATGATGTACTCTGCATATAAGTTAAATAAACAGGGGGACAATATACAGCCTTGACGTACTCCTTTTCCTATTTGGAACCAGGCTGTTGTTCCATATCCAGTTCTAACTGTTGCTTCCTGACCTGCATACAAATTTCTCATGAGGCAGATCAGGTGGTCTAGTATTCCCATCTCTTTCAGAATTTTCCACAGTTTATTGCGATCCACACAGTCAAAGGCTTTATTCTTGCCTTGAGAACCCCATGAACAGTATGAAAAGGCAAAATGATAGGATACTGAAAGAGAAACTCCCCAGGTCAGTAGGGCCCCAATATGCTACTGGAGATGAGTGGAGAAATAACTCCAGAAAGAATGAAGGGATGGAGCCAAAGCAAAAAGAATATCCAGCTGTGGATGTGTCTGGTGATAGAAGCAAGGTCCGATGCTGTAAAGAGCAATATTGCATACGAACCTGGAATGTCAGGTCCATGAATCAAGGCAAATTGGAAGTGGTCAAACAAGAGATGGCCAGAGTGAATATTTACATTCTAGGAATCAGCGAACTTAAATGGACTGGAATGGGTGAATTTAACACAGCTGACCATTATATCTACTACTGCAGGCAGGAATCCCTCAGAAGAAATGGAATGGCCATCATGGTCAACAAAAGAGTCCGAAATGCAGTACTTGGACGCAATTTCAAAAACGACAGAATGATCTCTGTTCGTTTCCAAGGGAAACCATTCAATGTCACAGTAATCCAAGTCTATGCCCCAACCAGTAACGCTGAAGAAGCTGAAGTTGAACGGTTCTATGAAGACCACCAGACCTTTCAGAACTAACACCCAAAAAAAGATGTCGTTTTCATTATAGGGGAATGAAATGCAAAAGTAGGAAGTCAAGAAACACCTGGAGTAACAGGCAAATTTGGCCTTGGCATATGGAATGAAGCCGGGCAAAGGCTAATAGAGTTTTGCCAAGAAAATGCACTGATCATAACAAACACCCTCTTCCAACAACACAAGAGAAGACTCTATACATGGACATCACCAGATGGTCAACACCAAAATCAGATCGATTATATTCTTTGCAGCCAAAGATGGAGAAGCTCTGTACAGTCAGCAAAAACAAGACCAGGAGCTGACTGTGGCTCAGATCGTGAACTCCTTATTGCCAAATTGAGAATGAAATTGAAGCAAATGGGGAAAACCAATAGATCATTCAGGTATGACCTGAATCAAATCCCTTATGATTATACAGTGGAAGTGAGAAATAGATTTAAGGGCCTAGATCTGATAGATAGAGTGCCTGATGAACTATGGCATGAGGTTGGTGACATTGTAAAGGAGACAGGGATCAAGACCATCCCCATGGAAAAGAAATGCAAAAAAGCAAAATGGCTGTCTGGGGAGGCCTTACAAATAGCTGTGAAAAGAAAAGAAGTGAAAAGCAAAGGAGAAAAAGAAAGATATAAGCATCTGAATGAAGAGTTTCAAAGAATAGCAAGAAGAGATAAGAAAGTCTTCTTCAGTGATCAATGCAAAGAAATAGAAGAAAACAACAGAATGGGAAAGACTAGGGATCTCTTCAAGAAAATCAGAGATACCAAAGGAACATTTCATGCAAAAATGGGCTTGATAAAGGACAGAAATGCTATGGACCTAACAGAAGCAGAAGATATTAAGAAGAGGTGGCAGGAATACACAGAAGAACTGTACAAAAAAGATCTTCACGACCCAGATAATCAAGATGGTGTGATCACTGACCTAGAGCCAGACATCCTGGAATGTGAAGTCAAGTGGGCCTTAGAAAGCATCACTATGAACAAAGCTAGTGGAGGTGATGGAATTCCAGTGGAGCTATTCCAAATCCTGAAAGATGATGCTGTGAAAGTGCTGCACTCAATGTGCCAGCAAATTTGGAAAACTCAGCAGTGGCCACAGGACTGGAAAAGGTCAGTTTTCATCCCAATCCCAAAGAAAGGCAATGCCAAAGAACACTCAAACTACCGCACAATTGCACTCATCTCATATGCTAGTAAAGTAATGCTCAAAATTCTCCAAGCCACACTTCAGCAATATGTGAACCGTGAACTCCCTCATGTTCAAACTGGTTTTAGAAAAGGCAGAGGAACCAGAGATCAAATTGCCAACATCCGCTGGATCATGTAAAAAGCAAGAGAGTTCCAGAAAAAAAAAAAAAAAATCTATTTCTGCTTTATTGACTATGTTGTCCTAGCAGGGGTTTTTTTTCCTCTAGGGAGGTGGGATCTTAGTTTGATCAGAATAGTTTGATGAGAAAGAGTAAAGGAACTTACAGGAGTAGGGGAAGCTTAGTTCTCCCCACCTGAGAGTTGAGAGAAGTTAGAATGGCATCATTTGAGTGTTAGGAGAAATTTTGTTCCTCAGCCTTTGATTGTAGAAGCACAAAAACAGGATTATGATAAGTCCTGAACAAAGAAGTCTCAGTCCTTTTTTTTTTTTTTTTGTCATTGTATCATATCTGTACATCAGCCAGTCATTCAAAACTTTCCCGATGGATTCCTATAAAGTGGAGGTGGAACCTTATAGGAATAGCTTCCCATTTTGGCTCAATCAGCTGACAATAAACTTTAAATGTTTGCACACTCAAAACAGAATTAAATTTTTACCTCACCATTTGGTAATCACAAGTAAAGAAAACAGCAAAGAGATGCTAAAAAAAGAGAAAGATACATGGCAGAAAACTGCCCAACATGACTTTTGAGTCCCACTAGACCTCGACGGTTACCCAAAGCAGCACCTTACATCAGAATTTCCCTTTTCAGGGAAAATTTCACATCAGGATTTTCCTTTTCAGGGAAATCCACAAGTTTGGAACTGAGGTTCCCCTATGGGCAAGGTCAAAGGCCCAATCTGGGTGACTCACCAAAGTTAGTCTGTTGGGTACAGTGTGAGTTCCAAATCCCCTATTTCTGACCCTCCAGTAGTCAGTATTCTCCTCAGAGTGGAAGTTCAAGCCATCACAGACAAGAGAAAAGACAGTGTCCTCAAGACAAAATAAGCCTCAGCCGCTGCTACGTCAAACTGTTCCCTGTTCTCCACCACAGTCTTGAAGTTCTGCAACCCAGTCAGTGGGTCAGATGTGATTGGGACATGGCTCTGTGTCAGGGAGTCCCTGGCAACCTGGTCTGAGAGAAGTCTTCCAACCCTCCTCTCTCCTGGAGGAGGCTGACGTGGAGAGAAATCCCCAAGCATCCAATCAAGAGGCCGAGTTTTTGGGGAAACAGAAAAAATAGCTTTGTCAGGCAAAGAGGGAACACAGCAGGCTAGCAACTCAAGAACTGTGCCGCTCCTTCTCTGGGGAATAGAAAAAGGACTTGTAGTCAGGGCTCTTTTGGTCTGGGGTAGGTTAAAAGGATCAGAGTAGTGGAGGTCTTGTATTATTTTCTTCTGCAAAATTTTCAGCTAAAGATGGAGTCAGGTGGCTCGGTAACCAGGTCTGGAGTCTCCGGGTGTATCAGGGTTATCAGATTGTGAACTTCTTTGTGAAATGCCGAATGTTACAAGCTGGCCTGCTTTCAAAAAATGTTGAGTTTGGCTCAACATTCAAAAAAACTAAGATCATGGCATCCTGTCCCATCACTTCATGGTGAATAAATGGAAAAAAAAAAAAAAATTGAAACAGTAACAGACTTTATTTTCTTGGGCTCCAAAGTCACTGTAGATGGTGACTGCAGCCATGAAATTAAAAGATGCTTGCTCCTTGGAAGAAAAGCTATGACAAATCTAGTTAGCATATTAAAAAGTGGAGACATCACCATCATCCCCACTATACTCCAACTGTTTATACTGGAGAGGTTTCTTGAAAACATATGGGAGAACTTTATTATTTTAGGATTTTCACCATGATCAAAAGCAGATGAGTAAAGAAACAGTTAGTGGGAGGCGAACAAAGGTTGTAAAGGCTCTGCAATGCATGGGACAGTTACATATAATAAAGTCTTGTCCAGACCCAACTGTCCACCACTCTGTGATTATAAAACACTGCTTGGATTGAAGGGCCGGATTCTAAGACTATATTAGGTTGACAATAAGCCCATTCTTCTGCATTCATCACAGTCCCCTCCTTCTTCAGTGTGGCCTGTTTTTGTGGCTCCCCCTCTCCTATAAGGCATTTAAGTACTCGGAAAACAGATTCCACTATCCTCTGGCTTTTGGCTTAATTTTGAATTACAATAAAAGGCCAAAACCAATGTGCAAATTAGTTCCTGAATTATCACTGATATATATTTTTCTATCTACTTCCTGGGGTTTTCTTGGTATTTTTGTCAATTATTTTCTAGTAATTGGATGACCTGCATATTACTTTTTAGAATAAATTAATATTATCTGTATTTGCCCAAAGTTCTTTTGTATTCATTATATTCATCTTCCATAATATTCTTGTATAGTTTTTCCTGATTTTTCAAAACCTCTTTGATAGCCTTCCTTTTCCTATAATATGGATTACTATGTTTTTTCTTACTCTTTTTAATTATATATATATATATATATATAATTGAAGTATAGTTGACTTATGATGTTTGCACAGGAAGGTGACTTGATTATACAAATACACATGTATTGTTTTAGAAATTATTTTCCATCATAGGTTATTATAAGATATTTGCTATAGTTCCCTAGCAAAAGTCTATTTTTTAATTAGAAAGCTAGCATTCTATTCATACTAGGTCAAATAAGTGGAATCAAAATGTCATAATGTTTTTAGGCAAAAATTCATAAGTTTTCTAAAATATATATATATTATACATATTAATATATATGTATATAAAAGCCTTAGTGCAACACTTGATAAAGGCTTGAGAAAGAATATAAAAAAAGAGAGATGCAGAAATTGGAGAACATAAACTAAATGTAATGGGAGCATTGAATATGAAATAGAAAACATTAAAAAAGCTAGATAAAAGAATCATATAGTCCAGTTGTTTTTAAACAAAAATACTCATTAAAAACATATCTGGAACTCTGGAGAAAAAAAAAAAAGCAATATCTGAGCATTTGTATTAAAAAAAAAAATTCAAGACAATTCTGAATGCAACTGGATTTTAAAAAAGTGATTACAGGTTTTTCTACTAGATTCTAGTTTTGGTGATATAGAGCTCTATTATTTTTCTTTTGATCAATCATGAAACAGTGGTATTAAGTAATTATAGTATTAACTATTAGAGTTACATAATCACAATAGTAAAAAATGTTTATCAATTTTCACAATCGGTAGCCAGAAAAAAATAAAAAAAGATAATTACAGTTGCAAGCTATAATGGGAAAATGATTACCTTAACAATATAAAATGATTGCATACAAACTGGGGGGTGAAGCAGAGTGATGTGGTAAGTGGAAAGCCATACATGTACATGTTTTCATCCACCCAGCCAGTCTATGTCTTTTGGCTGGTGCATTTACATTAAAGGTACTTTTTTATATGTATGATTCTATTACCATTGTCTTAATTGTTTTAGGCTTATTTTCTGTCGGACTTTTCTTTCTCTTGTGTTTCCTGCCTAAGGAAGTTCCTTTAAAATTTGTTGTAAAGCTGGTTGGTGGTGCTGAATTCTCTTAACTTTTGCTTGTCTGGAAGCTTTTGATTTCTCCATCAGATCTGAAGGAGAGTCTTGCTGGGTATTCTTGGTTGCAGGTTCTTCCCTTTCACCACTTTAAATATAACATGCCGTTCCCTTCTGGCTTGTAGAATTTCTGTTGAGAAATCAGCTGACAGCCTGATGGGAGTTAGTTCCCTTGTATGTTATTTGTCATTTTTCCCTTGTTCCTTTTACTATTTTATCTCTGTCTCTAATTTTTGTCAATATGATTACTATGTGTCTCAGTGTGTTTCTCCTTGGGTTTATCCTGCTTGGAACCCTCTGTACTCCCGGGATTTGGTTGACTATTTCTTTTTCCATGTTTGGGAAATTTTCAGCTATTATCTTTTCAAATGTTTTCTAAGGTCCTTTCTCTCTCTCTTGTCCTTCCGGGGCCCCTATAATGCCAATATTGGTACATTTAATGTTTTCCCAGAGGTTTCTTAAGCTGTCTTCATTTCTTTTCATACTTTTTTCTATATTCTATTCTGTGACAGGGATTTCCACCATTCTGTTCACCAGGTCATTCATCTGTTCTTCTGCCTCAATTATTCTGCTATGGATTCCTTCTAGCATATCATTCATTTCTATTTGTTTGTTCTTTAGTTCTTCCAGGTCTTTGGTAAACATTTCTTGCATCTTCTCAATCTTTGCCTTCATTCTTTCCCTGAGATTCTGGGTCGTTTTCACTGTCATTATTATGAATTCTTTTTCTGTAATGTTGCCTATCTCCACTTCATTTGGTTAGTTTTCTGGGATTTTATCTTGTCTCTTCATCTGGAACATAATTTTCTGTTTCATTATCGTGATTAACTTTCTGTAAAATGATTTGGTTTACCTGCTATGAGGCTGTGCTTCTTCTTGCTTCTTTTGTGTACCCTCTGATGGCTAAGGCTAAGAGACTTGAGTAAGCTTGTTAATGGGAGGGACTGGTAATGGGAAAATTGGGTCTTGCTCTGGTGGACATGGCCTTGCTCAGTAAAGCTTTAATCCAATTATCTGCTGATGGGTAGGATTGTACTCTCTCCCTGGTAGTTGTCTGACCTAAGGTGACCCAGACCTGGGAGTTTATGGGCTCTATGGTAAGGTTAATTAATGGTGAACAAGAGGGTTTATGCCACAGGGGAATCTTCCAATGCCCTGTCCCTATGGTAAGCCCCCTAGACAGGATGGCCTCCAACACTAGAAGTTGCTTTGGTTCAGTTTCCTGTGGGGTCAGTGCTTCTCCCCTCAGAGATTTGGTTAATGAAAAATTTTGTTTTCTCTCTCCAAGACTGGAGTCTCAGTTTCCCCCAGTCTTCTGGAAGTCTTATAATCAAATCGTGCTGACCCACAAAGCCAGATTCCCTGTGCATTCCCTGTCCCTTTGTCAGATCCCCAGGATGATGTGGGGTTCAGAACCTTCACAACAGTGCAGGTACTTCTTTGGTATTATTGTCTCCAGTCTGTGGATCACCCTATTCTGTAGGTATAGAATTTAGTTTTTATCATGTTGAACCCCTCCTACCATCTCATTGCCGCTTTTTCTTTGTCTTTGTATGTGGGATATCTTTTTTTGGTGGGTTCCAGCATCTTCCTGTCAATGGTTGTTTAACAGCTAGATGAGCACATGTCCTTTTATTCCACCCTCTTGAACTGGAATCCTTTCTTGCTGCTGCTGCTGCTAAGTCGCTTAAGTCATGTCCGACTCTGTGCAACCCCATAGGCTGCAGCCTACCAGGCTCCTCCATCCTTGGGATTCTCCAGGCAAGAACGTTGGAGTGGGTTGCCATTTCCTTCTTCCATGCATCAAAGTGAAAAGTGAAAGTGAAGTCGCTCAGTCATGTCTGACTCTTCACGACCCCATGGACTGCAGCCTGCCAGGCTCCTCCGTCCATGGGAGTTTCTAGGCAAGAGTACTGGAGTGGGTTGCCATTGCCTTCTCCAGGAATCCCTTCTTACTCTTTTTGAAATTAAAAACAAACAAACAAAGAAAATCATTAAATAACTTGTATTGTATTTAATGATTAAAATATTTAGACAAGTATTCAAATTACTTTAAGCCTATAAAACACCATGGCATGAGGTATGTTATTGAATTTAATTGACCTAATTCCAGGTTTTGGAATACATGGCTGACTGAAAAGCTGGGCAGATTCTGAAAGGGCAAGAATAGGGGAAAGTTGGCAGGCGGTTGGCATTGTGATTCGTGGAAGAGTCAGACACAGTAGTGAGAAAATGTGCTATAGTGAAGAGTCTCTTCTATAATGAAGAGATGTCTACTTCTCTATAGTGAAGTAGTTAACAGACTTCCCTCTACAGTCTTTGGTTGTGTGATCTGCACCAAAAGTAAATCTGATGTTATCACCATTCCCACTCCTCTACACACATGCACCTTAAAATTTTTGATGACTTTCCATTGTTTTTAAGATAAAGGCAAAATTCTTACCAGGGTCTTCAAAACTAGGAATAGTCTGGCCCCTACTTTTTACACTTAGATTATTTTACTTTTGTTTCCTCTTAACTTCTGCATTCCAACCTGTACATTTTATGCTGCAGAGCCTTTGGACATGTGCTTCCTTCTGTCTCTAAGATCTTACCTTTTTTATCATCTCATACCCAGCAAAGTACCAAGTATATAGGAAATATAAATAAGCTATATTGAAATAATAAATGTATGAAGACTTGGGAATCAATTCTGAGGCTTGGGGTATTTTGTTTTCTTTGGGTTTGATTTGATTTATGCTAAACATTATCATATGAGAAACCAGAGTTCACAAACTGGCAACCAGGAGCCCCAGAGACTCCTCCTGACCTGTACATGTGTTCTTTTGCTGTTGTCATGCCCAGCACCCTTCTCTTATCTTTATGACATATGTTGCATTATAATGATCAAGCATGATGAATTTTCATATATGTGTGTTTGTCCATTGGGGTATTTATGTACTTAGGTATGTCAGGTATTGCATCTAAAGCCTGCTTTGTCACATTCATGCACTTTAGCTCATTTACATGCTTTAACTTTTTTAATCATCCCAACAACTCTTTCAGTGGTTGTATTGTAATTACATTTTTGCATGTGAAGAAATTGAGACACAAAAAAAAGACTAAATAACCCAGGAGTTGAACCTAGGATGTTAGACTCCAGGACAAATAAGTGATCCTCATTCATATTCCCTGTTGGGATGCTTTTAAGGTAGAGAAAGCATAGGTGGGAAGTAGGCAGTTGAAGAGAAATGAGATGGAAATGATGAAGTCTGGGTTACAGGAAACAGTGAGGCAGAGTCTTAATTAAAATTGGGTGAAGGTCTAAAAGTACCTTCAGGCTCCACCTTTAGATACTGACAGGTAACAAACAGTCCATGTAGGTCTATTCTGGGATCATCTGGACCTCCTTACAGAAGGTCCATCCTGCTCCAGCTTTCAGCAGTTTCTTTCATGAGAAGTGGAAGGGATATGACTGCTTCAGAAATAGAATTGTAAGAGCAAAGATCAGCTTCTAGAAACAGCTATTAATATTTTTCAGGATATTTCAAGGAAAAAAGTATCAAGAAACATCCTAATTCAATGATTCTATAAAAATGTGAGAAGGTTGTGAAGACTCTTTGGAAGATTCTTGGCATTCAATTTCTTTTGTGACAATAAATTTGAAGTCAGGAAAGCAATAAGAAGGAAAGTATGTTCGATCTTTGTGTCATGGAATGAAAAAGCAGTGTTTGATAACTGCCTTTTATATATGTGGTTCTTTGTATGTGTCACATCATTTATTTTGCTTATTTGGTTATACTCTGCCTAGTTCCTGGAAGGCTGTGTAGTAGACTATCTTGTTTTATTCTCATGACAATCCTTAGATGCATCCCCATATTATATATGAAGAAACTAAGGCACAGAGAAGCTAAGTCACTACCCTGAGGTTATTGGACAGAAGGGTATCTGAGGAGGCCCAAAGGATTGCCTTTTCTAGCATCACCCTGCACCCAGACATATCATTTCACACTTGTGCAAACTGCAGAACTGTGTGAAAAACACCATAGTTTAAAATCCAAATTTTGCTATCTTCTTGGCTGGAGTGGTAGGTGTTGGTGGTGGAAACACCATATATCACTCTGATGTTATAGGTTGCAGTGTGATACCTGAACCACATTTGGAGGTCTTCACTCAATGAAACTTAAGCACTTATTTTTATTCTTAGCTGTAATTGCATTTTAAAATGCAGGACACCATCAGTCACCAGGCAGACCAATGATAATTGCCAAACTGAGAGTGAGAATGTGACAGTTGGTAAATCTCAAACTGTTCTTCTCTGAAGATTGTGTGTGTACTTATACAGAGAGAAAAACTTATTAATGACTTTCCATAAATAAATTCTAGCTTATAACCAGCAGCAGCTGTTGAAATGTAATCTACCCTCAAATATTAAACATCTTTCATCTCTGTGGAAAAAAAAAAAATGATGTACACTCAAAAAGAAAGTGGACCAGGATCACAATTTGACTGTGTGACCTTGGAAGAGTTGCTTAACTTCTCTCTGTACCTTCCTTATATCTTTTGTCTATTTTAGGAACAAATGGTGTAACATGGGCAAGCTCCTCAAGGATTTGGAAATATATGGCATTTGCCTCTGGATTTTTGGAGTCTGACATTGGATGGTCACTTGAGACTTGTGCACTGACTACTATTAAATTCACTTGAGATATATATGCCTTGAAAGGTTTAGAGGACCATAGAAATATGAAATAGTAATCATATAATTTAAAGGGAAGGGGGAGTATAATACTTAGATTTTTTAAATATGTATTTTCTTCCAATCTCTACAGAATGGTGTGCTGTGCTGTGCTAAGTCGCTCAGTTATGTCCAACTATTTATAACCCAATGGATTATTGTAGGAACCCCCAGGTTCCTCTGTCCATGGGGATTCTCCAGGCAAGCATACTGGAGTGTGTTGCCATGCCCTCCTCCATGGTCTCTATAGAATAATTTATGGAAAATATATGCCCATAAAGTATTGTATTCATCTCTCAAATTTAAACTAGCAGCAAAGTATAGTTTGCCACCATTTTTATAAACAAAGGTTTGTTGGAACCCAGCCATGCCCACTATTTTATATTTTGTCTATAGCTGCTTTCATGTAAAAGCAGCATTGTATGCCTGTAATGGAGACCATGTAGCTAATATGATCATATTTGCTAACTGACTCTTTACAGAGAAAGTCTCCCACTACCTGAATTATAGTATGAGCTGCTGGGAATGCATTTCTCTTTAAAAATTCTCACCTCATCCAGTACTTGGAACACAGTAGGTGCTCCATGCATGTCTAGATGAAACAGGATATATTGAAGAATGATATAGTTTGTGAATAGATAACACCTCAAAGTGAGAATCCAGAAGATGGGGTTTCATACATCTACCCCCTTCAGGAGTTGAAAATTCTAGTATATATGCTTTATATAATAATTATAGTGTGAAAACAAAAGTAACTAATCATTGAGTGCTTACTAGATTCCTTGGTGTCTCAGCTGGTAAGGAATCGGCCTGCAATTCAGGAGACCTGGGTTCAGTCCCTGGGTTGAGAAGATCCCCTGGCGAAGGGAAAGGCTACCCAAGCCAGTATTCTTCCCTGGTGAATTCCATGGACAGAGCCTCGCAGGCTACATCCCATGGGGTCACAAAGATCAGACATGACTGAATAATTTCTACAAGTATCAGACTTCTATATTTAGTATCATAAAATCATCACTACAGTTTTATTAATTAATTAGTATTATGATGTCTTTTTTACTGAAGTATAGTTGCTGTACAATATGATGTATGTGAAAGGTACAATATAGTGAGTCATAATTTTTAAAGATTATATTCCATTTATTGTTATTATAAAATATTGACTATATTCCTTGTGTTGTACAATATACATCTGTGCTAAGTCACTTCAGTCATGTCTGACTCTGTGCTACCCTATGGACTGTGGCATGCCAGGCGCCTCTGTCCATAGGATTCTCCAAGCAAGAATACCAGTGGGTTGCCATGCCCTTCTCCAGGGGATCTTCCTGACCCAAGGACTGAACGGTCATCTGTCCTGCATTAGCAGGCAAGTTCTTTACTGCTAGCATCAATAGGAAGCACAATATATCCTGGTACCTTGTTTTATACTGAACAGTTTGTACCTCTTATTGCTCTTCCCCTATTTTGCACCTTGTTCCCACCTCCACTGATAGACACTAGTTTGTTCTCTACATCTGTGAACCTGTTTCTTTTGTTATATTTGTTACCTTGTTGTATTTTTTAGATCCACATATAATGATATCATGCAGGATTTATATTTCTCTGTCTGATGAATTTCACTTAGCATAATGCTCTCCAAGTCTATCCATGTTGATGCAAATGGAAAAAAATTCATTTTTTAAAAATGAGTGTTCCATTGGAGAATGGAACACCTTCCATATATATACCACACCTTCCTTAGCCATTCATTTGTTGATCGACACTTAGGATGTTTCCCAAATAATACTGTATGAACACTGATAATGTTTTCAAATGATTGTCCTTTTTTTTTCCTTTTTTTTTTATGGGGGATACATACAAAAAAGTGGAATTGTTGGATCATATGGTGACTCTATGGGGTTACCCTGTGGGGCTTCAATCATGAGGCTTCCCTCATGCAGCTTGCTTCATAGTTCAGTTGGTAAATAATTGGCCTGCAATACAGGAGACCCTGGTTTGATTCACGGGTCAGGAAGATCCACTGGAGAAGGTATAGGACACCCACTCCAGTAGTCTTGGGCTTCCCTTGTACTCAGCTGGTAAAGATTCCACCTGCAATGTGGGAGACCTGGGTTTGATCCCTGGGTTGGGAATGTCCCCTGGAGAAGGGAAAGGCTACCCACTCCACTATTCTGGCTGGGGAATTCCAGCCAGAAGTGGCAAAGTCCAACACTACTGAGTGACTTTCACTTTCTTTCACTTTTTGGTAATTCTGTTTTTAGTTTTTTGAGAAACATCCATACTGTTTTCAACAGTGACTATGCCAATTTACATTTCTACCAACAGTGTAGGAGGGTTCTCTTTTTTCCACATCTTCAAAAAAAAAATTATTTGTGTTCTTTTTGATGATAGCCATTCTGTTAGGTGTGAGGGGATTTGTGGTTTTAGAAAATGGAAAAAAAAAAATTCATTGTGATTTTGATTTTGATTTCCCTGTAGTGGTGTTGGGCATATTTTCTATGCCTGTTGGCCATCTGCATCATCCCTGTTTTTATTTTTTAATTAATTAATTTACCATATTGTGTTGGATTGGCCATACATTGATTTGAATCTGCCATGGGTGTACATGTGTTCCCTAACCTGAACCCCCCTCCCACCTCCCTCCCTATCCCATCCCTCTAGGTCATCACAGTACACCAGCCCCGAGCAACCTGTATCATGCATCAAACCTAAACTGGTGGTTCATTTCACATATGATAATTTACATGTTTCAATGCATCCCTGTTTTTAGATGAGAGGCCTGCCTTGTCCAGGGGTACAACGGTGGAGAGTTCTGACAAAATGTGGTCCAGTGGAGAAAGGAATGGCAAACTGCTTCAGTAATCTTGCCTTGAGAACCACATGAACAGTGTGAAAAGGTAAAAAAATATGTTACCGAACGGCCAAGGTTGGTAGTTACCCAGTATGCTACTGGAGAAGAGTGGAGAAATAACTCCAGAAATAATGAAGAGACAGACCCAAAGCAAAAACATCCCCAGTTGTGAATGTGACTGGTGATGGAAGTAAAGGCTGATGTTATAAAGAGCAATATTGCATAGAAACCTGGAATGTTAGGTCCATGAATCAAGGCAAATTGGAAGTGGTCAAACAGGAGATGACAAGAGTGAGCATTGACATTTTAGGAATCAGTGAACTAAAATGGACTGGAATGGGTGAAATTAACTCAGATGACCATGAATCTACTACTGTGCACAAGAATCCCTTAGAAGAAATGGAGTATCCCATAGTCAACAAAAGAGTCCAAAATGAAGTACGTGGGTATAATTTGAAAACAACAGAATGATCTCTGTTCATTTCCAAAGCAAACCACTCAATATCACAGCAATCCAAAGTCTATGCCCCAATCACTAATGTTGAAGGAGCTGAAGTTGAATGGTTTTCTGAAGACCTACAATATGTTCTAGAACTAGTATACCCAAAATATATCATTTTCATTATAGGGGACTGGAATGCAAAAGTAGGAAGTCTAGAGATACCTGGACTAATAGGCGAATTTGGCCTTGGAGTACAGAATGAAGCAGGGCAAAGGCTAACAGAGTTTTGCTGAGACAGAGCACTGGTCATAGCAAACACCCTCTTCCAACAACACAAGAGATGACTCTACACATGGACATCACCAGATGGTCAATACTGAAATCAGACTGATTATATTCTTTGCAGCTAAAGATGGAGAAACACTATACAGTCAGCAAAAACAGGACTGGGAGCTGACTCTGCCTCAGATCATGAAATCCTTAATGCCAAAGTCATATTAAAGTTGAAGAAAGTAGGGAAAAACCACTAGACCATTCAGGTACAATCTAAATCAAATTCCTTATGATTATACAGTGGAAATGACAAATAGATTCATGAGATTAGACATGATAGACACAGTGCCTGAAGAACTATGGACAGAGGTTCATGACATTTTACAAGGAGGCAGTGATCAAGACCATCCCCAAGAAAAAGAAATGCAAAAGGCAAAATGGTTATCTGAGGAGGCCTTACAAATAGCTGTGAAAAGAGAAGAGTAAGGCAAAGGTGAAAAGGAAAGATATACCCACTTGAATGCAGAGTTCCAGAGAATAGCAAGAAGACAAAAGAAATCCCTCTTCAGTGATCAATGCAAAGAAATGGAAGAAAACAATAGAATGAGAAAGACTAAAGACTAAAGATCTCTTAAATAAAATTAGAGATACCTAGGGAATATTTCATGCAAAGATGGACACAATAAAGGAAATAAATGGTATGGACCCGACAGAAGCAGAAGATATTAAGAAAAGGTCATAAGAATACACAGAAGGACTACACACAAAAAAAGATCTTCATGACTCAGATAACCACAGTGGTGTGATCACTCACCTAGAGCCAGACCCCCTGAAATGTGAAGTCTAGAGGGCCTTAGGAAGCATCACTATGAACAAAGCTAGTGGAGGTGATAGAATTCCAGTTGAGCTAGTTCAAGTTTTAAAAGATGATGCTGTTAAAGTGCTGAACTTAATTTGCCAGCAAATTTGGAAAACCCAGCAGTGGCCACAGGACTGGAAAAGATAAGTTTTCATCCCAATCCCAAAGAAAGTCAATGCCAAAGAATGTTCAAACTACCACACAATTGCACTCATCTCACACGCTAGCAAAGTAATGCTCCAAATTTGCCAAGCTAGGCTTCAACAGTACATGAATCACACTTGAACTTCCAGATGTTAAAACTAGATTTAGAAAAGGCAGAGGAGCCAGAGATCAAATTGCCAACATCCATGGGTCACTGAAAAGCAAGAGAGTTCCAGAAAAACATCTGTTTCTGCTTTATTGGCTACACCAAAGCCTTTGACTCTGTGGATTACAAAAAACTGTGGAAAATTCTTCAAGAAATGGCAATAACAGACCACTTTACCTGCCTCCTGAGAAATCTATATGCAGGTCAAGAAGCAACATTTAAAACTGAACTTGGAACAACAGACTAGTTCCAAATCGAGAAAGGAGTACGTCAAGGCTGTATATTGTCACTCTGCTTATTTAATTTATATGCAGAGTGCATCATGTGAAATGCAAGGCTGGATGAAGCACAAGCTGGAATCAAGATTACTGGGAGCAATATCAATAAACTTAGATACACAGATGATATCACCATTATGGCAGAAAATGAAGAAGATCTAAATAACCTCTTGAGGAAAGTGAAATAGGAGAGTGAAAAAGTTGCCTTAAATTCAACATTAAAAAAAAATTAAGATCAGGACACCAGGTGTCATCTGTTGCTGCTGCTAAGTCACTTCAGTCGTGTCCGACTCTGTGCGACCCCATAGATGGAAGCTCACCAGGCTCCCCCGTCCCTGGGATTCTCCAGGCAAGAACACTGGAGTGGGTTGCCATTTCCTTCTCCAATGCATGAAAGTGAAAAGTGAAAGTGAAGTCGCTCAGTCGTGTCAGACTCTTAGCGACCCCATGGACTGGAGCCTACCAGGATCCTCCGTCCATGGGATTTTCCAGGCAAAAGTACTGGGGTGAGGTGCAATTGCCTTCCCCATCAGGTGTCATCACTTTATGGCAAATAGATGGGGAAATAATGGAAACAGTGAGAGACTTTATTTTCTTGGTCTCCAAAATCACTGCTGATGGTGACTGCAGCCATGAAATTCAAAAAGGCCTGCTCCTTGGAAGAAAAGCTAGGATCAACTTAGACAACATATTCAAAAGCAGAGACATTATTTTGCCAACAGAGTCTATCTAGTCAAAGCTATGGTTTTTCAGTAGTCATGTGTGGATGTGAGAGTTAGGCTATAAAGAAAGCCGATTGCTTAAGAATTAGTGCTTTTGAACTATGGTGTTGGAGAATACTCTTGAGAATCTCTTCACCTGCAAGGAAATCTAACCCGTCAACCCTAAAGAAAACCAATACTGAAAATTCATTGGAAGAACTGATGCTGAAGCCAAAGCTCCAATACCTTAGCCACATGATGGGAAGAAATAGCTCACGGTAAAAGGCCCTGATACTTGGAAAGATTGAAGGCAGGAGGAGAAGGGGAGGACAGAGGATGAGATGTTTCGATGGCATCACTGAATTGATGGACCTGAGTTTGAGCAATCTCCAAAAGTTAATGATGGACAGGGAAGCATGGCTTGCTGCACTCCATGGGGTCACAAAGAGTCAGACAAGAGTGAGCAACTGAACTGAGCTGAACTGAACCCAGTAGCAAAGCCAGGCTTCACAATCCACATAGCCTAATATGATATTTAGTTTCTGGGTTGCCATTAGAGATACACTTTATGATTCTGGACTGTTCCACTAGTGACTCAGCCAAGCACCTTTCTCTCCTTGTCCCTCAGAACATCACATTTTGTTGTATTATTTCATCCTGCAAGCGTTTCTTTATTCATTTAACAATTATTTATATGTTGATACTTCTCATATGTGGCAGATACTATGCTGGGTGATGGAAGGATCCCAAGAGGCAACTGGATACAGTCTTTGCCTGGATGAACCTTATGTTCCACTGAAAGTGATGGGCGTTACTCAATCACACAAAAAATATTTAAATAAAGCTCTTATATGCATTTCAAAGGGAAAAGGCAAAAGATGCCATAAGACTGGTTTGTGGGGATCTCCCTCAACTGATGACCCTTAACTTGAGAACTAAATGGGAGTCATGGTGCTCATAATGAGAGTCAAATTGCTCATAAATGGGAGTCAGGCACAGAAGGGAAGGAAATGTGTTCTAATCAGAAAGATAGTGCATGCACAGATTCTAAGGAAGGAGGAAGCATCATGCATAAGGGAGACAAGAAGAAGGTATCTCTCGCCAGAGCACATTAAACAAGGAGACATTATTGCAAAAGTCAGGGGCCACAAGGCCTGTGCTCAGATTTGCATCTTTGTCTTAAAAGCAAAAGCAAGCCACTGAGGTGTTTGAGCAGTGGTATTCAGCTGTGGTGTTATCACTCCACATGTCAAGTATGGTTCTCTGAGCAAGGCTTATCTTTCCTTAACTCAATAACGGGCTTCTGCTAATGCAACTTTATGCTGAGGAAGACAAAATAAAGTGTGTACATCAATCTGAAAATACTTCTGGTCTATTTGCCGAGGCCTGAGGAACAAGTGAGCTGCAGCCTGGTGTGCAATGATAAGTTAGCACACTGCTGCAAAGTGAAGATGTGATTGGAGACCTTTATACCAAAGATTGTGCAGAATCTAACCAATAACAAGGACAACTTACTGTCAAGTTGGAAGCCTGCTTGCAGTAGGTTTGCTCATTTAGTAAATATAAGTACTTGTCAATTAACTTGAAAGCTGGGTTACTTGTCACCAAAGGCCAGTGTTTGCCTTGCTCCTCACTTTAGTTATGGGGCAAAGGAAAGGTTTTCCTTTTGGTCCTAAGAGAATTCTAGGACATAAGCTTAATTTTCTGTCACCCTTAGAATGGAATCCAGACCCTAGGTCTGCCAGTCTTTCTACAGTCTGGTCCTGCTTCCCTATTTAATTTCTCCTCATATGACTCTTCTTACAAATTTCTAGTAAATACTTTTTGAACAGGTGGATATACAAATGACTACATCATCTTGGTCAAGGCAGAGTCCTTTTCTTATCTCAATTTCTTCATTTTGAAAAATGAGCTGGCCTGGGTTTTCTTTAAGGCCCAACTCTATGAAATGCAGAATTCGAAGTCATTCAGCAAACACTTGCCAACATTTCCTCTAAGCGAAGTCCCATGACAGGCACCAGGATTATCCCTGCTCTTGAGATGCTTTTCCAAAAGTAGATACAGACATAAAGAAAGCAGTTTTAAAATCACACGAGGCATGCGTGTGTGCTCTATAGTCATAGGAACTAGGCACAATCCTAACTCTACCACTTCCCAGAGAAAATAATCTCTCAGTGCCCTAGTGCCCCCCATAACTTAAATGGAGATAATGCCACTAACTCGCGCACTTTTGTAAGATTTTAATGAAATGATGTTACTACCAGCATTGTCTCTGGCACAAAGCAGTACTCAACAAATGTTGGTGATGATCATCAACAAATGATGATGACTGCTAGCATCAACAGGATATTCAACATATATACTGTATAGTCACTATACCATGTGACTATACCAGTTGTCAATGGCTTTTATCTATTCTGATTACCTAACTACTCATGCCATCCTGGTAGTAAGATATTTTGAACTTGCCCACTGAATGAAAGCAAGTGATAGCAGAGAGGAGCTACACTTAATGCTCAAGGTCAGTGGTTCATGGAATGTGTCTGGAGGAAGATGGCACCAAAGCTGAACTGTAAGGTAAAGAAGAGTAGACAAAGCTTCTTTTAACTTTGTCCTCTAACAGTCAACGGAGGAATTTTTCAAAAGTGCACATCAGAAAAATCAAACAAAGCAATGCATAACAGACCAATTGATTTTGATTTCTTCCCTAAAGCCAGTGACCATCTGTTGCACTTGGAATATAATCAAAACTCTCCAATATGGTCTACCAAGCCTTGTAGGAGCTAGTTCTATCTTGAGGCACCTTTATACTTTCCAACCACAGTCTGCTATTTATCCCTACCTTAGGCTCTTTGTGCTAACTCCACTGTTTGCCAAATATACACCTCCCTTTAGCCCTCCCATATCTGGATCCTTTTCATCAGCAGAACTCAGTTTCAGTGTCATTTCTGTAGACAAACCTTCACTAGCTATACTACCTGGCATTGTCCCCACTCCCGTATACCACCCTCCGATATTTAAATTACTGTAATTCACTTTGCAAACCAAAACTTTATTTTGTTTCCTTCAAACAAATTTTAAAGATTTATTGCTGTCATCTGAAATGATCTCTAGGAGAACAAGGATTTTATCTGTCTCACTTCATTTGGCTTCAGCACATAGATGACCCTCAAAAAAAATATTTTTTTAATGAACAAGTTCTAGGTCCTTGTAAAGATTTGAGGTGAGACAGCATATTAGAATGCCACACAATGATGAATCACATCAGATCTCAGAGAACTTAGATACAGAAAGTTCTCTGAAACACAGTGTGTGCCATGCCTGAGCATCATGAAAAATCCACCAACATCTTATTTCTTTCTCTAAGACAGCTATTTCTCAATCTTGCATTTCCAAGACTGAAGAGGATACCTGTCTAAACTAATTAAAACGTCATGATTATGAAATAATTTCCAGTAATCAAGGTTTTAGCTCTTTCTCATGGTAATTCCAACTAGGTTAACAGAAGCCTTTGGGGTGTTTCTTAAATGAATAGCTAAATGTAGTGTTTAATTAGCATGTCATCATTAGCCCACAAAGAGTTTGCTCTTGTAAGCAGTTTTAGCATTGTCCCTGAAGTTCTAGTTGCCTCACACTCTTGCTCAGAAGGTCAAGCATTCACTTATTAATCTCCCATCTCATGTCATACATTTTGATAACCTTGAGTAAGCTCCATGGTTGGTGTTCAAACTACAGCTTAACTGATCATCCAGATGATTCAAAATTCTGACTTTGTAGGATTGGATTTTAAAATATTACCCATAAATGACAGAAAGTATCCACATACATCACTTTCAGGACTCACTCAGCAATCTTATACTCTTTTCCTAGAGGGATAAGATTTGCACACAGCTGCTCCTGTCAACTTAAAATATTCACAACCTAAAATTTGAGTTATGTTTTATTTGACAGGAATTTTTAGGACTTCAAGCCTGAAAGACAGCATCTCAAGTAACCTTGAGAGAATTGTTCTGAAGAAGCAAGGGGAAGAAACAGGTTACATGGAAGTTTTACAACAAAGGGCAGGTAGTCTGAACATCAAAAGATTATTGTTAAATAAAGGAAGCCAGATATCTCCAGTTAAGAAATGTAGTGCTTTTCTATGTATGGGAAGATGAGAGAATTTGGGATCACTGAAATTGTTCCTTTTATATGCATCTCACCTCTCTGGGGCCAGTATGACTTGGTTTTCATATCTTGAGCTCCCTTGGAGCTCACTGTAAGGAGGGACCAAATCTCAGGCAAAATTATCATTATGCCATATATGAGGTACATGCTGTGCTACACTCAGTCATTTCCTGGGGTTGAAGGTTTGAGTACAATGCAATTAGGAAATCTTGATATTTCTGCAACATAAAAAAGTTTAGAACAATCAGTAGAAATATGGCTGATAACATTATATTAAGACATATCAGATTAGTAATTTCATATAAATTCTGGAATATATGAATAACATTTATACATACATTACAACTTAAGGTTCACCTTCAATCACTTGACAACATTTCTGAATTAAAAATACCAAATAAACTTAGTTTAACATACCTCTCTGAGTTGCCTCAGAGATGTTTCTTTGAAGCATGAGTCAGCTGGAGGCTAAAAGAGCTTTACTTAGATTTTGAATTTGGAAAGTTTGTTAGAAATATCAAAAAGGTTTTAAAAGACAACAGGATTATAGGTCACTGAAAAAAATTATTCATTTAACAAAATTCACAATGCCTATTAAAAAAATAAATACAGATCACTTACAGGCACAGAAACTCACACAATTTGTTATCATAAAGGAGCACTTAAAAAAAAAAAAAAAAAGAGGAATCAAACTACAGTCTTGCATTAGCTTATTCAACAAAATGCATTTAATTAACTTCAATCTAAGCTTAGTTAATCCTAACTAGGCATATAAATTTTTCCTCCTCGGGGTTCCTTTTCACAGTATCTCATAATTTTTTGTATCCACTTGTCTCTCATTTTCTATCCAAATAAAATCAACCATCCCATCCTTTCTCTTTGCTCAGTAAAATGTAATTCCATTCTTCATACCTTCTTTGTTGAAACCACACATTCTACTTCTTACCGTATATTGAAATGTTACTGTATCATTCTTAAAAGCTTTAATTACATGTTTAAATTAGAATCCTCAAATCTTAAAACCTTAATTTTTAGTAAAAGCTAAGAAGTAAGCAATTATGAACTTTTACATTGGCATTTTATGGTTCAGTGAGTATAAACACCAGTGATAATTTCTAAAAACTTTTGTTTTCTTATAGAGGACATCTCAGGGTGACACCAAATATTTTTCATTAATAGTCCTAAATACCTTCAGTTTCTCTATTCAGTAATTGATGTCTCAGTATCTTCTACTCTTTAATAAACTTAAATTAGCACAGCTCTAGATTAAGTTACCAACTATCTGGAAAGAACATTTTAAGTAGACATTCCTAAAATGTAAAAGAGACTACCCCAAAGCTCTGATCTCATTTACACTTTCTTTAAAGTTTCATCATATCAAGTTATTTTCCTTGCAACAGATATGCTGTGCTGTGCTTAGTCACTCAGTTATGCCCACCTCTTTGCAGCCCCATGGACTGTAGCCCACCAGGCTTCTCTGTCCATGGGGATTCTCCAGGCAAGTATACTGGAATGGTTTACCATGCTCTCGTTCAGGGGGATCTTCCCAACCCAGGGATTGAACCCAGGTCTCCTGCATTGCAGGCATATTTTTTACCCTCTGAGCCACCAGGGAATCCCTTATTATAATGGTTGCAGGCTTCACTGGTGGCTCAGAGGGTAAAGAACCTGCCTGCAATGCGAGAGACCTGGGCTCAATCCCTGGATTGGGAAGATCCCCTGAAGAAGGGAACAGCTACCCACTCCAGTATTCTTGCCTGGAGAATCCAAAAAACAGAGGAGCCTGGTGGGCTACCATCCAAGGGGTTGCAAAGAGTCAGACATGACTGAGCAATAGATATAATAAGGTCTTATTTATTAAACCTAGCTACAATAAAGTATTTAATTTTGATGACTCTTAATGACATGGCTATATTAATTAGGTTAGCAAAATTAAATATTAATTAATTTTAATTAATACCAGATCTCAATAATACTCATTAATACCAGGTATCAACTTAATATTCAACTAAATATTGAATGTTTCCCGTGTCATGTGAACTTGAAAGTCACTTTGGCCAGTTTCTTTAAAGGTAATTGTTTTCATTTTAAATTAAATAGAATTCTTTATAAATTTAATATTGACAATACTTTCCAGAGGTAGTGATATCTCATATTTATAATGTTTGCACAGATATAAACAAACAAATTTAGAGTCTCATGCTCTTAGTTATGAACCAGGTATTATAATATAAACTTACAATTAGTAAGTAACAATTAACTTACAATTAGTAAGTTACTTAGAATTATGACTTAAACTTAGCAAGTTACAAACAATTGGAGAGTATATTAAGGTTGCTTGTTCAGATGATTAAGGCTTACTATCTGTAAAGTTTGGCTGAAGAAGCATTCACAGTGGTTTGAATTTTTAAGTTGGTATTTTCCCCCCTTGATTTCAAGTCTTGTCTGATTGACCTAATTAGGCTTAGTCTCAGGTCCTTGTGGCCTGTATTTATATTTTGGTTTGTAGAGATTTGTAAGAGAAAGACATTTGTTTTAGTTTCCTAAAGAGCAGTTTTGCCACCTGGTGCTACTGCTGCTGCTAAGTTGTGCCAGTCGTGTTTGACTCTGTGGGACCTCATAGATGGCAGCCCACCAGGCTCCTCTGTCTCTGGGATTCTCCATGCAAGAACATTGAAGTGGGTTGTCATTTACTTCTCCAATGCATGAAAGTGAAAATTGAAAGTGAAAAGTGAAAGTGAAGTCACTCAGTCGTGTCTGACTCTTAGTGAACTCATGGACTGTAGCCTAGCAGGCTCCTCTGTCCATGGGATTTCTCAGGCAAGAATACTGGAGTGGGGTACCATTGCCTTCTCCATTTTGCTACATAAAGATACTTAAATCAGTGACAACATTTTTAACTAAACTGAAATTTATTTTATGAGTTCTACATTGTATAACTTTTACAGTTTAATTTATCATGCCTTTTTGAAAAGGCTTGTTTGTAAAGACTTTTCTGAGTTTACAAATTGAATCCAAAACAAAATCACTGTTTTTATTTTTATTAGAACTTGTATGCTAGCTCCCAGTTTTACTTACTTGTATGTCTTAGGCAAATCTGTTGGTTAAGTGTGTTTAGTTAATATTTCCTTAGTGACAAGCTATATATCTTGTGTTATAATACCACACAGGGGAATTATTACCCAGAGAAACATACCTATCACATAATATAATTATACAAGAGATGTAGCCAACTTATATAAGTCCCATGTAAATATGTTGTAGGAAGGGGGGCCCACTCCAGGGCCATAAGAGTGGGCTCTTGTCTAACACTTGGAAAATAATTGTCTGAGGAGACACGTGCTGACAAAGCAAGAGACTTTATTGGGAAAGGGCACCTGAGTGGAGAGCAGTAGGGTAAGGGAACCCAGGAGAACTGCACTGCCACATGGCTCACACTCTTGGGTTTTATGTTGATGGGATTAGTTTCTGGGTTGTCTTTAGCCTATCTTTCTGACTCAGAGTCCTTCCTGGTGGTGTACACATTGCTCAGCCAAGATGGTTGCCAGAGAGAAGGATGCTGGGAGGTGGTTTGACATACGGTGTCTCCTTTTGGACTTCCCCAAACTCTTTCTGTTGGTGGTAGCTTATTCATTCCATGTTTCTTACCAGGACCTCCTGTCATAAAACAACTCATTCAAATGCTTACTAGAGACCCCATCTATGGTGGACGGTTTCAGTCAATGTGCTTCCCCTATCAACTATACCAAGTTTATATACTTTCATCTAAATTTGGTCAAGTTTGATGCCTTTAAACTTTAGCTTTTAAATTAGGATTGAACCTTAGAGGAGGAGTTTCAGAAGTTTTTCTTTTTTTCTTCTATTCCTTGTTCATTTTACCTACTTTTATATAAAAGTTCTGGGAGCCCTAGAGTGAGGTTGAGTCAAGGAGGTCAGGCCTTTGGCCTAATTTTGTCCCAAATAATTGCTGGCCAGATATCTCAGTGCAAATGCTTTCAGCCTCTTAAATACATATTTTAAAACTGGAATAAATAGAACAAATTTGTTTAGTTTTTATTGCAAGTGGTTACTTTTGGCCCATTTAACCTTAGGTAATGTGCTATGCTTAGTTGCTTAGTCATATCTGACTCTTTGCAACCCCACAGACTATAGCCTGCCAGGGTCCTCTGTCCATGGAGATTCTCCCGGCAAGAATACTGGAGTGAGTTGTCATGCCCACCTCCAGGGAATCTTCTCAATCCAGGGATCAAACCCAGATCTGCATTGCAAGTGGATCTCCTGCATTGCAGGCAGATGCTTTACCTCTAAACAAGAATACTGGAATGGGTAGCTTATCCATTTACCAGAGGATTTTCCTGACCCAGGAATCAACTGGGGTTTCTAACAGTGCAGGCAGATTCTTTACCAGCTGAGCTACCAGGGAGGACCTTAGGTAATGTCGTAATATCAAATCATGTTTTAATCACATAGATGTCCAGTTTAATTATCCCATTTTAAGTAGCCAAACAAAGATTTCTTTATTTCAGATAATTCCTTTTAAAATTTACCTTGTTGTAAATAATAGCTATACTTTTCTTACAAATTTTTCTGTTAGCAATTATTCGAATGCTCTTAATAGCATATCTAAGACCCACTGAGGGGAAGCAAAGATCACATATGAAACCTCTCAAGTTTGTCTTACTTGCTTTAAACAACAGAAGTTCTTAGGTAAAACGTTAGACATGGTTTTTCAACTTTAATTTTTGTTTTATAGGTACCAATAAAATAGCTGTTTATAATGAGAGCACTCTAGATTTGCTTCCCTGGTTGCTCAGTGGTTAAACCGTCTGCCTCCAATGTGGGAGACCTGGGTTCGATCCCTGGGTCGGCAAGATCCCCTGGAGAACAAAATGGCAACCCACTTCAGTATTCTTGCCCAGAGAAACCCATGGACCAAGGATCCTGGTAGACTACAGTCCATGGGGTCGCAAAGAGTCAGACACAACTGAGAGACTTCACCTTAACCAATTTTAAAAGGATCCATCATTTGCCATCAATAAACATTATCTCAATAGTGCTTCAAATCACTAAGATGTAAGGGGAGGATATAACCTAAATTCAGAGAGTTTACTCTCAAAAATACTAAGACAAAGGCCAAGTTTTCAAAAACATGAAAAAAACAAAACACACAAACAGAATATCCTAGGAAATCACATGGTACATTTCATCTCAAAGACACAAAGAAATGCAGATTTATTCCTAGAATGCCTTTCTTTAAAGCCTGAAAGATATTTTTTCTAATGCAGCTTATAACCTTCAGTTCACTTCAGTTGCACAGTCATGTCCGACTCTTAGCGACTCCATGAATTGCAACACGCCAGACCTTCCTGTCCATCACCAACTTCCGCAGTTCACTGAAACGCACGTCCATTGAGTCGGCAATTCCATTCAGCTATCTCATCCTCTGTCAACCCCTTCTCCTCCTGCCCCCAATCCCTCCCAGCATCAGAGTCTTCTCCAATGAGTCAACTCTTCGCATGAGGTGGCCAAAGTACTAGAGTTTCAGCTTTAGCATCATTCCCTCCAAAGAACATCCAGCACTGTTCTCCTTCAGAATGGACTGGTTGGATCTCCTTGCAGTCCAAGGGACTCTCAAGAGTCTTCTCCAACACCACAGTTCAAAAGCATCAATTCTTCGGTGCTCAGCCTTCTTCACAGTTCAACTTTCACATCCATATGTGACTGCTGGAAAAACCATAACCTTGACTAGACAAACGTTTGTTGGCAAAGTAATGTCTCTGCTTTTGAATATGCTATCTAGGTTGGTCATAACTTTCCTTCCAAGGAGTAAGTGTCTTTTAATTTCACGGCTGCAGTCACCATCTGCAGTGATTTTGGAGCCCCAAAATAAAGTCTGACATTGTGTCCACTGTTTCCCCATCTATTTCCCATGAAGTGATGGGACCAGATGCCATGATCTTCGTCTTTTTCACTCTCCTCTTTCACTTTCATCAAGAGGCTTTTTAGTTCCTCTTCACTTTCTGCCATAAGGGTGGTGTCATCTGCATATCTGAGTTTATTGCTATTTCTCCAAGCAATCTTGATTCCAGCTTGTGTTTCTTCCAGCCCAGCGTTTCTCATGATGTACTCTGCATATAAGTTAAATAAGCAGAGTGACAATATACAGCCTTGACGTACTACTTTTCCTATTTGGAACCAGTCTCTTGTTTCATGTCCAGTTCTAACTGTTGTTTCCTGATTTGCATATAAGTTTCTCAAGAGGCTGGTCAGATGGTCTGGTATTCCCATCTCTTTCAGAATTTTCCACAGTTTATATTGATTCACACAGTCAAAGGCTTTGGCATAATCAATAATGGAGAAATAGATGTTTTTCTGGAACTCTCTTGCTTTTTCCATGATTCAGCAGATGTTGGCAATTTGATCTCTGGTTCCTCTGCCTTTTCTAAAACCAGCTTGAACATCAAGAAGTTCACAGTTCACGTGTTGCTGAAGCCTGGCTTGGAGAATTTTGAGCATTAGTTTACTCGCATGTGAGATCAGTGCAATTGTGTGGTAGTTTCATTCCTTGGCATTGCTTTTCTTTGGGATTGGAATGAAGACTCACTTTTTCCGTCCTGTGACCACTGCTGAGTTTTCCAAATTTGCTAGCATATTGAGTGCAGCACTTTCACAGCATCATCTTTCAAGGTTTGAAATAGCTCAACTGGAATTCCATTACCTCCACTAGCTTTGTTCATAGTAATGCTTCCTAAGACCCTCTTGACTTCACATTCCAGGATGTCTGGCTCTAGGTGAGTGATCACACCATCCTAATTATCTCAATCATGCAGATCATTTTGTACAGTTCTTCTGTGTATTCTTGCCACCTCTTCTTAATATCTACTGCTTCTCTTAGGTACCATTTCTGTCCTTTATCGAGCCCATATTTGCATGAAATATTCCCTTGGCATCTCTGGTTTTCTTGAAGAGATCTCTAGTCTTTCCCATTCTGTTGTTTTCCTCTATTTCTTTGCATTGATTGCTGAGGAAGACTTTCTTATTTCTTCTTGCTATTCTTTGGAATTCTGCATTCAGATGTTTATATCTTTCCTTTTCTCCTTTGCTTTTCACTTCTCTTCTTTTCACAGCTATTTGCAAGGCCTCCCCAGACAGCCATTTTCCTTTTTTACATTTCTTTTCCATGGGGATGGCCTTGATCCCTGTCTCCTGTACAATGTCATGAACCTCCATCCATAGTTCATCAGGCACTCTATCTATCAGATCTAGTCTCTTAAATCTCTTTCTCGGAGGAGGATCAAAGATGGTGGACGAGTAGGACGGGGAGAATACTTTCTCCTCCACAAATCTATTAAAAGAACATTTGAATGCTGAATAAATTCTACAAAACAACTTCTGAATGCCGGCAGAGGACATCAGGCACTTAAAAAGACAATTCATTGTCCTCAAAAGGAGAAAACTAGCCCTGCGGTAAATTCTTTTATGAAGAAACGACGCGGACACCAACATTTGCTATTAGCAAGGGGACTGGAATGCAAAAGTAGGAAGTCAAGAAACACCTGGAGTAACAGGCAAATTTGGCCTTGGAACACGGAATGAAGCAGGGCAAAGATTAACAGAGTTTTGCCAAGAAAATGCACTGGTATAGCAAATACCCTCTTCCAACAACACAAGAGAAGACTCTATACATGGACATCACCAGATGGTCAACACCGAAATCAAATCGATTATATTCTTTGCAGCCAAAGATGGAGAAGCTCTATACAATCAGCAAAAACAAGACCAGGAGCTGACTGTGGCTCAGACCATGAACTCCTTATTGCCAAATTCAGATTGAAATTGAAGAAAGTAGGGAAAACTATTAGACCATTCAGGTATGACCTAAATCAGATCCCTTATGATTATACAGTGGAAGTGAGAAATAGATTTAAGGGCCTAGATCTGATAGATAGAGTGCCTGATGAATTATGGAATGAGGTTGGTGACATTGTACAGGAGACCGGGATCAAGACCATCCCCATGGAAAAGAAATGCAAAAAAGCAAAATGGCTGTCTGAGGAGGCCTTACAAATAGCTGTGAAAAGAAGAGAAGTGAAAAGCAAAGGAGAAAAGGAAAGATATAAACATTTTAATGCAGAGTTCCAAGAATAGCAAGAAGAGATAAGAAAGCCTTCTTCAGTGATCAATGCAAAGAAATAGAGGAAAACAACAGAATGGGAAAGACTAGGGATCTCTTCAAGAAAATCAGAGATACCAAAGGAACAGTTCATGCAAAGATGGGCACGATAAAGGACAGAGATGGTGTGGACTTAACAGAAGCAGAAGATATTAAGAAGAGGTGGCAGGAATACACAGAAGAACTGTACAAAAAAAGAGCTTCAAGACCCAGATAATCATGATGATGTGATCACTGACCTAGAGCCAGACATCTTGGAATGTGAAGTCAAATGGGCCTTAGAAAGCATCACTACGAACAAAGCTAGTGGAGGTGATGGAATTCCAGTGGAGCTATTCCAAATCCTGAAAGATGATGCTGTGAAATTGCTGCACTCAATATGCCAGCAAATCTGGAAAACTCAGCAGTGGCCACAAGATTGGAAAAGGTCAGTTTTCATCCCAATCCCAAAGAAAGGCAATGCCAAAGAATGCTCAAACTACCGCACAACTGCTCTCATCTCACACGCTAGTAAAGTAATGCTCAAAATTCTCCAAGCCAGGCTTCAGCAATATGTGAACCGTGAACTTCCTGATGTTCAAGCTGGTTTTAGAAAAGGCAGAGGAACCAGAGACCAAATTGCCAACATCCGCTGGATCATGGAAAAAGCAAGAGAGTTCCAGAAAAACATCTATTTCTGCTTTATTGACTATGCCAAAGCCTTTTACTGTGTAGATCACAATAAGCTATGGAAAATTCTGAAAGAGATGGGAATACCAGACCACCTGATCTGCCTCTTGAGAAATCTGTATGCAGGTCAGGAAGCAACAGTTAGAACTGGTCATGGAACAACAGACTGGTTCCAAATAGGAAAAGGAGTACGTCAAGGCTGTATATTGTCACCATGTTTATTTAACTTATATGCACAGAAAATCATGAGAAATGCTGGACTGGATGAAACACAAGTTGGGATCAAGATTTCTGGGAGAAATATCAATAACCTCAGATATGCAGATGACATGACTCTTATGGCAGAAAGTGAAGAGGAACTCAAAAGCCTCTTGATGAAAGTGAAAGTGAAGAGTGAAAAGGTTGGCTTAAAGCTCAACATTCAGAAAATGAAGATCATGGCATCTGGTCCCATCACTTCATGGGAAATAGATGGGGAAACAGTGGAAACAGTGTCAGACTTCGTTTTTCTGGGCTCCAAAATCACTGCAGATTGTGACTGCAGCCATGAAATTAAAAGACGCTTACTCCTTGGAAGGAAGGTTATGACCAACCTAGATAGCATATTCAAAAGCAGAGACATTACTTTACCAACAAAGGTTCGCCTAGTCAAGGCTATGGTCTTTCCTGTGGTCATGTATGGATGTGAGAGCTGGACTGTGAAGAAGGCTGAGTGCCAAAGAATTGATGCTTTTGAACTGTGGTGTTCGAGAAGACTCTTGAGAGTCCCTTGGACTGCAAGAAGATCCAACCAGTCCATTCTGAAGGAGATCAATCCTGGAATTTCTTTGGAGGGAATGATGCTAAAGTTGAAACTCCAGTATTTTGGCCACCTCATGCGAAGAGTTGACTCATTGGAGAAGACTCTGATGCTGGGAGGGATTGAGGGCAGGAGGAGAAGGGGACGACAGAGGATGAGATGGCTGGATGGCATCACTGACTTGATGGGTGTGAGCCTGGGTGACCTCCGGGAGCTGGTGATGGACAGGGAGGCCTGGCGTGCTGCGATTCATGGGGTCGCAAAGAATCGGACCCGACTGAGCGACTGATCTGATCTGAAGCAGGGGCTGGGCTAAGAGGAGTGGCGCAGACTGCATCGCTTTGAGAAAGGATTTGGCCTGGCTATCTAGGGCGCTATCTGAGCGAAATAACCAGACTATTGGTTATCTACTACATCAAAAGACAGCCCTAACTTAAGACACCACCAGGACTATGTATGGAACAAATGAATGCACAGAGATGGCCGGCTGCAGGCCGTCGCACTCCGGTGACAGGCAGCCAGGGCCGGAGGCAGGCAATCACAGCCCTAGAGAGACACTGTCTACAGAACTGTAAGTAGGTTTCTGTGCTGACCCATGCTTCTTGGGGCTCTGGATGGTCAACATCTGCCTGAGAAAGCGCGCTGGTTGTATACCCAGAAAACTGAGCGGCGGGGAGGCGATAAGTCACAGCAGCTGCTCTCGCTAAACACTTCATCACCTGCGCTACTCGGATCTGGGAAGGGCATAAAATGCAGACTCAGTCGAGTCTGTGCTTCTGAGGATTATCCAAGTGCCTGAACATGGCTGGCTTAGATTTGGGTGTTCATCTCCGCCCCCTCTGTAACAGGGCAGAGATCAGATATTGAAAAAACCAGTAAACCGCCTCAATAAAGAGAATTCCACAAACTACCAGAATATAGTAAGGACACTATAAACTTTGCAATTTTAACAAAATGAAGAGACAAAAGAATACCCAGCAGCTAAAGGAACAGGATAGATGCCCACCAAACCAAACCAAAGAGGAAGAGATAGAGAATCTACCTGATAAAGAATTCCAAATAATGATAGTGAAATTAATCCAAATCTCGAAATCAAAATGGAATCACAGTTAAAAAGTCTGGAGACAAGGATTGAGAAGATGCAAGAATGGTTAAACAAGGACCTAGAAGAAATAAAAAAGAGTCAACACATTACGAATAATGCAATAAATGAGATCCAAAACACCCTGGAGGCAACAAATTGTAGAATAACAGAGGCAGAAGATAGGATTAGTGAATTAGAAGATAGAATCCTAGAAATAAATGAATCAGAGGAGAAAAAAGAAAAACAAATCAAAAGAAATGAGGACAATCTCAGAGACCCCCAGGATAACACTAAACGCTACAACATTCGAATCATAGGAGTTCCAGAAGAAGAAGATAAAAAGAAAGACCATGAGGAAATACTTGAGGAGATAATAGTTGAAAACTTCCCTAAAATGGAGAAGGAAATTACCACTCAAGTTCAAGAAATCCAGAGAGTCCCTAACAGGATAAACCCAAGGCGAAACACCCCAAGACACATATTAATCAAATTAACAAAGATTAAATATAAAGAACAAATATTAAAAGCAGCAAGGGGAAAACATCAAATAACTCACAAGGGAATTCCCATAAGGATAACAGCTGATCTTTCAATAGAAACTCTCCAAGCCAGGAGGGAATGGCAAGACGTAATTAAAGTGATGCAAGAAAATAACTTACAGCCTCGATTATTGTATCCAGCAAGGATCTCATTCAAATATGAAGGAGAAATCCAAAGCTTCACAGATAAGCAAAATTTGAGAGAATGTAGCACCACTAAACCATTTCTCCAACAAAAACTGAAGGACATTCTCTAGATAGGACTCACTAAAAGGGTGTATAAACTGAAACCCAAAACAATAAAGTAAATCCTATTTATCAATAATTGCTTTAAATGTTAATGGCCTGAATGCCCTAATCAACAGACAAAGACTGGCCAAATCGATACAAAAACAAGACCCCTACATACCTTGTCTACAGAGACAGCCAAAAGACTAAAATGGGTCAAATGGATACAAAAACTAGACCCCTATATATGTTGTCTACAAGAGAACCACCTTAAAATAGGGAATATATACTGACTGAAAATGAAGGGCTGGAAAAAGATTTTCTATGCAAATATGGACCAAAAGAAAATAGGAGTAGCAATACTCATATCAGATAAAATTGACTTTAAAGATCCTGAAAATGAGACAATCAAGTTTATACATAACAACTTAAAGGAACAATCCAAAAAGAAGTTATAACAATTATAAATATATATGCACCCAACATTGGAGCATTGATATAGCTAAGACAAACATTAATTAATGTGATAGAAGAAATATGCAACAATACAATAATAGTGGGAGACTTTAATAACCCACTCATACTTATACAATCTGGCTGTAATAGACAAAGTATAGAGGAAAACATATTCACTTATGAGCCTCAAAAAATTCAGTTCACTCAGGAGAGTTAAAAAAAATAGACTTATTTGTTCACTCTGTAAAGGTTTATTAACTATTTTATGGGTCTGGTACCACTTTGGGTAGTAGGGAGGAAGAAGTGACAAATGTGATCCTGTCCTAAATAATATATTGTGGTAAAGATAGACTTACCAATACAAAATACCAAGAAGTGCCTAAGATGAGGACACCCAAACTGGACTTTAAGTTTCCTGAACTTTTCATTTCCAGATCAAACCTCCTAATATAGGATGAATTCAACATGATTTTTTTTAAGTGTTCTTTGTGATTAAAAACAGAAAGCCATTAGTTAAGAAATTACATATACTCCTCCCCACCATCACTCCCTTTCTTTCTTCCCATTTCCCTTCTACCCTCATTGATCCTTTCCTTTGTCCATTTTCCCCTGCAAAAAAAAAAAAAAAAGAAAAGAATTCTGAAAAAAAAAAAAAAAAATCTCTTTCTCACTTCCACTGTATAATCATAAGGGATTTGATTTAGGTCATACCTGAATGGTCTAGCAGTTTTCCTTACTTTCTTCAATTTAAGTTTGAATTTGGCAATAAGGACTTGATGATCTAAGCCACAGTCAGCTCCTGGTCTTGTTTTTGTTGACAGTATAGAGCTTCTCCATCTTTGGCTGCAAAGAATATCATCAATCTGATTTTGGTGTTGACCATCTGGTGATGTCCATGTGTAGAGTGTTCTCTTGTGTTGTTGGAAGAGGGTGTTTACTATGCCCAGTGTGTTCCCTTGGCAAAACTCTATAAGCCTTTGCCCTGATTCATTCTGTATTGCAAGGGCAAATTTACCTGTTACTCCAGGTGTTTCTTGACTTCCTACTTTTGCATTCCAGTCCCCTATAATGAAAGGACGTCTTTTTTGGGTGTTAGTTCTGAAAGGTCTTGTAGGTCTTCATAGAACCATTCAACTTCAGCTTCTTCAGTGTTACTGGTTGGGGCATAGACTTGGATTACTCTGATATTTAATGGTTTGCCTTGGAAATGAACAGAGATCATTCTGTCATTTATGAGATTGCATCCAAGTACTTCATTTTGGACACTTTTGTTGTCTATGATGGCTACTCCATTTCTTCTGAGGGATTCCTGCCCACAGTAGTAGATATAATGATCATCTGAGTTAAATTCACCCATTCCAGTCCACTTTAGTTCGCTGATTCCTAGAATGTCGATGTTCACTCTTGCCATCTCCTATTTGACCACTTCCAATTTGCCTTGATTCATGGACCTAACATTCCAGGTTCCTATGCAATATTGCTCTTTACAGCATCGGACCTTGCTTTTATCACGAGTCACATCCACAACTGGGTATTGATTTTGCTTTGTCTCCATCCCTTCATTCTTTCTGGAGTTATTTCTCCACTGATCTCCAGTAGCATATTGTGCACCTACCGATCTGGGGAGTTCCTCTTTCAGTATCCTATCATTTTGCCTTTTCATGTGGTTCATGGGCTTCTCAAGGCAAGAACAATGAAGTGGTTTGCCATTCCCTTCTCCAGTGGACCACATTCTGTCAGACCTCTCCATCATGACCCGTCTGTCTTGGGTGGCCCCACAGGGCATGGCTTAGTTTCACTGAGTTAGACCAGGGTGTGCTCCGTGTGATTAGATTGACTAGTTAGCTTATTTAACTATGTGTGCAATGAAAGAGACCACTCAATTTTCAGAGTGAGTTTTCTTTTAATTCCCAGGTAAGTTTTGTACATGTATTTACCTAGCTGGTGTACTGGCTAGAGGCTGGCAGTCTGTCATTTCCTTTTATTTTATTTTGAAACCTTTATTTTCTATTTTGAAGTCAGTTTGTCAAGAAAAATTTGCTAGTAACGATTGTGTGGTGGGCTAGCGTGTGCTGCTTTGGAGCTTAACTTCTCTGATTTTGCTCCAGAGTTGTTTTAACCCCTTCTATCATATTGTTAGGGGAAGCACACTGATTGAAACCGCCCACCCTGGCCTGGCACCATGATAGCCATTTACATGAATTGTTTTATGACAGGAGATCCTGAGGAATACAGAACTAATAAGCCACCACCAACTGGAAGAGGTAGGGAAAGGTTGAAAGGATGCACCATGTATCCATCTGCTTCCCAGAATCCCTCTTGCTAGCATCCATCTTAGCTGAGTGATGCATGCATCACCAGGAAAGATTCTGAATTAGAATGACCCACCAAAGACCACCCGGAAACTAATCCCATCACCATAAAACCCGAGACTTTGAGCCACATCGCAAAGAGTTCTCCTGGGTACCCCTTACCCTACTGCTCTCCACCCGGGTGCCTTTTCCCAATAAAATCTCTTGCTTTGTCAGCACATGTGTCTCCTTGGACAACTCATTTCTGAGTGTTAGACAAGAGCCCAGTTTCGGGCCCTGGAAGGGGTCCCCCTTCCTGCAACAATATTGCAGGTCTCCCAGTGTTCTCAGATTTTCCACGATGTGGTGCTTAGGTCATGGAATGACCATTTTTTAAGCATGTCCCTAATTGAGCAGTTTGTTAACTACATGAGTGGGTTTCCCTATAGCTACAGCTTCGTGGTGTGAAGTCTTGTCTCCACTACTCCTGTAAGCTTTTCAGTTACTTGAGAATGCTGTTGCCGACCAGGAAGAGAGAATCATTTCTTCCGTGCTCAGAACCTCTTATATATTTTCAATTTTATCTTAACAAACTTTAGTAAGGTAGCCAATTCAAGGAAAATGACAGGCCAGTTTTCCCCCTAACCATTCAGTTCCGTTTTATGCAGTATGTAATTAGGCAAGTCTTCGCAGTTTTTAAACTGAGAATAACTACTCAGTATCCAAACTGAGTGTTCCCAGTGCATTTACACCCAGGATAACCTTCTCAGTGCCTAAACTGAGCAAAATCTTCCAAGTCCTTCAACTGAAGATAACCCACTCAGTGTTTAAATTGAACAACCCACATACCTCTTCTTGAAACCAAATTTCAAGGATAACCTCTTCTCCCACTGAGTAAAACTTCAGTTCATCATCCAATAACAGGATATCCTAGAAACAGGAGAGACCCACTCAAATGTGTCTAACATTCCAAGGAGCTGGATAGATACAGGTGACCCTGCTGGTACCAAGGGTCCAGATCCTCAAAGAGTTCAGGTGGAAGAGAGGAATCTGCTCTGGCTTGCTCATGGTCACCATAACTGTTGATATAAAAATACTAACCTAAAGTTGATAGTTATCTTTTATTTGGTGAGTATCTTTAGGACTTCAAGCCCAAGAAACAGCATCTGAAGTAACCCTGAGATAACTGCTCTGAGGAAGTAGAAAGAGGAGTTAGGTTATATAGAAGTCTTACAACAGAGGGAAGGTAATCTGAACATCAAAAGATTATTGTTAATTAAAGAAAACCAGATATACAAAGTTAAGGAATATAGTGCTTTTCTATAAATGTGAAGCTGAAAGAGTCTGGGTTAAATGAAAACATTCCTTTCATATGCACCTCAACTATCTGGGGCCAGTATCCTGTATTTTTCACATCCTGAGCTCCTCCGAGCTCAACTTTGGTAATGGCTGCAGTCTGATGGCTGTTAGATCATAGTTATTCTTTTCCTTCCTAAATGCCTTTAGGCATTTGAGATTTGGAATCACTGATGATTGTGACATTCTTGCTTACCGATATAGCAGAAAGTATTCCATTTCTCATCAATAAACAATGATACCAGAGTCATCAGTGATTCTAGCCCTCCAAGGTAAGTCCTAAAGGCACTCGGGAAAGAAGAATGTCTGTGATCTGGCAGCCACCAGGACTGCAGACACGCTCTACAGTGAGCCCAAAGGGAACTCAGGATTTGAAAAATACAGGATATCAGCCCTAGATAGCTGAGATACATATGAGAGGAATGACTTCAGTGAGCCCAGCCTCTTGAATCTTCCCCTACATAGAAAAGTGCTAAATTCCTTAATTTTAGATACCTGGTTTTATTTAGTTAATAATAATCTTTTGATGTTCAGGTTACCTGACCTTTGTTGTAAGACTTCTACATAACCTGACTTCTCCCCTCACCTCCTCAGTGCAGTTCTCTCAGGGTTACTTGAGATGCTGCCTCCCAAGCTTGAAGTCATAAAAGTTCCCACCATGTACAACGTAACTTTCAACATTTATGTTGTGACTACTTTTTATGTCAACACTGATATGACAGGAAATACTCCATTTCTCACTGTCTTCCAACATGCATAACACATGCACCCCTAAACTCATTCAAAATGAATCAGAGATGGGTGAACAACCAGACAAAATAGGGCCCTGCTTAGTAGTCAACAGTATCCATTAAACCAGTACTTCTTAAGTACTAATAATGTACATTCAAATCACTGGGAATTCGTTAAAATACAGATTATGATTCAAGAGATATAGAGTAGGGAATAAGAATCTGCATTTTTCTAACCAGTTTCCAGATCTGTGGCTGGTCCTTGCACTGCACAGTGAGTAGCAAAGTACTATGTAATCTTTTAAAAATATCTAATTTGTGAGAGGAGTAAGAGTAAATATATTCAAAATAGATTTATTTTAAGTTGATGCTAACTCTATAAAATCACCATTTTTGTGAATTAAAAGGTCAATTTCATATGGTTCAATCTGATCTCAATCTTAGCCAACTTACATTGAAACACAGAAGAAGCAAGACTTTGGATCAAAATTCTAAATGTATTAACTTGAGTTTAGAGAGAGCACAGCCTCACTTCTAAATTGCCAGTCCCTTTCTCACAGTCCCTGGCACCATGTAACACCACTCTATGGGGTATCCAATAGACATCTTCCTGCCTTTTTTAGTCTTATACAGTGGAGAGAATAATCACTCCACTAGATTGCCATCGATTTTACTGTTCTCCAAAGCCTAGTTCTCAGAACATGCTGAAATTTCAAAGAATGTTTTCTAGGTCACAAGGTGGAAAGGTCTTCAGTTCAGCTGAGTTCAGTCACTTAGTCATGTCCGACTCTTTGTGACCCCATGAATCACAGCCTGGCAGGCCTCCCTGTCCATCACCAACTCCCAGCGTTTACCCAAACTCATGTCCATCAAGTCAGTGATGTCATGCAGCCCTCTCATCCTCTGTAGTCCCCTTCTCCTCCTGCCCCCAGTCCTTCCCAGCACCAGGGTCTTTTACAATAAGTCAACTCTTCTCATGAGGTGGCCAAAGTACTGGAGTTTCAGCTTCAGCATCAGTCCTTTCAGTGAACACCCAAGACCTAAAGGACTGATCTCCTTTAGGATGGACTGGTTGGATCTCCTTGCAGTCCAAGGGACTCTCAAGAGTCTTCTTCAACACAACAGTTCAAAAGCATCAATTCTTCAGCACTCAGCTTTTGTCACAGACCAAATCTCACATCCATACATGACCCCTGGAAAAACCATACCCTTTACTAGACGGACCTTTGTTGGCAATGTAATGTCTCTGCTTTTTAATATGCTATCTACGTTGGTCATAATTTTCCTTCCAAGGAGTAAATGACTTTTAATTTCATGGCTGCAATCACCATCTTCAGTGATTTTGGAGCCCCCAAAATAAAGTCTGATACTCTTTCCCCATCTATTTTCCATGAAGTGATGGGACCAGATGCCATGATCTTCGTTTTCTGAATGTTGAGCTTTAAAACAACTTTTTCACTCTCCTCTTTCACTTTCATCAAGAGGCTTTTGAGTTTCTCTTCACTTCCTGGCATAAGGGTGATGTCATCTGCATATCTGAAGTTATTGATATTTCTCCCAGAAATCTTGATCCCAGCTTGTGCTTCTTCCAGCCCAGCGTTTCTCATGATGTACTCTGCTGCTGCTGCTGCTGCTGCTGCTGCTGCTAAGTCGCTTCAGTCGTTTCCGACTCTGTGCGACCCCATAGACGGAAGCTCACCAGGTTCCCCCGTCCCTGGGATTCTCCAGGCAAGAACACTGCATATAAGTTAAATAAGCAGAGTGACAATATACAGCCTCGACGTACTCCTTTTCCTATTTGGAACCAGCCTGTTGTTCCATGTCCAGTTTTAACTGTTGCTTCCTGACCTGCATATAGGTTTCTCAAGAGGCAGGTCAGGTGATCAGGTATTCCCATTCCTTTAAGATTTTTCCATAATTTATTTTGATTCACACAGTCAAAGGCTTTGGCATAGTCAATAAAGCAGAAATAGATGTTTTTTTCTGGAACTCTCTTGCTTTTTCAGTAATCCAGCAGATGTTGGCAAGTTGATCTCTGGTTTTTCTGCCTTTTCTAAAACCAGCTTGAACATCTGGAAGTTCACGTTTCACATATTGCTGAAGCCTGGCTTGGAGAATTTTGAGCATTACTTTACTAGCGTGTTAAATGAGTGCAGTTGTGCAGTAGTTTGAGCATTCTTTGGGATTGGAATGAAAACTGACTTTTTCCAGTCTTGTGGCCACTGCTGAGTTTTCCAAATTTGCTGGCATATTGAGTGCAGCACTTGCACAGCATCATCTTTCAGGATTTGAAATAACTCAACTGGAATTCCATCACCTCCACTAGCTTTGTTCATAGTGATGCTTTCTATGGCCCACTTGACTTCACATTTCAGGATGTCTGACTCTAGGTGAGTGATCACTCCATCGTGATTATCTCAGGCATGAAGATATTTTTTGTATAGTTCTTCTGTGTATTCTTGCCAGCTCTTCTTAATATCCTCTGCTTCTGTTAGGTCCTTATCACTTCTGTCCTTTATTGTGTACATCTTTGCATGAAATGTTCCCTTTGTGTCTCTAATTTTCTTGAAGAGATCTCTAGTCTTTCCCATTCTGTTGTTTTCCTCTATTTCTTTGTATTGATTGCTGAGGAAGGCTTTCTTATCTCTCCTTGCTATTTTTCAGCACATGCTGAAATTTCAAGGAATGTTTTCTAGGTCACATGATCTGAAAATCTTAATAGATGGCAGAATGTGCTTTGATTCTCATTAAGAAGCTTACTCAACATTAAAAGGAAGTGTAACAGGCCTCTTCATAGCTCTTGTTTCTCCATATAGGTAAAATCTTGACTGTGTGGTGGGAGAGGAAAGGTGGGGAGAGACTGATGAGCACAGGCCTGTAAGTTTTCCTGGCCTGAGTTCTGTACAAGCATGACAGATTTACCACCTCCTGCCTGAGGTTGACTTTTTGATGTATGGCAAAAGCAATACAATATTGTAAAGTTAAGCAAAATAAAATTTTTAAAAATGTAAAAAAAAAAAGAATAACTGCTATATAACCATTTGCCATCATTGGCAAAACTCACAAGAAGTAAAGAAGTGATAAACAAATAGGATATTTCAAGAGCAGCAATAATATGTGCTCCCACCAAGAGAAGCTCTATGGACTCAAAATGGTCAAGATATTTTTAGATTAAAAGTACCATCCTTCTGAGTACACAATGATGGAATACGGGATATTGATGTTTATTGACTGTGTTGCAATGGCCCTCCACTCCAGCTACCCTCTAATTAGAAAGTTGTAAAAAGTACCAGTGCCTTGTTCCCACCATAAATGTATCAGAATTTGGCATAGGTGGATTTTAAAAGCACCCAAGTGAACTGGATGCACAGTGAAGGTTTGCAGTTCACTGGTTTAGAAATGTTTTTGCAAAGAGCAAGGAAAAATACCCTTTTCTGGTCATTGACTTTCACAGTTTCTAAAAGAAATACCTCCTTTTAAAATTCACTATATGATATTGGGAATAATGAATACTCTTTATACTTTCAGTCATAAATCATTTTTATATGTACCATTTTATTAGATACTCCAATAAGTAGTACTACATATTATAGTAGTCCAATAAGTTTCTTATCACATAAGACAAGATGGGGACCCAGAGGGATGCTATGGGGAGGGAAGGGTGTTTAGGATTGGGAACACTTGTACATCCGTGGTGCATTCATGTTGATGTATGGCAAAACCAATACAATATTGTAAAGTAATTAACCTCCAATTAAAATAAATAAATTTAAATTAAAAAAAAGATGGGGAAGTAGAAGGACATGTGCTTATCTTCTTCTGAAAGAATTCCAAAACTTCAACTCGCTGGTGAATAACCATTGACAGGAGAATGTTGGATCCCACAAAAAGATACCCCATATCTAAAGGAACAGGAGACACTCCGACAAGAGAGGAGGAGGGGAGAACTCGAATTTAAAATCAAACCCCATACCTGCCAGGGAAGTTCGGAGGGCTCAAACAAAACCTTGTGGGTACCAGGTCCCAGGGGCTTCACAGAGACTGAACCAGACCTGCCTTTGAATGTATGAGTGTTTCCTATGGAGGCATGGGTCAACAGTGGCCTGTCACAGAGACAGGGACTCTGGTGGCAGCAGACCTAAGTCATTCAGCATGTAGCATAAGCCGTCTTGGAGGAGGTCACCATTAACCCCACCATAGAGTCACGGAGCAAATGAACCAAAAAATGCAGAACAATTATAACAAAGAAATTATCGCCCTGTTAAGAAAGTTCTAAGACCCATAGTAGATTTCCCAATCTGGGAATCTGGCAAAAGGACTGAGAACATGCAGCAAATTGGACTTTGGAGGCCAGTGGGATTTAATTGCAAAACTTCCACAGGACTGAGGAAACAGACTCCTGGATGGCACAAACGAAACTTTGTGTGCACCAGGAACCAGAAGAAAGGAGCAGTGTCCCCATAAGAGACTAAGTCAGACTTGCCTGTGAGTGTTCAGGAGTCTCCAGTGGAGGTTTGGGTGGACAGTTTGGCCTCACGCCAAATAACAGGGAGGGAACACAGCCATGCCCATCAAAAGAAATTTGGATTAAAGATTAACTGGGCATGGTCCAGCCCATCAGAAAAAGACCCAGCTTTCCCCACAGTCAGTATCTCCAATCAGGAAGATTCCATAAACATCTTATCCTTATTCAGCAGATGGCGGACAGAATGAAAACCACAATCACAGAAAACTAACCTAACTGATCACATGGACCACCACCTTGTCTAACTCAATGAAACAATGAGTGGCCCCCTCTAGGGCCACCCAAGATGGATGGGTCATGGTGCAAAGTTCTGAAAAAACGTGGTCTACTGGAGAAGGAAATGGCAAACTACTTTAGTATTCTTGACATTGCATCACTAAAAAAGCAAGACAGTTCCAGAAAAACATCTGCTTCTGCTTTATTGACCACACCAAAGCTTTTACTATGTGGATCACAACAAACAGTGGAAAATTCTTCAAGAGATGGGAATACCACACCACTTTACCTGCCTCTAGAGATATCTGTATGCAAGTCAAGAAGCAACAGCTAGAACCAGACATGGAAAAACAAACTGGCTCCAAATTGAGAAAGGAGTACATCAAGGCTGTATACTGTCACCTTGTTTATTTAACTTATATGCAGAGTACATCATTAGAAATGCTGGGCTTGTGAGAAGCACAAGCTGGAATCAAGATTGTTGGGAGAAATAGCAATAACGTCAGATATGCAGATGACACTACCCTTAAGGCAGAAAGTGAAGAAAAACAAGAGAGCATCTTGATGAAAGTGAAAGAGGAGAGTTAAAAAAAAAAAAAAAAACACAAAACCTCAACATTGAAAAAACTTAGATCATGACATCTGGTTCCATCACTTCATGGAAAATAGAAGGGGGAAACAGTAGAAAAAATTGAGAGATTTTATTTTTGGGGCTCTAAAATCATTGCAGATTGTGACTGCAGCCACAAAATTAAAAGACACTTTCTCCTTGGAAGAAAAGCTATGACAAACCTAGACAGCATATTAAAAAGCAGAGACATTACTTTGCTGACAAAGGTCCATCTAGTCAAAGCTCTGGTTTTTACAGTAGTTATGTATGGATGTAAGAGTTGACCATAAATAAAGCTGAGCACTGAAGTACTGATGCTTTTTTTTTTTTTTTTTTTAACTCTTGAGAGTCCCTTGGACTGCAAGGAGATCAAACTGGTCAATTGTGAATATTCATTGGAAGGACTGATACTGAAGCTGAAGTTCTGGCCACCTGATGCAAAGAACTGACTCATTGGGGAAGACCCTGATGCTGGGAAAGATTGAAGGCAGGAGGAGAAAGGGATGACAAAGAATGAGATGGTTCTATGGCATCACTGCCTTTATGGACATGAGTTTGAGCAAATTCCAGAAGTTGGTGATGGACAGAGAGGCTTGGCTTTCTTCAGCCCATGGGATCGCAGAAAGTCAAACATGACTGAGCTACTGAACTGAACTGATTATATACTCACATAAACCTGTGGAATATGCTAATATCATTATAGAAGGATGTATGCTAATCTTGTTGTGACATTATTTACAAGAGACAAAAAATGGAAATGACCTGAAAACTGTTGAGAAGATGGTAAACGTGTTGCAATGCATTTATATGATGGAGAATTCTACAACTATTAGAAAGACTTAAGTAGATTAATTTACATGGACTTAGCAAGATATCTACAAACATTTTAATTTTTTTTAAAAATGTTTTAAAAATCAAGTTCGTAATTACTTACAAATGATTCAATTTCCATTGCCCGTTGTTTATTTTCTTTTCTTTTTACACAATTGGTTCTATAATAGATTATAGGACTTTTTATATAAATAATATATAAAAAATAAAGAAAACATTTTTAATCTTACAGTACAGTACAACTGCTTGTATACAGGGGCTGGCATTGAGTGAACAGGCAAGAAGAGTTACAGAATGACTAGAGGAGGGAGAGGAGTTGGGAAATGGTAGAACTGAAGTATCATCAGCAATAGGAGATAGATGGCAAGCTATGATTTCACTCACATCTGATGATGATAGCATAGGTTCTGGTTCCTTGCTGGATTCAATTATATCTACACTCTTGCTCTGGGACATCTTGAACTTGAACTAAAGATACTGTACTGCTGAACACTATACAATACTGTACAGTGAAATACACAAATAGGATGCACATATTTGACAATGTATGTTAAGACATGAAATAACTTATATGACTGGACAGGGAATGCATATTCACACCTTTGAAACTTAACTACTTCAAGGTTCATACGTAGGGGAATTCCTGTAAGTCTCTACTTACGTGACCACAGACAATTATCCACCAAACCCATGCACATCATAGAGTAAATTCTAGTCCCTGACCCATTACAAGAGCTCCTCCAAGCCCTAAAAACACCTGACATAATCATAGGATTTTAATTCAATACTAGAATTATCATTAAGTCCATTAATACTCTGACAATATATGGATAATAATGAGACATCATCCTAAAAAGCCCCTCTCAAGGCCATCCTACACCAACTTTTCAAAAAGGACTTTAATCTGGACTAACTCTTTACATGCTTTCAAAAGTCCTCTTTCTTTTTTTTTATTTTTTAAAATACATCTCACCCTCTCCTCCCTTCTCTCCATGTCCGTAAGTCTATTCTCTGTGTCTGCTTTCTCCATTGCTTCCATTTAAATAAATTATTCAGTAACGATTTTCTATATTCTGTATATATGCATTAGAATACGATATTTATCTTTCTCTTTCTGACTTACTTCACTCTGTATAATAGGCTCTAGGTTCATCCACCTGCTTAGAACAAACTCAAATGTGTTCCTTTTTATGGCTGAGTATTATTCCAGTTTTTTTCCATTTCCACTGTTTTTCTTTCACTTTTTATTTTTACTGAGATATCTTTGATGTATAAAAATTGTACACATTTAAGGTGTACACTTTGATATTTTGATACATGTATGCATTTTGAAAGATCACAAGAGTCAAACTAAATAACCTCTCCATCACTCCAACATAGTTACCAGTGTGTATGTGTGATAAGATTTAACTTAAAATCTCTACTTTCAGAAAATTCCAAGTGTACAATATAATATTGTTAATTATCACCACCATTCTGGTGATTCAGAGCTCCAGAAGTCATTCACTTTCATGACTGAAACTTTGTAGAAGAGTACAATAATCTCATTTTCCTCTCCACTCAACCCCTGACAACCACCAATCTTTTTTTTTTAATTTATTTATTTTAATTAGAGGCTAATTATTTTACAATATTGTAGTGGTTTATGCCATACATTGACATGAATCAGCCATGGGTGTACATGTGTTACCCATCCTGAACCCCCTATCCACGTCCCACCCATCCCATCCCTCTTGGTCATCCCAGTGCACCAGCTCTGAGCACCCTGTCCCATGCATCGAACCTGGACTGGTGATCTGTTTCACATATGATAGTATACATGTTTCAATGCTCTTCTCTCAAGTCATCCCACACTCCCCACCTCCCACAGAGTCCAAAAGACAGTTCTATACGTCAGCGTCTTTTTTGCTGTCTCACATATAGGGTCATTGTTACCATCTTTCTAAATTCCATATATATGCGTTAGTATACTGTATTGGTGTTTTTATATCTGACTTACTTCACTCTGAATAATAGACTCCAGTTTCATCCACCTCATTAGAACTGATTCAAATGTATTCTTTGTAATGGCTGAATAATATTCCATTGTGTACATCTACCACAGTTTTCTTATCCATTCATCTGCTGATGGACATCTAGGTTGCTTCCATGTCCTGGCTATTATAAACACAGTGCTGCAATGAACACTGGGGTACATCTGTCTCTTTCAATTCAGGTTTCCTCAGTGTGTATGCCCAGCAGTGGGATTCCTGGGTCATATGGCAGTTCTATTTCCAGTTTTTTAAGGAATCTCCACACTGTTCTCCATAGTGGCTGTACTAGTTTGCATTCCCAACAACAGTGTAAGAGGGTTCCCTTTGCTCCACAACCTCTCTAACATTATTTGTAAACATTTGGATAGTAGCCATTCTGACCAGCGTGAGATGGTACCTCATTGTGGTTTTGATTTGCATTTCTCTGATAATGAGGGATGTTGAGGATCTTTTCATGTGTTTGTTAGCCATCTGTATGTCTTCTTGGGGAAATGTCTGTTTAGTGCCTTGGCCCATTTTTTGATTGGGTGGTTTATTTTTCTGGAATTGAGCTGCAAGAGTTGCTTGCGTATTTTTGAGATTAATTCTTTATCAGTTACTTCGTTTGCTATACTTTTCTCCCATTCTGAAGGCTGTCTTTTAACCTTGCTTAAAGTTTCCTTCCAGAGAAGGCAATGGCACCCCAATCCAGTACTCTTGCCTGGAAAATCCCATGGACGGAGGAGCCTGGTGGGCTGTAGTTCATGTGGTCGCTAAGAGTTGGACACGACTGAGCAACTTCACTTTCACTTTTCACTTTCATGCATTGGAGAAGGAATTGGCAACCCACTCCAGTGTTCTTGCCTGGAGAATCCCAGGGACGGGGGAGCCTGGTGGGCTGCCGTCTATGGGGTCACACAGAGTTGGACACAACTGAACTGACTTAGCAGCAGCAAAGTTTCCTTCATTGTGAAAAAGCTTTTAAGTTTAATTAGGTCCCATTTGTTTATTTTTGCTTTTATTTCCATTGTTCTGGGAGGTGGGTCAGAGAGGATCCTGATGTGATTTATATTGGAGAGTGTTTTGCCTATGTTTTCCTCCAGGAGTTTTATAGTTTCTCATCTTATGTTTAGATCTTTAATCCATTTTGAGTTTATTTTTGTGTATGGTGTTAGAAAGTGTTCTAGTTTCATTCCTTTACAAGTGCTTGACCAGTTTTCTCAGCACCACTTGTTAAAGAAATCTGTTTAACAAGATTGTCTCTTCTCCATTGTATATTCTTGCCTCCTTTTTCTAAGATAAGATGTCCATAGGTGTATGGATTTATCTCTGGGCTTTCTGTTTTGTCCCATTGATATATATTTCTGTGTTTTTTTTGTGTGTGTGTGTGCCAGTACCATACTGTCTTGATGACTGTAGATTTGTAGTATCGCCTGAAGTCAGAAAGGTTGATTCCTCCAGTTCCATTCTTTTTTCTCAAGATTGCTTTGGCTATTCAAGGTTTTTTGTATTTCCACACAAATTGTGAAATTATTTGTTCCAGTTATCTGAAAAATACCATTGGTAGCTTGATAGGGATTGATTGCATTGAATCTATACTTTGTGATGGATAGTATACTCATTTTCACTATACTGATTCTTCCAATGCATGAACATGGTATATTTCTCCATCTATTTGTGTCCTCTTCTATTTCTTTCATCAGTGTTTTATAGTTTTTTTTTATATATAGGTCTTTTGTTTCTTTAGGTAGATATATTCCTAAGTATTTTATTATTTTTATTGCAATGGTGAATGGAATTGTTTCCTTAATTTCTCTTTTTGTTTTCTTATTGTTAGTGTGTAGGAATGCAAGGAATTTCTGTGTGTTAATTTTATATCCTGAAACTTTACTGTATTCATTGATTAGCTCTAGTAATTTTCTGGTGGAGTCTTTAGGGTTTTCTATGTAGAGGATCATGTCATCTGCAAACAGTGAAAGTTTTATTTATACTTTTCCAATCTGCATTCCTCTTATTTATTTCTTTTTCTCCTCTGATTGCTGTGGCTAAAGGTTCCAAAACTATGTTGAATAGTAGTGGTGAGAGTGGGCATCCTTGTCTTGTTCCTGACTTTAGGGAAAATGCTTTCAATTTTTCACCATTGAGGATAATGTTTGCTGTGAGTTTGCCATATATAGCTTTTACTATATTGAGGTATGTTCCTTCTATTCTTACTTTCTGGGGGATTTTATCATAAATGGATGTTGAATTTTGTCAAAGGCTTTCTCTGCATCTATTGAGATAATCATAAGGTTTTATCTTTCAATTTGTTAATGGAGTGTATTACATTGATTGATTTGCGGGTATTGAAGAACACTTGCATTCCTGGGATAAAGCCCACTTGGTCATGATGTATGATCTTTTTAATATGTTGTTGGATTCTGTTTGCTAGAATTTTGTTAAGGATTTTTGCATCTATGTTCATCAGTGATATTGGCCTGTAGTGTTTTTTTTTTTTTTTGCGGCATCTTTGTCTTGTTATTGTATTAAGGTGATGATGGCCTCAAAGAATGAGTTTGGAAGTTTACCTTCCTCTGCAATTTTATGGAAGAGTTTGAGTAGGATAGATGTTAGCTCTTCTCTAAATTTTTGGTAGAATTCAGCTGTGAAGCTATCTGCTGATGCTAACTCGCTTCAATCGTGTCCGACTCTGTGCGACCCCCTAGACGGCAGCCCACCAGGTTGCCCTGTCCCTGGGATTCTCCAGGCAAGAACACTGGAGTGGGTTGCCATTTCCTTCTCCAATGCATGAAAGTGAAAAGTGAAAGTTAAGTCGCTCAGTTGTGTCTGACCCTCAGTATCTCCATGGACTGCAGCCTTCCAGGCTCCTCCTTCCATGGGATTTTCCAGGCAAGAGTACTGGAGTGGGGGGCCATTGCCTTTGGGCTTTTGTTTGCTGGAAGATTTATGATTACAGTTTCAATTTCCATGCTTGTGATGGGTCTGGTTAGATTTTCTATTTCCTCCTGGTTCAATTTTGGAAAATTTTACTCTTCTAAGCATTTATCCATTTCTTCCAAGTTGTCCATTTTATTGGCTAATAGTTGCTGATAGTAGTCTCTTATGATCCTTTTTATTTATCTGTTGTCTGTTTGATTTCTCCATTTTCATTTCTAATTTTGTTGATTTCATTAGTCTCCCTTTGTTTCTTGATGAGTCTGGCTAATGGTTTGTCAATTTTATCTTCTCAAAGAACCAGCTTCTAGCTTTGCTTTTTATATATATATATATTTATTTTATTTTATTTTTTTGCTATGGTCTCTTTGTTTCTTTTGCATTTATTTCTGCCCGGATTTTTAGGATTTCTTTCCTTCTACTAACCCTGGGGTGCTTCATTTCTTCTTTTTCTAATTGTTTTAGGTGTAGAATTAGGTTATTTATCTGACTTTTTTCTTGTTTCTTGAGGTAAGCCTGTATTGCTATGAATCTTCCCATTAGCACTGCTTTTACAGTGTCCCATAGCTTTTGTGTTGTTGTGTTTTCATTTTCATTCATTTTTATGCATACTTTGATTTCTTTTGTAATCTGTTGGTGATTCAGAAGCATGTTTTTCAGCTTCCATATGTTGGAATTTTTAACAGTTTTTCTCCTGTAATTGATATCTAATTTTACTGCATTGTGGTCAGAAAAGATTTTGAAGGCTAGATTTATGGCCCAGGATGTGATCTATCCTGGAGAAATTCCGTGTGCACTTGAGAAAAAGGTGAAGTTCATTATTTTGAGGTGAAATGTCCTATATATATCAATTAGGTCTGACTGGTCCATTGTATCATTTAAAGTTTGTGTTTCCTTGTTAATTTTTTGTTTAGTTGATCTATCCATAGGTGTGAGTGGGGTATGCAGGTCTCCCGCTATTATTGTGTTATTGTAAATTTCCCCTTTCATACTTGTTAGCATTTGCCTTACATATTGTGGGGCTCCTATGTTTGGTGCATATATATCTATAATTGTTATATCTTCTTCTTGTATTGATCCTTTGATCATTATGTAGTGTCCTTCTTTGTCTCTTTTCATGGCCTTTAAAGTCTATTTTATATGATATGATATTGCTATTCCTGCTTTCTTTTGGTCTACATTTTTGTGAAATATCTTTTTCCAGCTTTTCACTTTCATTCTGTTTGTGTCCATTGTTTTGAAGTGTTCTCTTGTAGACAGCATATACAAGGGTCTTGTTTTTATATCCTTTCAGGCAGTCTTTGTTTTTTGGTTGAGGCATTCAACCCATTTACATTTAAGGTAATTATTGATAAGTATGATCCTGTTGCCATTTACTTTGTTGTTTTGGCTTCAAGTTTATACACCCTTTCTGTGTTTTCTGTCTAGAGAATATCCTTTAGCATTTGTTGAAGAGCTGATTTGGTAATGCTGAATTCTCTCAGCTTTTGATTGTTTGTAAAGCTTTTGATTTCTCCTTCATATTTGAATGAGATCCTTGCTGGGTACAGTAATCTTGGTTGTATATTTTACTCTTTCATCACTAAGTGTGTCTTGCCATTCCCTTCTGACCTGAAGAGTCTATTGAAAGTTCAGCTGTTATCCTTATGAGAATCCCCTTATGTGTTATTTGTTCTTTTTCCCGTGCTGCTTTTAAATTTTTCCTTTGTGTTTGATCTTGCTTAATTTGATTAATATGTGTCTTGGGATGTTTTGACTTCAATTTACCCTGTTTGGGACTCTCTGGATTTCTTGGAGTTGGGTGACTATTTCCTTCCCCACTTTAAGGAAGTTTTCAACTATTATCTCATCAAGTATTTTTTCATGGCTTTTTTTTTTTTTTTTTGGTCTTCTTCTGTGACTCCTATGATTCAAATGTAGGGGTGTTCAACATTGTCCTAGAGATATCTAAAATTGCCCTCATTTCTTTTAATTATTTTTTTTTTCTTTTTCCTCTCTGCTTCATTTATTTCTACCATTCTAACTTCTACCTCACTTATCCTATCTTCTGCCTCTGTTATTCTACTGTTGGTTCCCTCCAGAGTGTTTTTGACCTCATTTATTGTATGATTCATTATTGACTGATTCTTTTTATTTCTTCTAGGTCCTTCTTAAACATTTCTTGCATCTTCTCAACTCTTGTCTCCAGGCTCTTTATCTGTAACTCCATTTTGTTTTCAAGATTTTGGATCATTTATTCTAAACTCTCCTTTTATGAGTTTGACTTTATTTTCTACATATGAGTGAGTTTATTAAGTATGTGCCTTTCTGTTTCTGGCATATTTCACTTAGCATAATATACTTCTGGCACATCTAGTTCATTGGTGTTGTCACAAATGATAGGATTTCAGTCACTATTATTATTGAATAATCTTCAGGTGTGTAGGGAGAGAGGGGCATGTACCACATTTTCCTTATCCATTCATCCATCTGTGGACACTCATGTTGCTTACATATTTTAGCTATTGTGAATAATGTTACAATGAACATGGGAATGCAGATACCTCTTTAAGAGTCAGATCTCATTTCTTTAGGACATATATGCACAGTGGTGTTGCTGGATCATGTAATAGTTCTCTTTTTCATTTTCTGAGGAACTTCTACACTGTTTTCCATAGTGGCACCACCAGTTAACACTTCTACCAACAGTGTGCAGGTGTCCCCTTTTCTCCACATTATCATCAACATTTGTTATCCCTTGTCTTTTTAAAAATAGCCATTATATGACCACCTGACCTGCCTCTTGAGAAACCTATATATAAGTCAGGAAGCAACAGTTAGAACTGGACATGGAACAACAGACTGGTTCCAAATACGAAAAGGAGTACTTCAAGGCTGTATACTGTCACCCTGCTTATTTAACTTATATGCAGAGTACATCATGAGAAACGCTGGGCTGGAAGAAGCATAAGCTGAAATCAAGATTGCCAGGAGAAATCTCAATAACCTCAGATATGCAGATGACACCACCCTTATGGCAGAAAGTGAAGAGGAGCTCAAAAGCCTCTTGATGAAAGTGAAAGTGGAGAGTGACAAAGTTGGCTTAAAGCTCAACATTCAGAAAACCAAGATCATGACATCTGGTCCCATCACTTTATGGGGAATAGTTGGGGAAACAGTGGAAATAGTGTCAGACTTTATTTTTATTTTTTTTTGGCTCCAAAATCACTGCAGATAGTGACTGCAGCCATGAAATTAAAAGACGCTTACTCCTTGGAAGGAAAGTTATGACCAACCTAGATAGCATATTCCAAAGTAGAGACATTACTTTGCCAACAAAGCTTCGTCTAGTCAAGGGTATGGTTTTTCCAATGGTCATGTATGGATGTGAAAGTTGGACTGTGAAGAAAACTGAGCACCAACGAATTGATGCTTTTGAACTGAGGTGTTGGAGGACTCCTTAGAGTCCCTTCGACTGCAAGGAGATCCAACCAGTCCATTCTAAAGATCAACCCTGGGTGTTCTTTGGAGGGAATGATGCTAAAGCTGAAACTCCAGTACTTTGACCACCTCATGCTAAGAGTTGACTCATCGGAAAAGACTCTGATGCTGGAAGGGATTGGGGGCAGGAGGAGAAGGGGACGACAGAGGATGAGATGGCTGAATGGCATCGCCGACTCAATGGACGTGAGTTTGAGTGAACTCCAGTAGTTGGTGATGGACAGGGAGGCCTGGTGTGCTGTGATTCATGGGGTCGCAAAGAGTCAAACATGACAGAGTGACTGAACTGAACTGAACTGACTGATAATATGTGTCAGGTTATATCTCATCATGGGTCTGATTTGTATTTCCTCAATGATTTGTGATATTGTGTACTTTTTCATGTACCTATTGGACATTTGTGTGTTTTGTTTTGAGAAACGTCAATTTAAATTATTTACCCATTTTTAAAATAAGATTTTTGTTTTTGTTTTTGCTATTGAGTTGTATGAGCTACCTGTTTATTTTGGATATTAATCCTTATAAGATACGTGGTTTGGAAATATTTTCTTCTTTTCTGTATGTTGCCATTTTCTGTTTTGTTTGCTTCCTTTGAGCTTCTTAGGTGGCCGCTGTGATGAAGTATCCACCTGCCAATGCAGGAGATGGAAATGATTCAGATTAGATCCCTGGCTTGGGAAAATCCCCTGGAGTAGAAAATTGCAACAAATGGAAATGGTAGGAAATGGAAAATTCCATGGGCAGAGGAACCTGGCAGGGCTACAGTCCATGCGTTACAGGAATCAGACATGACTGACAGCACACACACACATTTTACTTTGCAGAAGCTTTATAGTTTGACACAATTTCACTTTTCTATTTTTGCTTATTGCCTGTGCTTCTTGCTGTCATACTCAAAAAACCATTGCTAAGACCAATGTCAAAAAACGTTTTCCTATGTTTTCTTTCATCTACTAGTTTTACAGCTTCAGGTCTAATACGTAAGTCTTTAATCCACTTTTAGTTGACTTCTATATGTGGTATGAAGCAGAGTCCAATTTCATTATTCTGCATGGAATAGCTAGTTTTCTCAAAATAATTTACTAAAGAATCTATCCTGTATCATTATGTGTTCTTGACACCCTTGTTGAAGATCAGTTGACCATAAATGTGAGGATTTATCTCAGGGTCCTCAGTTCTGTTACACTGTGGTTTGCCATGCCCTCCTCCAGGGGATCTTCCAGAACCAGGGATCTAACCTGCATCTCATCTCATATGTCTCCTGCATTGTCAGGCAGGTTCTTTACCACTAGTGTGCCACCTGGGAAGTGCATTATTCTATTAGGGATATTGGCCTTTTTAGTTCTGTTTTTTGCAGTGGTTTTCTCTGGCTTTGTGTCAGGATGATTCTGTCCTAATAAAATGAATTTGGAAATGTTTTTTCTTCTTCTGTGTTTTTGAAGAGTTTAAGAAGAATTGATATGAATTCTATTTGAACAATTGGTGGAACTCACACACAAAGCCATCTGGTCCAGGGATTATTTTTAGCTGAGAGGTTTTTGATTGCTACTTCAGTCACTTAATTTGTACTCATTTGTTCAGGTTTCTATTTTCTCTTGATTCAATATTGGTAGGTTGTATGTTTCTGGTAATTTACTCATTTAATATTTCTTTAAACTCGTGTGTATGTGTGTGTGTGTGTGTGTGTGTGTGAGTTATAAACACAAAAATATTTGGAAGGATATGTAGTAAACTCTTAATAATCATATTGCTTGGACTACAATTAGAAATATGTGTGTGTGGGAACTTTTGTTTCAATTTCTCTATCATTTAGTTTATTACAAAATTATGCCAACATACTGTTAAAACATATTTTAAAATCACAGCCTGAAATGAATGCATAAAGGCTCAACAGTCAGATTACTGATCTTCTTTCACTGAGGAGCAAATTAAGTCCAGCACAGATAACCTGGTCAGGCTGATGCATCAGAAACCTAAGCCACCAAGTTCCTCTCCCTTAGGAGCACTTCATCTTGCAGGTTAGCCAGTATCCTCCAAAGTCACTTGACTGAAAGGATCTAGCAATTTCCTGCTTGCCTATGGCCATGAGGAATATTTACTTGCTGCTAATGGCAACTGTAGGTGCATCCTGGAAAGCTGGCCCACCTCTGTAAGGCAATTCTGCTTCTAACAGGGGAAAGTAACTTTACATACCCTTTAAATGAAGCCAGAGCCAGATGGGCACTGAACTTATTAAAGCCATGATTGTTACCATAAAATAACTGCAAATATGTATGGGCATTTTTGTATGTTTGTATGCATGTGCATGTATTTTATGACACACACCATATCCCTGAAGTCTCAATTATACAACTATCTTTCCAATTTTTTTTACGATTTACTTTACAGTTTACCCTTATGTAGGGTGTCTATGGGGTACCTCATATCTTTTAATGTTACATTGTTGTTCTCATTATTGCATTATTGTTTTTTCCTCCTGCCAGGTGCAGCTCATCCACTATAACCACGAGCTATATACCAATGTCACAGAAGCTGCAAAGAGCCCAAACGGATTGGTGGTAGTTTCTATATTTATAAAAGTAAGTGTGTTGCATTCCTTCATTCTTCTCTCCTTACCATTTCCACCCAATCAGAATATCAGTTTATAGTACTTTTGAATCTTAGAAAAATAGCAAAATAACCCAAGCTGCATAGATATTACCAAAGGGAAATATCTATGTCCAATATTTATGTCCATGAGGTTTATTAAAAATAAAGACCCTTTCAGTGAGATGCAAAAACAATGAGTTTAGAGCACTGGGGCCTAAGGATGCAGGTTGTTTATGTCTTAGAGAGAAAAACGATGCTGGATCCAGGGGCAGGTTCTAGGTTCCACTCATGCAGAAGAATCAGAAGGAATCAATGGAAGGGGAGATGGTTTCTCACTGATACCCAACAGGATTAAAGGGCTGTCAATCAGATGACCCTTGGAAAAAGGGATAAAAATAAAATGTGAGATGTCCCTTCCCTCCAGGCACTGCACTAAACAGTTCCCTCCAGCTTTTAGGAATTGCTCTGAGCATCATCTTTCCCTCCCAATTTACCTCTCTCATGTAAACATCCCTGTGAATAATTAATAAAATTCACCAATGCTGGCATTATGACATTCTAGGGTAGCTCCACATCTCCTTATAGTCATCATCAACAACAGACTTCCAACAAATAAAAGTTTAAGTTGTTAAAAAATTACACAACATTTTGACCATTGTTGGGTGAAACAGGTTTGCAAATTAAAAAAAAAAAAAAGAAGAAGAAGAAGAAGCACCTGTCACCAGGCACTAGGAAAGGTCACCAACAGGACTGATCCTTTCACTACAGCCAGTGGATTATGGGAAAGGCTACCACTATAGCTGGATCTCTTGAACTCCTGGCCATTGGCTTCCCTGTGTACTTCCTCATTGGCTGGACTATATCTCTTGCAGCCACTGATTCCCCCATGCACCTATCTTTGCCAGGGCTCCTGTGACCTAGCAGCCAGACTACCTCCACACCCTATCCTCACCAGGTCAGATCTGATTGATTTGGGGAAGCCTCAGGAGCAGACCTCTGTGGGAGGCCCACATGCAGAGGTGGGGCTATAGCCTTAGCTAAAGCCCAATAATAGAGTGACTAAGGAAGAGGAATTAAAATCTCATGTAATTGCACAAGCCACAAGTTAAATCCCCATGATCAGCTTGATAAACTGTGCATCTCTGGAATATATGAATGGACAATGAGTGTTCTCATAACTGAGACCAGTCGATGGGGTCAAGTACATATGATGGTTGGGCCAGCTCAGAGTCTGAGCAGCCCACACCTTTTCCACAGCAAGTCCAAAAGCCTACCTAGAGAATACTAGGAAAAGCAGAATTTGGCTGGGGATCATAGTGAGGGTAACAACACTGACAGATGAGACACCAGGAAAATATTCTTATTGCTATTTTTATATGTTCTGTTGCTGCTTTCATTATTTTTAATGCGATATTTATTTTTCTATTTTTACTTTACCTTTCCATTGTTTTGTGTTCTTTCCTTGTTTTGTTTTTTAACATGTATTTTACTTTATTTTTAGTTTGTATTCTACTTTGGTTTTCTTTCTTGTTTTTCTTAGTTTTGTTTTTAATTGTTCTGATTTTGTTTTTAGGTTTTTTTATTTGTCTGGTTGGTTTCATTTTCATTGTTTTTGTTTCTTTTTTTGTATGTGTGTGTGTTTTAGTTTTTATTTTTCTTTGTTTCATTTTTATTTTACAATCTATCTTGGGTTTTATTTGTTTCTTCATTTGTTTTCCTTTTTAAAAAATTATCATTCTTTGTTTTTGCCTTTGCTATTTGTCTTGGGTTTTGTTTGATTATTTTCTTTCCTGACCCTTTTTTCATTGCACTGTGTGGCTTGTAGGATCATGCTTCCCTAACCAGGGGTTAGCCCTGAGCCTCTGAAGTGGGAGTGCCAAGGCCAGGACATTGGACCACTGGGGAATTCCTTGTTGTTGTTCAGTCACTAAATCATGTCTGGCTCTTTGCAACCCCCTGGGCTGCAACAGCCCAGGCTCCTCTGTCTTTCATTATCTCGTAGAGTTTGCTCAAATTCATGTCCACTGAGTCAATGCTGTTAACAAGCATATTCTTTACCACTGCGCCACTTGGGAAATCCCGGAGAATTCTGAGACCTGGGGAATATTAATTGGAAAGATCTCAACAGAAAGTCTCTACCTTGACTCCAAGATATTTAATATGTCACACTAAAAAACAAGCATAACTGGAACACAAACCCACCTATTAGCAGACAGGCTGTCTAAAGTGCTAAGCACACAGATATACCAAAACACACCACATGCTGTGGGCCTGTTCATCAGAGGGATGAGACAGCTCTACCTACCAGAGCACAGGCACCAGTCCTTTCTAACAGGAAACCTACACAAACCATTGGGCCAACCTCATCTGCTGGGGGCACATACCATAAGCAACAGGAGCAATGGTCCTATAACCTGCAGAAAGGAAACTTCAAAGACAGTAGGTTAGATACAATGAGAAGAATAATAAATATGGTGACGCTAGTACAAATGCAAGATCAAATAAATGAAGAGGAAATAGGCAATCTGTCTGAAAAATAATTCAGAGTAGTGATAGTAAAGATGATCCAACTCTCAGAAATAAACTTGGAGGCATGCACAGAAGATAGATGAAGTGTTTAACAAAGACTTAGATGAACTAAAGAAAAAACAGTAGTGAACAACACAATAACTGGAATTAAAAACACACTGCTGCTGCTGCTAAGTTGCTTCAGTCATGTTTGACTCTGTGCGACTCCATAGAGGGCAGCCCACCAGGCTCCCCTGTCTCTGGGATTCTCCAGGCAAGAACACTGGAGTGGGTTGCCATTTCCTTCTCCAATGCATGAAAGTGAAAAGTGAAAGTGAAGTCGCTCAGTCGCATCCGACTCTTTGCAAGCCCACGGACTGCAGCCTACCAGGCTCCTCCATCCATGGGATTTTCCAGGCAAGAGTACTGGAGTGGGGTGCCATTGCCTTCTCCACTAGATGGGGTCTAAAAGTTCCTCCAGATATAATTCCAGACTCAAGTTGGCAAAAGCACCCTGAGCTCCAGGGACATCCTAAGGAAATCGTAATGTCTTAACCTCAAAAATGAGGACTGGGGAGGTGGTAGTTTTTCAGATAGGAAATATCACTTGGGTCCTTCCTGCACTGGGAGCTACACTGACAGATCATGGTGCAGTCTGGAGTCGTAATTCACGAAACAGTGATACTCGTTTCCCAGGGTGCAAGTCTATTCTGGAATAAACGTGCACATCTTCTCTCCAAGCAGCTTTGCTGCCACCACCTCCATGACAGCACCTGTGCACAGCAGGATCTTTCTCAGGGTCAGGAGCTTGATGGATTCTGACATTTTCCTAAGACATTCTTCGGAGAGATAGGGGATATCTGCCATGATGATGTCAAAGCTGTGTGTGGCGATCCTCTCAGGTAAGTCCACAGGGTTCTTGTAGTCACAGTAGACAAAGTCCTTTCAGTATACGGCAAACCTCCGGTCGTACTCGAAGATGCCGATGAAAACATCGTCTCTGTGCGGCTCTCTCAGCTTCTGGTAGACGTTGGGGTGCTCACACACGCTATTCTGTCCCCCTCCCCGGCCGCTGCCAAAGCGTCCTCAGCAAGGTGCAGGGCTGTTTCCAGGCTGTACCAGAACTGGCTCAGCTACCAGTTCTCTTCTATTATCCCGATGTTGTACTTGACCTCACCACGGAGGTCAGAGTGGTGCTGCTGCTGCTCAGCATAAAATTTCTGCAGAGTTGCAAGGGCTTATGAAGAAAGCCGTGGGTGGGGGGAGGGGGTCTCGTCTTCGCAGTCACTCACCTCACACCCTGAGTGTGTTGGGAAATGCGGAAAAGCAGAGTTGGGGCAGGCTTCTCACTCCACTTGCTGCTGGAGTCCACGCATGGTCCGTAGCCCGTGGGGCCTGATCAGGCAGCCAGCTGAGTCTGCGCATGCACACTAGAAGGAATTACTGCTGCTGCTGCTGTTGCTGCTGCTGCTAAGTAGCTTCAGTCATGTCCAACTCTGTGCGACCCCATAGACTGCAGCCCACCAGGCTCCCCCGTCCCTGGGATTCTCCAGGCAAGAATACTGGAGTGGATTGCAATTTCCTTCTCCAATGTCTGAAAGTGAAAAGTCAAACTGAAGTCATTCAGTCGTGTCCGACTCTTAGCGATCCCATGGATTGCAGCCTACCAGGCTCCTCCATCCATGGGATTTTCCAGGCAAGAGTACTGGAGTGGGGTGCTATTGCCTTCTCTGAAGGAATTACTTGAAGGAATCAATAGCAGAATAACTGAGGCAGAAGAAAGAATAAGTGACAAAGAAGATAGAAAGGTAGAAATAACTTCTGCAAATCAGAATAAAGAAAAAAGAATGCAAAGAAATGAAGACTGTTTCAGAGACCTCTGAAACAACACTAAACACAATAACATACAAGTAATAGGGGTCTCAGAAGAAAAAGAGACAGAGAAAATGTCCTAGAAAAAATTTCAAAAGATTTATAGTTGAAAATTTCCCTAACATGGGAAAAGGTATAGTCACCCAAGTCTGGGAAGCAAAGAGAATCTCATACAGGGTACAACCCAAGAAGAAACACACCAAGACATATATTAATCAAACTAACAAAAAATAAAAGATAAATAATAAAAGCAGTAAGGGAAAAACAAGAAATAAAATATCAAGGAATCCTAAGGTATCAGCTAATGTTTCAGCAAAAACCCTGCAACCCAGAAGGGAGTGGTAGGACATATTTAAAGTAATGAAAGAGGGAAAACCTACAAACAAAATTACTCTATCTAGCAAGGATCTCATTAATGTTCAAAAGAGAAATCAAAAGCTTCACAGATAAGAAAAAGCTGAGAGAATTCAGTACCAACAAACTAGCTTTATAAAAATTGCTGAAGAAAACTACTCTAGATGCTAAACACAAGAAAAGAAAAAAGAACTAAAAAATCAAACCAAACACAAGTAAATGTAAGAGAAACATACATATTGATAATTACATTAAATGTAAGTGGATTAAATATGTCAACAAAAAGATACAGATTGCTGAATGGATTCTAAAAAAAAGTGCATATGCACTGTCCACAAGAAGTCCACTTCAGACCTAGGTACACATACAGAAAGAAAATGAGGAGAATGAAAAATATATTCCATGCAAATATAAATAAAAAGAGAGGGGGGATACCAATAGTCATATCAGGAAAAAAAAAAAAAAAAAAAAAAGACTTTAAAATAACAACTGTTATAAGAGACAAGGAAGGGCACTATATAATGATCACAAGATCAACCCAAGAAAAAGATATAGCAATTGTAACCATTTATGCACCTAATATAGGAGCACCTTAATACATAAAGCAAATGCTAACAGCCATAAAAGGAAAATCAATAGTAACACAATAATAGTGGGGTACTTTAACATCCCAAGTATACCAATGGACTGATCATCCAGACAAAAAAATTAATAAGAAAACAAAGACTTTAAATGACACATTAAAACAGAGACTTAGTTGATATTTTTAGGACATTACATCTAAAAGCAGCAGAATACACTTTTTTCTCAAGTGCACACAAAACATTCTCCAGGATAGGTCATATATTAAATAACAAATAAGTTCAGTTCAGTTCAGTCGCTCAGTTGTGTCCGCCTCTTTGCAATCCCATGAATCGCAGCACATCAGGTCTCCCTGTCCATCAAGACAGGGAGTTCACACAGATTCACATCCATCGAATCATTAATGCCATCCAGCCATCTCATCCTCTATCATCCACTTGTCCTCCTGCCCTCCTCCGTCCCAGCATCTGAGTCTTTTCAATGAGTTAACTCTTCACATGAGGTGGCCAAAGTACTGGAGTTTCAGCTTTAGCATCATCCCTTCCAAAGAAATCCCAGGGCTGCTCTCCTTTAAATCTTGGTAAATTTAAGAAAATTCAAATTGCATCAAGTATCTTTTCCAACTACAGCACTATAAAATTAGGATTCAATTACAGGGAAAAAAAAAAAAAAAAAACAAAACAAAACACAGTAAAGACCACAAACACATGGAGACTAAATAATATGCTATTAAGTAGCCAAAAGATTACTGAAGAAATCAATGATAAATTTAAAAATACTTAGAAATAAATGACAATGAAAGCACAACAACCTGAAACCTCTATGATGCAGCAAAAGCAATTCTACTACTGCTACTGCTAAGTCACTTCAGTCGTGTCCGACTCTGTGTGACCCTATAGACGGCAACCCACCAGGCTCCCCCGTCCCTGTGATTCTCCAGGCAAGAACATTGGAGTGGGTTGCCATTTCCTTCTCCAATGCATGAAAGTGGAAAGTGAAACTGAAGTCGCACAGTAGTGTCCAACTCCTAGCGACCTCATGGACTGCAGCCTACCAGGCTCCTCCATCCATGGGATTTTCCAGGCAAGAGTACTGGGGTGGGTTGCCATTGCCTTCCTCCAAAGCAATTCTAAGAGGGAAGTTAATAGAAATGCAATCCTACCTCAAGATTCAAGAATAATCTCAAATAAACAATTTAACCTTACAACTAAAGCAACTAGAGAAAGAAGAAAAAGTAGGAAGAAAAAAGTTATAAGGTCAGGACAGAAATAAATGAAATAGAAATTAAGGAAACAATAGCAAGTATCAATGAAACTAAAAGTTCATTGTTTGAGAAGATTTTTTAAAATAAATTGATCAACCTCAGCCAGATTCCCCAAGGGAAAAAAAGGGAAGAGACTCAATCAATAAAACTATAAATGAAAAAAGAGAGATTATTAAATAAAATTCAATCAATTAAATTAATACAACTGACACTGCAGAAATATAGAGGATCATAAGGGACTACTACAAACAACTATATGCCAATAAAATGGGAAATCTGGAAGAAATTAACAAATTTTGTAAAAGGTAAAACCTTGCAAGATTGAACCAGAAAGAAGAAGAAAATATTAACAGACCAATCACAAGTAATAAAAATGAAACTCTGATTAAAAATCTTTCAATAGACAAAAGCCCATAACCAGATGGCTTCACAGATGAATCCTATCAAGCACTTAGAGATGAGCTAATGCCTATTGTTCTCAAACTCTTCCAAAAATATTGCAGAGAGAGGAACGCTCCCACAATCATTCTACAACCAGACAAAGATATACCAAAAAGCAGCCCAATATTACCAATGAATATAGATGTGCTATTCCTCAACAAAATACTATCAATCTGAATTCAACAATACATTAAGAGAATTACACATCATGATCAAGCAGGGTTTATCCAAGGGATGTAAGGATTCATCAGTATATGCAAATCAATCAATGTGCTAAAAAATATTAACAAGCTGTAAAATAAAAACTATGTGCCACGTGATCATCTCAGTAGATGCAGAAAAAAACTTTTAGCAGAATTCAACACCCATTTAGGATAAAAAAAAAAAAAAAAAGTCTGCAGAAAATGGATATAGAGGGAACATACTTCAACATAATAAAGGCAATATATGACAAAACTCCTGAAAACAAACTCCTCAATGGTGACAGTTTGAAAGCATTTCCTCTAAGATCAGGAACCAGACAAGGGATTGTCCTCTCTCACCATTATTATTCAACATAATCTTGGAAGTATACTAGTCACAGCAATCAGAGAAGAAAAAGAAATAAAACGAATCCAAATTGAAAAAAAAATAAAAATAAAACTGTCATTGTTTGCAGATGACATGATACTATAGAGAACCTAAAGATGGCACCAGAAAACTCCTAAAGCTAATCAATGAATTTCATAAAGTCACAAGAGACAGAATTAATACACAGAAATCTGAACCCCTATATGCCAACAATGGACCATCAGAAAGAGAAATCAAGAAAATAATCTCATTTACCATTGCAACAAAAATAATAAAATACCTAGGAATACACCAGACTGGTTGCAAATAGGAAAAGGAGTACGTCAAGGCTGTATATTGTCACCCTGCTTATTTAACTTATATGCAGAGTACATCATGAGAAACGCTGGGCTGGAAGAAGCACAAGCTGGAATCAAGATTGCTGGGAGAAATATCAATAACCTCAGATATGCAGATGACACCACCCTTATAGCAGAGAGTGAAGAGAAACTCAAAAGCCTCTTGATGAAAGTGAAAGTGGAGAGTGAAAAAGTTGGCTTAAAGCTCAACATTCAGAAAACGAAGATAATGGCATCTGGTCACATCATTTCATGGCAAATAGATGGGGAAACAGTGGAAATAGTGTCAGACTTTATTTTGGGGGGCTCCAAAATCACTGCAGATGGTGACTGCAGCCATGGAATTAAAAGACGCTTACTCCTTGGAAGGAAACTTATGACCAACCTAGATAGCATATTCAAAAGCAGAGACATTACTTTGCTAACAAAGGTCCGTCTAGTTAAGGCTATGGTTTTTCCTGTGGTCATGTATGGATGTGAGAGTTGGACTGTGAAGAAAGCTTAGCGCTGAAGAATTGATGCTTTTGAACTGTGGTGTTGGAGAAGACTCTTGTGAGTCCCTTGGACTGCAAGGAGTTAGTCCATTCTGAAGGAGATCAGCCCTGGGATTTCTTTGGAAGGAATGATGATAAAGCTGAAACTCCAGTACTTTGGCCACCTCATGTGAAGAGTTGATGCATCAGAAAAGACTCTGATTTTGGGAGGGATTGGGGGCAGGAGAAGGGGATGACAGACGATGAGTTGGCTGGATGGCATCACTGACTCCATGAGTCTCAATGAACTCCCTGTCCTAATGGACAGGGAGGCCTGGTGTGCTGCTATTCATGGAGTCGCAAAGAGTCGGACAGGACTGAGCAACTGAACTGAAGGAGGCAAAAGATTTGTATGCAGAAAACTATAAGATAAAAAAAAAAATCAAAAATGACACAAACAAAAGGAAAGATAGGTCATATCCTCGGATTCAAAGAATCAATATTGTGAAAATGACTATATTATCCAAAGCAATATAAAGATTTGATGAAACTCCATCAAATCACTGATGGCATTTTTCACAGAACTTAGAATAGAAAATTATACAATTTGTATGGACATACAAAAGGTCCTGAAAAGCCAAATCAATCTTGAGAAAGAAAAACAGAGCTGGATCATCAGGCTCCCTGACTTCAGATTATAGACAAAGGTACAGTCATCAAGACAGTATGGCACTGGCACAAAAACCAGAAATGCAGATCAATAGAAGAGGACAAGACAACCAGAGATAAACTCACACACCTATGAACCTTGTCACACACTTTATCTTTGACAAACAAGACAGGAGTACACAATGGATAAAAGATAACCTTTTAAGAAATGATGCTGGGAAAACTGGACAGGTACGTGTGAAATAATAAAATCAGAACATTCTAACACTCTAACATGTACAAAAATAAACTTAAAATGATTTAAAGACCTAAAGGTAAGGTAGGAATATATATTCTTAGAGGAAAACATAGGCAGAATACTCTATAACATAAATTACAGGAGGATCTTTTTAGAGTCACCTCCTAGAGTAATAAAAATAAAACAAAATTAACAAATGGGACATAATTAACCTTAAAAGCTTTTGCATAGCAAAGGAAACCATAAACAATATGTAAAGACAACTCTCAGAACTGGAGAAAATATTTTTAAATGGAACAACTGACAAAAGATTAATCTCTAAAATATAATTTATACATTCAATATAAAAAAAACAAACTCAATTACAAATTGGGCTGAAGACCTAAACAGATATTTATCCAAAAAATACATACAGATGGCCAACAAAGCCATGAAAAGATGCTTAGCATCACTAATTCCTAGAGAAATGTAAATCAAAACTACAATGATGTATCACCTCACACCAGCCAGCCTATCATTAAAGAAATCTACAAAAAAATTGTAAAGCAATTATCCTCCAATTAAAAATAATTTTTTTTAAATTATACAAACAATAAATGCTGGAGAGAGTGTGGAGAAAAGTAAACCCTTTTGCTGTTGGTGTGAATGTAAATTGATACGCAATGGAAAACCATATGGAGGTTCCTTAAGAAAACTAAAAATAAAACTACCATATAACCCAGCAACACTACTACTGTTCTTATACTCAGACAGAGCCATAATTCAAAAGGACACATTCACCCCAATGTTCATTGAAACACTATTTACAATAGCCATGGCATGAAATTAATCAAAATATCCATCAATAGCGGAATAAAGAATATGTGATATACATATATATATATACACACACACACACACACACACACACACACACATACATACACAATGGGATATTACTTGGCCATTAAAAGGAACAATACTGGGTCATTTGTAGAGACTACATACCTAGATAGTTAGATAAGGGACTTAGGGATTACCATCTAGATAATGGACCTAGAGACTATCATACAGAGTACAGTAAGACAGAAAAACCAAATATCATATATTAACACATATATGTGGTATCTAGAAAAGTGGTATACATGATCTTATTTGCAAAACAGAATTAGAGACACAGATATAGCATAGAAATATATGGACACCAAGGTGAGAAGGAGGGGTTGGATGATTTGAGAAATTGGAATTGACTTATATATACTATTGTTACTATATATAAAATATATAACTAATGAGGGCCTACTGTATAGCTCAGGGAATGCTACTTAGTGAGTGGTCTGTTGTGACCTAAATGGGAAAGAAATCCAAAAAAAGAGGGGATATATGCATATGTATAGCGACTTCACTTTTCCATACAGTAGAAACTAACACAATATTGTAAAACAGATAAACTCCAATAAAAATTAATTTTAAAAATGTTCTCTTACTCTTGGCCTGGGGATGTTCCTTGATTAGATTTCATTTCTGCTCCCTGAGATAATTAACTTGTTCAGAATCCTCTGAATCCCTCAGCTCTACCTGTAGGGTTTTCACTTCTTGGGGTAAGAAATATCTGTTATTCTCATTCTGATTTCTATCCATAGAATGTTAGAAGTCCAGAAATCTTACTTCTTTTTGAACTATTGCAATTATTTTTGTCCAAGCAGGTAGTTATTTTATTGGTATAATGGACTTTAAAACTTGATGAATTTTCTATGAATCTGATGCATATCTACTCTATATACATCCTAAAATTAAATACTTCTGAAGTAGTGAATTGCATCCATTTTTTTTTCCCCCAGGACGGGACTTTCTCTACTCTGGTTGCAGCAAATTCCTGTAGGGAAAAAAATAATGTCATTAGGATTATTAACAGCCTATTTGTCTTGCTGAGGACTCTTATATTTAGCTTAGAACTTTTAGAGGTATTACAAAGGGTCTTTTGTCCAAGTTCCTATAGATGAAAATTTTGCCAAATATTCTATGTCATAACTTGGTTCACCATTTTTTTCAGTCTCTATTAACAGTTGCCTCATTGTTTTCCAACCTCCATCTGTAGCCTGAATTCAAAGCCAATATTAAGTATGTACAAATTATTATGAAAACAAAACCTAAAATGGGCAACACCCACTTTCAGATATCAGTTTTTACATCAATTAGCTTTTGCTGTTTTAATATTTGTTTTAAACAATAAACATTTTTAACTTCTTAAAAAAAAAAAAAAAAAAGCTGTCTTCCCAAAAGCGGTGGGGGGTGGGGGGTAGGGGGTTGCAGTGTGGCAGTTCTAAAAGTTGGCAGTCATTGTGTAGCTCCTTGGGAAGTTTTAGCCAAACCATGAGGAAGTGCCCCAGTCAGAACTTTGAATCTGCTGACAGTCAATAGAAATTCAGCATTTGGCACTAGGGAGTTTTAACACAGCTCTCATGAAGACGTTATCATCACACAGAATGGGCACAGGGGCAGTCCCAGACACCACACCCCCTCCTTCCTCATGAGCATCATCTTTTAAAACAGTCACTTTGCTCTGTCTGGTCACGCAGTCTCCTAACTTCCTCTCCCTCACCTGGGTCAGATCAAGCCTTTTTTGTGGTCCCAGGAGAGCTGAACCCTGGATATACTGCTGCCACTGACCACCAATCCCACCTCCTTTAGCTTGTCACTGGCAAATATAGAAAAGGGATTTTGACTGGTAAGTATGATTTTAGGCTGTCTTAATCCCTAATAAAACTTACTAAAGGAAATTGGTCTTGGTACAGACAAATCCTTCCAATCCCTGCTCTATACCTCTTGTCATCATCACAGACCCTGTTAAAATAAATAGTAGATTACTAAATGCGAGGCACTGAGACATGTATTTTACATACATATTTTATCATTTAACCCTAATAATAAACCTGTGGAGTGGGCTTCAGTGTCCCTAAGGAAAATGAGGAAAATGGTACAAACAATTTTTGACATTACATCCTCGTTCATGTAGCTCATAATAGTACATTCAGGAAAGGAACCCAGCTCTTGCTTGACTTTAATATTGACATTAATGACCTTGTTCACATAGAGCTGAAAGGGAGAAAAGAGCAAACAACATTTAAAAATTTCCCCCTACATTCCCATGCTGCCCACAAACATAGGACAAATACCTATATCCCTCAACCAGCTCCAATTATGACATTGATAACTTCTTTTTGTGTTCAATCTAGGACATACTTACTCTTATGTACCCTGAAGGCATTTCACAATATTAGGCAATGCATATCCAAGGGCTGACATCTCCTGTAAATTTCCCAAATCTAGGCCTTCTGTGAGTAATTCTCATGAGCAACATGGACTGCCCAACAGTTCTTGATCTTTGGTATGTGCCTCAGCCTCGGCCGCTGACATTGCCTCACTTTGCTCAAAGTTTCTGAGTCAGTGAATGTCATCTTGGCAATGTGGGCACATTACCAGCTTACGGGGTGATTGATTTGCCAGAAGTGAGCCTTCTAACTGAAAACTACTGGAATGTTTCACAGGCTTCTGTAGAAACACTCATTCCACTTAGATTACTGACACAGATCCTGATTGTTTCCCTGTGGGTTACTGAGAGGAACTTATGCCCCAGATCCTGAGATCAGTAAAAGGATTGTCCCTAGCTCCTGCATCTTCTCAGGACAGTTTTGCCCTTAGGGATGCTTCCACTCTTTCCCTGAGCAAACCTGAAGCTTTCAGGCTGGATCTCAAAATAAGCTACAGCATTTCTGTCTTTGTCCAACATAATCAACTCCAAGATGCTCCACAGTGAATCATCCAAACTGTGACTTGCCATTCACTCATTCCCAAACTGATTATGCATGGGACACAGGCCAGACTTTTCTGGGCACTGATACTTAGAAATAACATGAACAAGGCCTCTGCCACTTTTCCCCTCCTTCTGATATTTCTACCTCCCTTCCCAGTTCCCTGCAAGATAAGCAGTAACAGAAATTGAGAAGCCCCATATTTAGGTCAGCTGAACCTTTGAGATGTCAAATGACCAAAATCTGAGTCATAAAAGGGTTGGAATTGTTTGTTAAAATAAGAGATTTGTTTATCTGTAGGTTTCACTTATCTCTGTCCCCTCCTAATCCCCCACCTTTTCTATAACCACAGGGAGCAGAGATTTGGCTATGATTGCTTCTCAGTCACACACCATTAACTTCCTATTTAAGTGCATATATACCAAGTACATATTTTATACTCTCACCCACATAGTCAACACACTAAAGTCCACAAATTGTCTGTTTGCATTTTGGAAATTTTTCACTTATTTTCAATCAGCTCAGAAGGATCTAGTTTTAATGTTAGCTCTGCCCAGACTCACCAGGTACCAGGGACCCAAGACACTCAATTAAAGGACATGGCAGATTCCTTACCTAACAGGACAATCTATTTTTGACTCTCCTTTCATGGGTTGCATCAGCACAAATACTCTTGGCACTCTTTCTGTTTCTCTTTGTACTTGGATAGCTATCCCCTTCCTAATATGTCACTCCCTATGCTATGCTAAGTCACTTCAGTCGTGTCTGACTCTGTGTGACCCCATAGACGGCAGCCCACCAGGCCTCCCTGTCCCTGGAATTCTCCAGGCAAGAACATTGGAGTGGGTTGCCATTTCCTTCTCCAATGCATGAAAGTGAAAAGAGAAAGTGAAGTCACTCAGTCATGGCCAACTTTTAGCGACCCCATGGACTGTAGCCTACCAGGCTCCTCTGTCCGTGGGATTTTCCAGGCAAGAGTACTGGAGTGGGGTGCCATTGCCTTCTCTGTGTCACTCCCTACTCTCTACTTAAAATCCTCTGATGGTTCCCTATTCCTAGAAAATAAACTTTAAATGCCCTAATATGACATTCAAAACCTGGCATGAGATATCCCCTGCATAGCTCTCTATCTTTGCCTCCCATCCTTCCTCCATACTCTCATTTTCACCTACCCTGAAATGCTTCCCTAAGAATGACTAGTTCTCCCATGTCTGTGTGCACAATGTTTTTCCTCACCCTTTCTCCTTTTCACCGAAGTTAACTTCTGCCTACCTTTTACTAATATTTTCTTTCCACCCTCCCTAGGTTTCTGATTCATCAAACCCATTTCTTAATCGAATGCTCAACAGAGATACTATCACAAGAATAACATATAAAAGTAAGTTTGGCTGAATTTTCTATATAGCAACTATTCTATAAAGGTTAGTCCTGTTTGAAGGCAGAAAGCCAGAACTAATGATCTCCAAGGGCCTCTTTCAGCTTCATGATCATTCAATTCTGTAGAAAATCACTCTGGAGAGTCAGGATTGGCTTAGAAACAACTCATTTCAAGCAGAAACCCCCAGAGTGCCTTTTACATCCATGCCTGTCTAAAGCAATAATGATTATTATGATGATGGTCATCATTATCCTATGGATTGGTAATGAGCTGGGAGACTCTTACTAGCTGACAGACTCCAACATATCAGCTGGCCACATTTAAGGCTTTGCCAATTATGTGATTGAGAAAGCATTCACCAGGTGGTTTGATCCAACTTCAACACATTCCAAGGCCCTCAACTGGACCACATCTCCCCCTCTGTGTCACTGGGTTTCCCTTTCAGGTTAGACAAGGTGGCATATTTCTTCATTTCCATGTGTGACACAATAAGCTATAGAATTCTGCCCAATTTCCTTGGATTTCTAGAGTGTATAATTCCATGAATCTGTAAGCAGAAAAGAGATAATGGTGCAAAGTTGAAAAGAGTAGAGTGGAAAGGATGCCACTGTCTTCTGCAGCAATCTTAGAGGTTGCAGGACTTGGTGAAAGTTATGGAAATAGTACACACAAAGGGATTAAAGAAAATAAAAGGAAAAAGCTTAACTAATTAGAAGTGAGCAGGAAAGTGGAATTTTGTCCTTAAGCAAGGAGCTTCCTCACTTTGTTCCCTCATTTGTAAAGAAGTTTAAATTCAGTTTCTAAGGTCCTTCTAAATCTAGGATATTGAATCTGATTTTTGCAAAAGTAAAAATCAGTACACAAACGTTCTAACACCCCACATCCCTTTGGCATGTGCTCACTTGGTGTAGGACACTGCTATGGATGGTGATGTGGAAAGACAAAGTGAATGCCTTACAGATCTCACCTAGGACTGCTGGAGGAAGAGTGTGGAGAACCCTTCCCTTTTACAATTACTCATCAATTCAACAAGTATTTCTTTCATGCCTGCCCCATGACAGCACCAAGTGAAGCTCTTGTGATATAAAGATGGGCCAGACACTAGCCCTCCACACAGGGCACTCCCCTATGAAGAGTTTGGGAATGCTGGAGGTGATGAATGAACCTGGAGAATCAGCTAGAAGAATTATCTCCAAAACCATCTCAGTCTTCCTCATAAGTACCCATAGAGTCCTTTAAGCTCAAACTTAGATTGCTTAGCAAAGGGAGACATTTCTGTGTTGGCTTGCAAATACATTTTATAACTGCTCATAAAGATTATTAGTTTTTTAACTTTTTTACTAAAAGAGCATAAAATTAAATAAAATGCTTTCAAATATCTTGAATTTGCCATTTAGAGACCATGAAAAGCCATCAAACTACACTTTAAAGCCCAACACACCATCTAAGAGATTCCAGCTGCAGTCAACCATTAGTCAAACTTTGCACCCCACCCCACCTCACAGCTCTAGGCTGATTAATATTAAGTGATGTGGCTGCTTCCACAGATAAAACCAGTCATACGGGTTTGCTCTATGGGAAGGTGACCTTTCACGTGAACAATGAATCTCTCACTCTTTAGTCAGGGAAACAGACATATAATCGTGTTTCTTAAAGATTTGTGTAATAAGCACAATGTATTAAAAATAGGAAGGGAACTCTTGGGATCATAGAAAATCCGCCTAAAATTCATGGCAGAGTTTTAAATAGGGATTGCTATCCAAATAAGTACTAAATAGATGAACAACCATTGTGGGGAAAGAAAGAAGGAAAGAAAGGGAGGAAGAAATAGAGGAAAGAAGGGAGAGGAAAGGGCAGGGAGGGAGGAAGGGAGGAAGAGAAAGAAGGAGAGGAAAAGGAAGGAAAGAAGGAGGGAAGGAGAGAATGAAGGACATTTCAAACAGTATACACAAATGCAAGGAGAGGACTTAAAGGACTCTGAAAAGTTCAAAGACAGGAAATTTGCCTTCATCAGCTCTTCCTCTGCATGGACAAGTGAGAATAACCTAGATATTGCAATGCCTAGGACATGTGGCTGAAAGGAATGGATTTTCTCAGCAGGAAAGTGCCAACACTCTTCTTTCTAGCTAATCACCTAGAGGCAGCCAGCCTGTGGAAACTTGGCCAAACAAGGGAGCAACAAGGAAGTTTCTGAAACAGGAGTCATGCCTGAGGACACAGCCAGTGGGTGGGAAACATAAGCCTGAGAAGTCCCTCCAGGGTCTTTGCAGGAGACAGCAGGTTATGCTGGCATTTTCCCATGAACTCTTGTAGACAATACCTCCTGCTCAGGGGCACCTACCAGAGTCCTCTGCTTTCATCCTTTTAAGCAAGCAAAAAAAAAAAAAAAAAAAAGAATGCCCCCAGCTACTATCCAACCACAATACTCAGAAACATCTGACCTTGGCCCCTGACCACCCTCACAACCAACCCATTCTGCTCCTGCTACCCAGAATTAGACTCCAGTGTAGCTTCAATCTGCCACACTCAGATGTGTACACACTCTGCTAACTGCTTCAGCATCAGAAACATGGAAGTAATGCTAGCTAAGCATTTTCCACACTCCAGGCTCTCTGCTAGAGCTTCACATGCAGCATCTCACCTGGTGCTCACATAGTCCTGTTCCCAAAATAGGTATTAATAGCTATCCCAGTTTACAGATGAGGAAAGCAAAGCTCTAAGAAGTGAAGCCCTCTGTCCATGATACACATTTAGTGAGTGGCTCTATTAGTCAGCAAATTCTGCGTAATGAACAAGCATTCAACAATAAGCATTGATTTCTCACTGCTGCATCTGTGTGTTGGTTGGTGACTCAGTAAATCTGGAGGTCAGATAAGGTCAGATAACATGGCTTTCTTTTGTCTAGGATCAAGTACTTCTCATGTTGGGGATCAGAAATGCATGATGTTGTTTAAGGCCTAGTCTTGAAACTCACACACTGTCACTTCTATCCACTGTTCACTGTTCAAAGCAAGTCACACGGCCAAGTCCAACATCAAAATGCTCCCATGGATTTGGGACTGAGAAGGGAATGAACATTTCCTGAACAATAGTTTACTCATCCATAGTGGGATAGCAAGGATTTTAGCATAGGTCGTCCCAGGGATATTCATAGGCTTTTTCTGTCCTATTGTCTTCCTCCCTAATGGGCAAGGAAAGCTTAGCTCTGAGGTCTTAAAACTAGTTGTATTGCTAATACTCTCACATTACATGAAGCTTCTCAGCTTGTTCTCTTAATCCCAAATTTAGTTCAGTCTGAAGAGACTTCTTTTTGCTTTTTGCCAATGTTTCCACTTTGGGAGGGTCATAAACTAAACAAAGAACTTGTAGGTAATTTGAAATTTTAGGCTCATAGCATCCTAAGCCCCCTGCAACTCCTGCTTCTCCTTTGGCATAGGACTACTGGTGAAATCATTTGCATTCAAAAGAAGACAGTGGCATCATCATTATTGGGTACATACTGAAATCAGAGGAGACATATAGATTAATACTAAATGGTGTAAATCTTCCCCATTAGTCTTTCCTTTGGGGATGTTTCATAATGAAAAGTCAATCTAAGACTCTGAGCAGAGAGCGATGTGATCTCCTGACAAAAGGATCACTCCATTTGCTTGGATAAAATGTATTCATGGGTGAGAAGGGAATCAGAAGTTTCAAATATGTTAATCTCAAGATGGGCCTCAAAAAAGAAGTATAGAGTAGGCAGCTGTATATATGAGTGTGGATTTCAGGAGAGATAACTACAGATATAAATGTGGAAGTCACTTGGATCCAGATAGCATTTAAACCTGTGTGAGATCATGGCAGAGAATAAATAGAGAAGAGAGAAACATATCCTCATTTTTTTTTTTTTTTTTTTTGCTTTTTTAAAAATATAAATTTATTTATTTGAATTGGAGGCTAATTACTTTACAATATTGTATTGGTTTTTGGGCTCTGTGGGAGAGGGCAAGGGTGGGATGATTTGGGAGAATGGGATTGAAACATGTATAATATCATATATGAAACAAATCGCCAGTTCAGGTTTGATGCAGGATATAAGATGCTTGGGGCTGGTGCACTGGGATGACCCAGAGGGATAGTATGGGGAGGGAGGTGGGAGGGGGTTTCAGGATGGGGAACTCCTGTACACCTGTGGTGGATTCATGTTGATAGCCTCATTTTTTAAAGAACAGCTCATATCCCCATGATCTAACATTGTGAATCATTTCTAAATATAGTTTTTAAATTCTACCCTGGAAGAGGCTCTTGCATATCTGTCTCATCAACTGGTTCAAGAGGTGTAAAGAGGGAGGAGTTAGCATGGAATCATGGGGTTAAATCACCACAAAATGGCAGCCAGTAGTCACACTGTCCACTTGCTTGATTTGAACATACATTAGATGACTAGGGAGAAAAAAGGAATTGTGCAAAATCATTCTGTTGAGCCAGTTGAAAAAATCAATGCCAGTAATCCGTAAAAGGAGGAAAGAGAACATTGCCAAAAGGACTGTGAATTTTGGAAGCCAACATGCTAGTAAATGGTGTTGTTTAAGGCCTAGTCTTGAAACTCACACACTGTCACTTCTATCCACTGTTCACTGTTCAAAGCAAGTAACAAGTATAGTAAATGCTATATTATATAGGACTATAGTACTACACTATACTTATAGGACTCAATATGTTCTGGTTAAGAGATATAGAACTAAGCAGACCTCGGCTCCTGGCTCTACCATATCTTTACTGTATAACTTCGACAAGTTTCTTAACCTCTCTGAGGTAATTTCCTCATCAATAAAATGAGGATACTAATACTGATATTGAGAGAGTTGAGATGAGGGTTAAATAAGGTAATGAATCCAGTGCCTGGAGAAAGACTGGTATAAACAAGGTGTTTAAAAACATGTGTTTCTCTATTATCCCTAGGTATGTTTTAGTCAAATCTAGCTTCTTGGGAGGTGAGAGAAAGGTCAATATAATACTAAATACAATTATCTTCAAGGTGAATACAACACAGGGCACATAAGCAACATAGCTTGTTTACTTAAATGAACTCCAGCTTCTGTGTGGGACCCATCCAATGCATGGTAATAGTCTAGTGAGCTTCTACTTTCTTTGAAAGTTTGGATTTTATATGTCTGACCAAATCTTATAGCACACTCTCACTAAAACAGACTGACAATGGAAAGAAAAAAAAACAAAAACAAAAACCCAGGCTAAATTAATTTCAGGCTGACTTTGGAAAGTCTTTCAAAGAAAATCTACATAGCAGCAGAATCTGGGATATCAACACAACAGTGTTTAGGAAGCAGATTGTTACCCTTCTACATGGGTTAAATACATAAACATAGCCTCTTGATTCTGCCCTTCCCTCTCTACCCCAACACACACACACACACACACACACACACACCCAACCCCTGTCCTCAAATGTGTATGCAACACAGAGGCTGATTATAGTTTCAGAAAAACCTAATTATTATTTTTTTCTTTACTCTAGAACCATGCCTGGAATGCCCCTCATTCTGTAGTCTCCTTCAGTCCTTCCTCCCCATCACCCTTAATAAAATAAAATACAATAATAGCAGCATGCTAGAGTACCCAATATGGTCAAAGTGCAAGCTTGGTTAAACAAATCACATTAACCTTTAATAAAGATGTGCTGAATGCTTCCTTTTCTTATTCATTACATTCAACTTCATATTGTATGGCCAAGCCACCATCAGAGGAAGCATCATTAAGCGCGAATCTTATCATACTATTCCTCTGCCTAAAATATTTTGGTGGCTCCATATTGCCATGACTAGAGCAAAAAGTACACATAATTTTGGTTAAAATGATTATATTTGGGGGACTGTTTGTTCCTGTGGCCTATCCTGACTGTCTACTGGAATCTGAAAAGGACAAAAAAATATGTTATCAGTAATAACCAACAATTTCTCAAGAGTCCTAATTCTTAAGTCTTATTTTATTCTTCAGATGATGCATATTTACTACAAGGACTTAATATAGAGGAACTATATCCAGAGACCTCTAGTTTCATTACTTATGATGGGTCCATGACTATCCCACCTTGCTATGAGACAGCAAACTGGATAATAATGAACAAACCTGTCTATATAACCAGGATGCAGGTGAGTTTCTCTGTGGTCTTTTAGCTAATGGGGAAGATGATGTGAAGACTGGCTGGGGTTTTTGAGAGTTTATTGTAATTATTTGCTTCGACTGCTTTAACAAAATACCGCAAATTTGGTGGCTTAAACTGAAACATATTACCTCACAGTTCTGGAAGCTCTAAGTCCAAGATCATGCTGTCTGCAGAGACATTTCCTTCAGATGAAGTAAGGAAGAGTTTGTTCTGTACTTATCCCCTGGTTTCTGGCAGTTTTCTGAAAAGCTTTGGTATTCCTTAGCTTATAGAAGCATCACCTCAATCTCCCTTTATCTTTACATGGCATTCTCCCAATGTCTGTGTCTCTTTGTGCAAATCCCCCTTAATAAGAAGGTCAGTCAAATGGGATTAGGTCTACCCCAATTAGTCATATTAGATTAGGGCCCACTTCAATAACGTCATTTAATTACATCTATTATGATCCTCAAAATTCAAAAAAAACAAAGATCATAGCATCCCATCCCATCACTTCATGGGGAAACAGTGGAAACAGTGAAAGACTTTATATTCTTGAGCTTCAAAATCACTGCAGATGATGACTGCACCTGTGAAATTAAAAGATGTTTGCTCCTTGGGAGAAAAGCTATGGCAAATCTAGACAGCATATTAAAAAGCAGAGATATTAATTTGCTGAAAAAGGACCATATAGTCAAAGCTATGGTTTTTCCAGCAGTCAGCATGAATGTAAGAGTTGGACCATAAAGAAGGCTGAGTGCTGAATAATTGATGCTTTTGACTGTGGTGTTTAAGAAGACTCTTGAGAGTCCCTTTTACTGCAAGGAGATCAAACCAGTCAATCCTAAAGGAAATCAATCCTGAATATTTATTAGAAGGACTGATGCTGAAGCTGAAGCTCCAATACTTTGGCTATCTGATGCAAAGAACTGACTCATTGGAACAGACCTTGATGCTGGGAAAGATTGAAGGCAGGAGAAGGGGACGACAGAGGATGAGATGGTTGAATGGCATCACCAACTCAATGGACATGAATTTGAGCAGTCTCTGAGAGATGGTAAAGGACAGAGAAGTCTGATGTGCTGCAGTCCATGGGGTCATGAATAGTTGAATACAATTGAATGGTTGAACAGCATAAGGACCCTATTTTCCAATCAGGTCATATTCTGAGGTACTGAGGGTTAGGACTCTAACATTTGCCTCTGTGGGGTAGACAATTTGGCTCCTCACACCTATGTTTAAGGAATTAGTATCTGGAAAGACTGAACTTGAAATAATTACAGATGTGCCCTACCTGCTGGAGTGAGAAAGGAATAAGGGTTAGTTCCCAAAGTGTGCTCTACCAACTCTAGTATTCAAAAAGCAGATGAACAAAATGGATAATATTGTCAAATATGTTTGCAAAAACTGTACCTAAAAAGAGCCAAATCAGTTTCATTGCTGGGAGACTTCTTAGGGTCTTTAGAATGATAATATATGTCTATCTCCAAGAGGAGGAAATACGACGTGTAGCATTTCATAAGCATATTTGAATGTAGGATTTTTTTAGAGCTTCCCACAATATTCCTTGTTGGGCTAGCTAGCATTTTTCAGAACTGGATGGGGATCAGGAAACCTGGCTTCTGAGATCAGCTTTGTTAATGGATCACTATGTACTTCTAAGGCTGTGGCCCCAATTCTGTGAAGTGAATTCTCTTCTTTATAATGAGGGGGTAAATTACATTAGTCCATCCTGTGGTTGTGAGGGTTTATAAAAGCTCAGAGGAAACACAAGTAAAAGAAGCAAAACCAAACTCCTTTATAGGATATGTACTCACAACCTGACAACTCTTTGAACAATTTGAAGTGCCTGATGCTATCTGTATTTATTTGTATATTTTAGTGACAAGCGAACCCTTTGGGATAACTTGAACTTAGAAAAAGGATTTACTCATGACACCCTGGGTCATATTATGGAATTTAAGATCAGAGATTGATGTCAAGAATTCACTGGAATCAAAACTGCAGAAGCTCTTTCACTCTGCACTCTCCTGCTCCCTCCTGCACCATGGTTCATCCTCCTCTATGCTAGAGAGTTTTCTTTAGTTTCACAGTCCTGGGTGGAACATGGCTGAAAGCATTTTAGTCCAGCTCTTGGTCCTGATAGTCACAGAAAAATAACTTAAGTAATCCAACTTAGTTTAGCTTTGACTCCTGTACCAATCACTATAGTTTTGATAATACTCATATCAGAAAATAACTCGCTAATTACTCAACTTCAGGGCCTGAGAGTGAGAAGAGTCTCTGGAGAATACCCAGTTGGGTTTTCTCCTTTGACAGTGTGTCTTAGGACAGAAAATAATCACTGACTTGTGCAGAGGCACACCAGGAAAAAGTGACCTTAAAGTAAGGCTCTCTCCAGGCATGGAGGCATCAGTGGGTTGTACCCACTGAACCCATGGATCAAGGTCTGTGGAAGGCTCAGGTACACTTTCCCATACAGCTGGCACTACCCAGGCTGGCCATGGTCTATGTAGTCTTACTTCTTCCGTACTACATGTAAGAGGATGGGTGGATCTCACAGCTGTTTCTCTCCCCTCAGATGCATTCTTTACGCCTGCTCAGCCAGAATCAACCATCTCAGATCTTTCTGAGCATGAGTGACAATTTCAGGCCTGTCCAGTCACTCAACAACCGCTGCATCCGCACCAACATCAACTTCAGTTTACAGGGGAAGGACTGCCCAAACAACCGGGCCCAGAAGCTTCAGTATAGAGGTGGGTTCAGAGGGCAGTAGACACAAGTCACTCTAGTCTTCTTACTTAAACCTACTCTGAATGGTTTTGAACTATCTCTCTTTATAGGAATCATGATTGTAAATGATATTTTCATGGTGCTTTTCTATTGAAAAAGTTTATATGTCGTAATCAGAAACACAGATTAAATCTTTAAATCTTGTCTAGTACAGACAAGATAGCGTTTTTATCGTCATTTTACAGAAGAACCCAGATAAGCTGATTTCCCCAAAGTTATGTGTTAAAATAGGACAACTAGAAGCACTAAAACTTTTAGTTATATACAAATAGATCCCTTTTCCCCTAGAAGGTGAGCAAATAACTCTAGATACCAGGTGGTTAGGGCCCAATGAGATATGTGTCTGAACACATCATTTTCCAGTGCTTTGTGTCTAGAAATGATTAGAATTCCTACTAAAGGGGGTTTCAGGGTGCCTCCCACCTTCTGTAACCCACATCCAACCCACTCTCTTCCCCTCTACACACTAAATACCTATTGAACATTGTTGTAAAACCCCAATATGGAAAAGAAAGTGGAGATGAATCATGGAGATGTCTTCAACCAGGAGATAGGACATCAGAGTTCCAGGCCTGGTTCTGACACTAACAAGCCAAATCATTTACCTCTCTAGTCCTGGCTCCCATTACAGTCTTTATACCAGTTACATCATGATTTGTTGTGAGAGGAAAAAGAGAGGCTGGACAGAGAAGTCTTTTGTACTGATAATATGTTACTTGAATATGGGGACTGTGGATGTTACCATACAACTTTAAGAAGCAACCACCACTACTAGCCTCCACCGTATCACTCCAACTTTCCTCAAATTTCTTTAATTTTCTCTCTCTTTCAGACATACCCAGAGTACTAAAACTATAATTTCTGTTTCTTTCCATCCAGAAATACTCAACTCATTCATTCATTGAATCTTCTCTTTTTTCAACATCTATTTATTATGTACCTATTATGTGCTAGGCTTCCATGGTGGCTCAGCTGGTAAAGAATCTACCTGCAATATGGGAGACCTGGGTTTGATCCCTGGGTTGGGAAAATCCCCTGGAGAAGGGAATGACAAGTATTCTCCAGTATTCTGGTCTAGAGAATTCAATGGGCTATACAGTCCATGGGATAGCAAAGAGTCGGACACAACTGAGTAACTTTGACTTTGACTTTCACTTATGTGTCAGGCACTTAGCTAGGTGATGAAGATATGACCCTATCCCTACAGAACTTATAGTCTAAGAGTGGGATCAGCTACCATTTTCTGCGAAGGGCCAGATGAGAAATATAGGCTTTGTGATCTGCTGTACTCTGATGTTGTAACGTGAAAGCAGCCACAGACAATATGTAAATATATGGCTGTGACTGTGTTCTAATAAAACTATATTCACAAAAGCAGTTTACAGCTGGATTTGGCTTGCAGGCTGTCATTTGCCCACCTCTGGTCTAAAGCAACACCATCCACTATAGCTTCTTGACACAATGGAAATGTTCTGTGTCTGCACTGACCAATATGGTAGCTACTGGCCACATGTGGCTATTGAACATTTGAAGTGTGGCTAGTATGACAATGCAACCAATAGTTTTAATTAATTTAGATATATATCAGCCACATGTAGCTAATGACAATACTATTAGATATCTCAGGCTCAGAGACTCATAAGAAGGTGGAGAGGATAGTTGGGATACATACAAGTAAGCAGACATTTTAAAACTGTCTCTTCCCCTTTGGAGTAAGCTGCCCAACCCGTGTGCAAATTAATCCAATTATGCCTTGTTTTGTGTTGTTCATTTTGCTTTATTTCTTTCTTTCTCTCTCTTTCCAGTAAATGAATGGCTCCTCAAGTAGGGAACCAAGCCAAGAAGAATTCCACCTCAGTGAAATGCTACGACTGTGAATTGATGTAACCTAAAATGTCCCTCTTCTTTCTTCTCTCTCCTTCCCTTCTTCAAGCTTCATTCACTCTTTAGATTGGCCCTTCCTTCATGAAAAGTGTCTGCAAAACCTTGGCAGAGGAGTACATCTCTTACGCACACTCACAAACACACACACATGCAAATATATCTACATACAAACACACTCACACAGCACCCAAGATGGGAAGACAAGTTTCAGAAACAAAAGGCTCATTCATTAAAGGTTTTAGAAGAAAATAACCAACTAACCTGAGTACAATTTTGATACTGTTTTCTGGAACAAATAAATCTACCCAATGAGACTTTTCAGTCTTTGTACATACAAAATTCTTCTCAGAGAGACGAGAAAAAACAGCTCTGACAGCATCAAGTGGACTTTGTTCTTTGCATCAAATGATCTTGGATAGTGTCCTAAGATCCTTTAAGGGTGCTGGTAACAGGTGAGCCAGGATAAAGTTAGCCAACGACACATTTCTAGATTATGATTCTTCCATTTACTCAGCAACTCAAAAAGAAAAAGGACAGATATTGAAGAGACACACATTGTGTAGTGTGTGTGTGTGTGTGTGTGTGTGTATCTATATATCTATCTATATATATATAGATATATATCACCACAGACTATTAAAAAATGGAATTATTGCTCCTTTTTGTCATATATCTATACTAGGATTTGCCAAGTTCAGATTGATCCATTGCTGTTTCTTGTTTTCCAAAGGTCATACATTGTGTTTGGTTATTGTTAAAAGCTCAATAAATGTGTTTAACAAGTTAATTTCATTTTTCTTGCTTTCATCTATTCTCCTTCCTTACAGGCTAAGCTCTGTCTTCATACAACTGCATTCTTGCTTTTACTTGTTCCTTCATCTATGTTTTATTAATTTGCATCCAGTTTTTTTTTTTGTTTTTGTTTTTTTTTTACTGAATTTGTGGCAATCAGGAATGCATTTGATAAGCTAAGCATAATTTTAATTCCACTCCATGGCTTGATCATGCATAGGAGATGAGCTTCATCCTGAGATAGCAGGCAACAGATTTCTTGCATTTCAAAACTTCTACCCCCATGCCAATGATGCTCCCTTGAAGGAATGCACTTTGCCTTGTAAATTCTTGGATAAGGGGTGTCTTTTCTCTCCAGGTGCAACTGGATCTCACAAAGTACAAATGAATGCCTTTCTTTTCTTGTTTATAATGGTCACTCACTGTGTTTGGTTACTGTCAAGAAATCAATAAATGTGTTTAACAAGTTACTCAGTACCCATGTCTGAGTTTATTGAAGAGGACGTTTTTTGCTGAAGCCTCTGAGTCCTGCTGGGTCCACAAGCAATTGTATTATGGCCAGCAGGGCAGCTGAAGCTGCCAGAACAGCCCATCTGTTTATATTCCTAGAGCCAGATAATTAATACCCTGTTGAGAAAGCATATAGGCTTAGCTGCTGGAAAGGAAGACTTGGATGTTCATCCAGAGGCCAAATTAAAAATAACTTCCATCTCTTATTTCTGTTATAGCCTCCAGAAAGTGGGAAACCGCAAGCAGGAATGGTCTGGGTACATGGGAACATTTACAAATACGTCAAAAACTTCAGCCAGGTAGCTAGGTTCGTTGACAAGAAAAAAAAAAATATATCTGTTATATATTTCATATTTGAAATAATACACTTAATTGGGTTTTTTTAAAACATTTTACACCAAAATGATGATGGATTTAACCATGATGGCATGTGACCCTGTATTTAAGCATCACTTTTTGCATAAAACCAGATCTTCCTGAAAATATTTAGGGTGGGTAAATGGTAGTCTTTCTCTGTATGGCTTGCTGTTTTCCCTCTGAGTCAAAATATTCTTTAAACTGCAATGAAAAGGAGTGATATATTTTATCAGCCAGACCTGACTTCAAATCTTTAGTGTACCATTTACCTACTTGCTGTGTGTGATTCTAGGCAAGTTGCTACTTCTCTTATCTGTTAATTGGAGATCCCAATAACTGCTTCTATGAATTAAGAAGCCTTAAATGCTACATAGCTGATTAAAGCAACTCACAAAATATGTGCAATGATTGTTCTATAAATAATGCCTATAGAGCATGTGTGTGGCCTACCTATTATAGGTTTTTCTGTACCATAGGTTCCCCACGGAGTGGTTAGTATCAATCACAAAAAGGGCACCAAGTTAATACCAAATGGCAGCAATAGCTACCCAGCCTTCAGCACATAGGTAAGTACATATGCTCTGTTGGGGCAAAAAAGAAAGAGTATCAGTGAGAAAGGAAGATAAGAGGCTGAGTTTCTAGGCCTTGTTCTGTTAAGAGCATCTTCTGTGACTTTGGACAAGTCAGCTGCCCTCCCTGAAAGAATGTTCTTGTACATAAGTAATTTGCATATAGTGATCTCTCACAGACTTTCTATCATTGCTTCACTCTTATCTCCTATTCAGTTATCAGTACAAAAAGGAAAAGGGGAAATCAGGTTGTCATCCCTTGGGGGTCACTTGGCATAAGCAGAGTTTCACTCTGGCCAAACAGAACTCAAAATGGAGTTAACTAGCCTGTCTCCCACATCTTAAGCCCATCCAAAAATGCCCTTTCTCCCACTCACTGGATTTTCCAAACTATGAAATGAAAATTGGAGTACTTTGCCTTCAAACCAGATAGAAGTAATAAAGATTAGCTAGATTTATACCACTTTAAAAAGTGAAGAAGAATTTTAAAAAGCACCAAAAGCCCCCAATAGTTGGCTTGATAAAATCATCAAGGAATAAAAATGCATTTTTCATTATCAGTCCATGGTGCTTAGGAGGTCAGGCAGTGATGCTTCTGTGCTCTTCAGTGTGTGAAGGCCAGCTCGTTTTGCCCAGTAAGCCACAGGCTTACAGGGACATTCTTTTCACCTCAGAAGTTGGACACAACTGAGCAACTAACATTTTCACCTTCACTCCTTCTGAGGAAGATAATTAAACATTTCAGGAAAATATACGTTGAAACCCAATTCCCTCCTTAACAAATAGCAGAAGGAGGTAAATATACACAGAAGAGAACTCTGGGCAAAATGTAGGAGAAAAAGAATTGTTAGTGTGGAGTTCCACGTTTCCCCCCTCAAGAACATTTTTTTGCAGTTTCCAAGACCATTTAAGGACTTGTTCCCACTTCCATCAGTAGCAGTTTGGTTTCCATGGTGATGTCAGAACAACCACAACTCACTGCACCATATGTTCTGAAATGTAACAGTCATTTGGTGTTTGGGCAGGCGTTCAGTCCTCAGGCATGGCCCATAGCCACCTGCACCAGGCTAAAATGTCTTATTGAGGAAAATCAATTAACATGAAAACACCTTTAGGGGAGTCCTTATTTACCCTACAGGACCTCAGAGCAGTTTTAGGCTCTCTGGAATGTGAAAACTGGAAATCTGTGATAGTTCACAAAAGTATCCCAGTTCTTTTGTTCCAGAAAGCTTAAGAGAAGGATTGCTAGAAGCAGAAACTCACATTCCCATCATTCACCAGTTAGCACAATTGACCATAAGTCAAGAACTACTAAGGCCGAGCCAAGGAAACATATTAATAAAATCTACCATGGATCACACATTTTCTGTGGGTTAAGTCTTATGCTTAGCAATTTATAAATACCATCTCATTTCACACAGCAATCTGCAAGGTAATCACCATTGTTACTTTACAAATGCGGAAAATTTTCATACTGTTCATGGGGTTCTCAAAGCAAAAATACTTAAGTGGTTTTCCATTCCCTTCTCCAGTGGACCATGTTTTGTCAGAACTCTCTACCATGACCTGTCTGTCTTGAGTGGCCATATATGTCATGGCTCATAGTTTCATTCAGCTAGACAAAGCTGTGATCCGTGTGAATGTGATTGGTGATGGAAGTAAAGTCCAATGCTGAAAGAACAATATTGCATAGGAGCCTGGAATGTTAGGTCCATGAATCAAGGCAAATTGGAAATGGTCAAACAGGAGATGACAAGAGTGAATATCAACATTTTAGGAATCAGTGATCTAAAATGTATGGAAACAAGGGAATTTAATTCAAATGACCATTATATCTACTACTGTGGCTAAGAATCCCTTAGAATAAACGGACTCATAGTTAACAAGAGTCCAAAATGCAGTACTAGATTGCAATCATGAAGACGCCAGAATTATTCCTGTTCATTTCAAAGCAAACCATTCAATATCACAGTAGTCCAGGGCTATGTCCCAACTAATAATACTAAAGAAGCTGAAGTTGAATGAGTCTATGATGACCTACAAGACCTTTTACAACTAACATAAAAAAAAAATGATGTCCTCTTCATCATAGGGGACTGGAATGCAAAAATCTATAGATATCTGGAGTAACAGGCAAGTTTGTCTAGGAGTACAAAATGAAGCAGGTAAAAGGATAACAGAGTGTTGCCAAGACAATGCACTGGTTATAGCAAACACCCTCTTCCAATAACAGAAGAGATGACTGTACACATGAATGTCACAGATGATCAATACTGAAATCAGATCGATTATATTCTTTGCAGCCAAAAATGGAGAAGCTTTATACAGTCAGTAAAAATAAGACTAGGATCTGACTGTGGCTCAGATCATGAACCCCTTATTGACAAATTCAAACTTAAATTGAAGAAAGTAGGGAAAACCACTAGACCATTCAGGTACAACCTAAATCAAACCCCTTAATGATTATACAGTGGAAGTGACAAATATATTCAAGGGACTAGATCTGATAGACAAAGTGCTGGAAGACTTGTGGATGGAAGTTCATGACATTGTACAGGAAGTGGTGATAAAAACCATCCCCAAGAAAAAGAAATGCAAAAAGGCAAAATGGTTGTCTGATGAGGCCTTACATATAGCTGAGAAAAGAAGAGACTTTAAAGACAAAGGAAAAAGGAAAGAAATCCACCTGTATGCAGAGTTCTAAAGAATAGCACGCAGAGTTAAGAAAGCCTTCCTCAGTGATCAATGCAAAGAAATATAGAAAAACAATAGAATGGGAAAGACTAGAGATCTCTTCAAGAAAATTAGAGATACCAAGGGAACGTTTCTTTCAAAGATGGACACATTAAAGGACATAATGGTATGAACCTAATAGAAGCAGAAGATATTAAGAAGAGATGACAAGAATACATGGAAGAACTATACAAAAAAGATCTTAATGACCCAAATAACCATGATGGTGTGATCACTCACCTAAAGCCAGACATCCTAGAATGTGAAGTCAAATGGGTCTTAGGAAGTATCTCTACTAGCAAAGCTAGTAGAGGTGATGGAATTTCAGCTGAGCTACTTCAAGTCCTAAAAGATAATGCTGTCAAAGTGCTGCACTCAATATGCCAGAAAATATGGAAAACTGAGCAGTGGCCAAAGGACTGGAAAATGTCAGTTTTTGTTACAATCCCAAAGAAAGGCAATGCCAGAGAATGCTCAAACGACTGTTCAGTTGCACTTATCTCATATGTTAGCTGAGTAATGCTCCGAATTCTCCAAGATAAGTTTCAATAGTATGTGATTTGAGAACTTCCAGGTGTTCAATCTGGATTTAGAAAAGTCAGAGGATTAGGATGAGGAGACCACTTTCTCCCCCACAAATTCATCAAAAGACCAGTTGAGTGCTGAGCAACACCCACAAAACAACTTCTGAACACTGGTAGAGGACACCAGAAAGGCAGCCCAATCCCTTTGAAAGGAGGTAGGGCAAAATATTATATACGAAAACAGAGGCAAATTTAGGTATGGAGACCCGTCCTGAGGAGGGAGTTTTGAAGGAGAAGTTTCCACACAGTAGGAAACCCTGTCACAGGCGTGTCTCAGGGGAGCTTTGAAATCTCAGAGGGCAGCATAACTGGGAGAAAAACAAACAAACAAACAAAAAACAAAGACTGTGTGCCTAACTGCAACTACTTGCAGAGAAGTGTCACAGATGCTCGTGTCTGCCAGCAGTGAGTGGGAGCTGGGCAGGGAGGCCTGGGCTGCGTCATTGGCCCTTAGAGTAAGGACTTGGACTGAATGCCCTGAGGATAATCTGAGGGAGCTAATGTGAGATAGCAATCCAAACCATGGGATGCCAGAGAGACCAAAGAAAAAGAAAGAAAAAAAAAATCCTCTCCTTCAAATGGAACAAAGGATTGAGTGATACCAAAGGAGTATAAGCCAGCTGCCATATAGGACCCTAACTCCTCAATGGCAGAGAGGCAGGTGTTCAACAGCGAGAGCCACAAGGCTAGGGGCTCCTGCAATCTCATCCCCCAGAGACTGGATTTTCCACTAAATTATCAGCAGGTTCCCAGTTGCTAACCATGTCTTCCTGGGATCCTGGACAGTTCATATCTGCCAGGAGTGTCACAGACTGAGATCAGCTCCTTAGAGGAGACACGTGGCACACCTGGGAAACCAAGCAGTTTGGGCCAGGGAGGTTCATAAAATGCAAGCTTCACCTGGGATAGTACTCACCAAGCACCTGGTTGCCTGAGGTGCTTGGACCTGTGAAGGGCACAGAACACACAGCCCTTCAGGGTCTGCACCCTTACAGAGCACCTGCAGAACCTGAGCAGCACAGACCTGGAAAGTGCATGAAATGCAGGGTCCAAATGACAGTGTGTACTTGCAGAGCACCCTGGAGCCTGAGAAGTGTGGACCTGGGAAATACATGTCACCTTGGACTGTGGCAAACCCAGTGTGACCCATGCATGGTGAGCATTCCTCACATATGCCAGTGATATTTATTTGTAGTGTCTCTCCCCCACAGCACAACTGAACAAGTGATCCTAAATAAATGACCACATTTGGCCCATTGTATCAGGGTGGAAATTAGACACTAAAGAGACCTGAAAACAGAGGAAGCCAAAATAAACAAAGATGGGGGAACTGCTCTGGAAGTGACAGGTACAAGAGATTAAAGTCCTTCAGTTAATGCTGAGATTGTGCGTTTGAGGGGCAACCATAGACCTTGAGAACAAGTAGAAACACGAATAAGGGACTATGTGTCACTGAACTGACCCCACACTGGGCACAACAGATCTAGAGAAATTTCTAGATATATTTTTACTATTATTATTATTTAATTTTAATGAGTTCTTTATTCCTCCATTAACTTTCATTTTTATAACCTACCTTTAAAAAATACTATTAAAAACAATTCCATATACATGTGTTTTTTTTTTAATTTTTGTGATCGATTTTGTTTTTTATATATTGCATTTTTGAGATTTTAACATCTATTATAGATTTTTAATCTTTGCTTTTTGATATTTGTTATAAATTTTGTGCCTTTAAGAATCTAATATTCAGTATCCATTTTCACTTAGGGATTTGGTTACTGGCTTGATTGCCCTGACCTTTTGACTCTCCCTTTTTCTCCTCCAGGTCACCTCTATCTCTTTCCTCCCTCTTCTCTTCTAAATATAACTCTGTGAATCTCTCTGGGTGCTGCTAGCTGTGGAGAATTCTTTCACAATCAACCTAGTGTTTTTATATTCTGTGCTATATGGATGGAGAAGTCTTGAGGCTACTGTAAGGGAAGTACCAAAAGTCAGAGAAAGGAGGCTTAACTCCAGAACTTTAGAACATCAGGGAACTCCTAGCTCAAGGGAACATTAATAGACAAGAGTTAACCCAAGAGTCTCCATACCAGCATTGAAAGCAGGCTCCACTCAAGAGCCAATAAATTCAAATGAAAGACATGCCATGCTAATTCTCCAGCAAAACAGGAACACAACTTTGAACATTAAAAGACAGGCTGCCCAAAGCTGTGCCAAACCTATAGACATCCCAGAACTCACTACTGGACACTTCACTGCACTTCAGAGAGAAGACATACAGGTCCGCCCTCCAGAATACAGATGAAAGCTCCCCCAACCCAGAAACCTTGACAAGTTCACTAGTCCAACTTCATCCATAGGGAACAGACTCCAGAATTAAAAGTAAGCCCGAACTTCCAGCCTGCAGAAAGCACACCAGAAACACAGCAATTTAAACAAAATTAAAAGGAAGAGAAATATTCAGCAGGTTAAAAAACATGAGAACCCCCTCCCCAAACCAACCAACAGAGGAAGAAATAGGGAGTCTACCTGGAAAATAATTCATAATAATGATAGTAAAAATCATCTAAAATTTTGACAACGAAATGGAGTTACAGATAAATAGACTAGAGACAAGGATTGAGAAAATGTAAGAAATGTTTAACAAGGACATAAAAGAAATAAAGAAGAGTCAATCAATAATGAACAATGTAATAACAGATTAAAAGCACGTTGGAGGGAACTAACAGTAGAATAACTGAGGCAGAAGAGAGGATAAATGAGGTGGAGATACAATGGTGAAAATAAATGAAGCAGAGAGGAAAAACATAAAAACAATTAAAAGAAATGGGGACAATTTCAGAGATCTCTGGGACAATGTTAAACACTCTGACATTTGAATCATAGGTGTCATAGAAGAAGCAGACAAAAAGAAAAGGCATAAGAAAATAATTTAGGAGGTAATAGTTAAAAACTTCCCTAAAATGGGAAAAGAAATAGCCACCCAAGTGCAAGAAACACAGAGAATCCCAAATAGTATAAATCCAAGGTGAAACAACACAAGACACATATTAATCAAACTTACAAAAATTAAACACAAAGAGAAAATATTAAGAGCAGCAAGGGAAAAGCAATAAATAACATACAATGGGATCCCTATAAGGATAAAAGCTGATCTTGCAATAAAACTCTTCAGTCCTGAAGGGAATGGCAGGACATGAATAAAGTGATGAAAGAGAAAAAACCTACAACCAAGAATACTCTACCCAGCAAGAATCTCATTCACATATGAGGGAGAAATCAAAAGCTTTACAGATAAGCAAAAGCTGAGAAAATTCAGCACCACCAAACCAGCTCTTCAATGAATGCTAAACTATTTTCTCTAGACAGGAAACACAGGAAAAGTTTATAAAATAAACCAAAAATGAAAAAGTAAATGGTAATGGGATCATACTTACGAATAATTGCCTTAAATTTAAATGGGTTAAATGCTCCAACCAAAATACAAAGACTGGCCAAATGGATACAAAAATAAGACCCCTATATATGCTGTCTACAAGAGACCCACCTGAAACCTTAGGGAAACATACAGACTGAAAGTGAGGGGCTGGAAAAACATATTTCATGCAAATAAAGACCAAAGGAGAGCAGGAGTAGAAATACTCATATCAGATAAAATAGACTTTGAAATAAAGACCATGGTAAGAGACAAAGAAGAACACTACATAATTATCATAGGATCAAGTCAAGAAAAAGATATAACAATTCTAATATATATGTATCCAACATAAGAGTGCCTCATACATAAGGCAAATGCTAACAAGTATGAAAAGGAAAATTAACACTAACACACAATAATAGTGGGGGACTTTAATACCTCATTCATACCTATGGACAGATTTACCAAACAGAAAATTAGCAAGTAAACACAGCTTTAAATGATACAATAGACCAGTTAGACCTAATTAATATCTAGGGGGCATTTTACTACAAAACAATAAATGTCACCTATTTCTCAAGTGCTCATGGAACATTCTCCAGGATAGATCACATCCTGGGCCAGAGATATAGACTTGGTAAATTTTTAAAAATCAACATCATTTCAACCATCTTTTCTGATTACAATGTGGTAAGATTAGATGTCAACTACAGGGGAAAATAGCTATTAAAAACTCAAGCATATGGAGGCTAAACAACATATGGAAGAAATCAGAAAGGAAATCAAAATATGTGTGAGTGAGTGAGTGAGTGAGTGAGTGAATGAGTGAAAGACGCTCAGACAGGTCTGACTTTTTGTGACCCTCAAAGACTGGGGCCTGCCAGGCTCCTCTGTCCATGGAATTCTTCAGGCAAGAACACTGAAGTGTGTTGCCATTCCCTTCTCCAGGGGATCTGCCCAACTCAGGGATTGAACCCAGGTCTCTCATATTGCAGGCAGATGGTAAATATACTGTCTGATGCTCAAGGGATAGAAACAAATGGAAATGAAAACACAAAAACCTGAAACTGTAATCAGAAATGTTACAGCAAACAAAAGCCCAGGTCCAGATGGCTTCACAGCTGAATTTTATCAAAAATTTAGAGAAGAGCTAACACCTATCCTACTCAAACTCTTCCAGAAAATTGCAGAGGAAGGTAAACTTCCAAACTCATCCTATGAGGCCACCATCACCCTAATACCAAAACCTGACAAAGATGCCACAAAAAAAGAAAAGTACAGGCCAATATCACTGATGAACATAGATGCAAAAATCCTTAACAAAATTCTAGCAATGAGAATCCAACAACACATTAAAAAGATCATACACCATGACCACACACACACACACATCAGACGCTCAGTCGTGTCCGACTCTTTGCGACCCCATGAACTGCAGCACGCCAGGCCTCCCTATCCATCACCAGCTCTCGGAGGTCACTCAGACTCACATTCATCGAGTCAGTGATGCCATCCAACCATCTCATCCTCTGTCGTCCCCTTCTCCTCCTGCCCTCAATCCCTCCCAGCATCAGAGTCTTGTCCAATGAGTCAAATCTTCGCATGAGGTGGCCAAAATACTGGAGTTTCAGCTTTAGCATCATTCCTTCTAAAGAAATCCCAGGTTTGATCTCCTTCAGAATGGACTGGTTGGATCTCCTTGCAGTCCAAGGGACTCTCAAGAGTCTTCTCCAACACCACAGTTCAAAAGCATCTATTCTTCGGCACTCAGCCTTCTTCACAGTCCAGCTCTCACATCCATACATGACCACAGGAAACACCATAGCCTTGACTAGGCGAACCTTTGTTGGCAAAGTGATGTCTCTGCTTTTGAATATGCTATCTAGGTTGGTCATAACCTTCCTTCCAAGGAGTAAGCGTCTTTTAATTTCATGGCTGCAGTCACCATCTGCAGTGATTTTGAAGCCCAGAAAAATAAAGTCTGACACTGTTTCCACTGTTTCTCCATCTATTTCCCATGTAGTGATGGGACCAGATGCCATGATCTTCGTTTTCTGAATGTTGAGCTTTAAGCCAACCTTTTCACTCTCCACTTTCACTTTCATCAAGAGGCTTTTGAGTTCCTCTTCACTTTCTGCCATAAGGGTGGTATCATCTGCATATCCATGACCAAGTGGGCTTTATCCCAGGGATGCAAGGATTCTTCAATATCTGCAAATCAATCAATGTAATACACCACATTGCTGCTAAGTCGCTTCAGTCGTGTCCGACTCTGTGCGACCCCATAGACGGAAGCTCACCAGGCTCCCCTGCCCCTGGGATTCTCCAGGCAAGAACACTGGAGTGGGTTGCCATTTCCTTCTCCAATGCAGGAAAGTGAAAAGTGAAAGTGAAATCGCTCAGTCGTGTCCGACTCTTAGTGACCCCATGGACTGGAGCCTACCAGGCTCCTCCGTTCATGGGATTTTCCAGGCAAAAGTACTGGGGTGGGGTGCCATTGCCTTCCCCTAATACACCACACTAACAAATTGAAAAATAAAAACCATATGATTATCTCAATAGATGCAGAGAAAGCCTTGGACAAAATTCAACATCCATTTATGACAAAAAATCTTCAGAAAGCAAGAAGAGAAGGAACATATCTCAACATAATAAAAACTATATATGACAAACCCACAGCTAACATTATCCTCAATGGTGAAAAATTGAAAGCATTTCCTCTAAAGTCAGGAACAAGACAAGGGTGCTCACTTTCACCATTACTATTCAACATAGTTTTGGAAGTTTTGGCCACAGCAATCAGAGCAGAAAAAGAAATAAAAGGAATCCAAATTGGAAAAGAAGAAGTAAAACTCTCACTGTTTGCAGATGACATGATCCTCTACATAGAAAACTGTAAAGGCTCCACCAGAAAATTACTAGAACTAATCAATGAATATAGTAAAGTTGCAGGATATAAAATCAACACACAGAAATACCTTGCATTCCTGTACACTAATAATGAGAAAATAGAAAGAGAAATTAAGGAAACAACTCCATTCACCATTGCAACGAAAAGAATAAAATACTTAGGAATATATCTACCTAAAGAAACCAAAGACTTATATATAGAAAACTATAAACCACCGGTGAAAGAAATCAAAGAGGACAGTAATAGATGGAGAAATATACTATGTTCATGGATTAGAAGAATCAATATAGTGAAAATGAGTATACTACACAAAGCAACTTATACATTCAATGCAATCCCTATCAAGCTACCAATGGTATTCTTCACACAGATAGAACAAATAATTTCACAATTTGTATGGAAATACAAAAAGCCTCGAATAGCCAAAGCTATCTTGAGAAAGAAGAATGGAACTGGAGGAATAAACCTGCCTGACTTCAGGCTCTACTACAAAGCCACAGTCATCAAGACAGTATGGTACTGGCACAAAGACAGAAATATAGATAAGTGGAACAAAATAGAAAGCCCAGACATAAATTCACACGCATATGGACACCTTATCTTTGACAAAAGAGGCAAGAATCTACAATGGATTAAAGACAGTCTCTTTAACAAGTGGTGCTGGGAAAACTGGTCAATCACTTGTAAAAGAATGAATCTAGAGCACTTTCTAACACCATACACAAAATTAAACTCAAAATGGACCAAAGATCTAAACGTAAGACCAAAAACTATAAAACTCCTAGAGGAGAACATAGGCAAAATGCTCTACGATATACATCACAGCAGGATCCTCTATGACACACCTCCCAGAATATTGGAAACAAAAGCAAAAATAAACAAATAGGCTGTAATTAAACTTAAAAGCTTCTTCACAACAAAAGCAACTATAAGCAGAGTGAAAGGACAGCCTTCAGAATGGGAGAAAATAATAGCATATGAAGCAACAGACAAACAACTAATCTCAAAAATATACAAGCAACTCCTACAGCTCAATTCCAGAAAAATAAAAAACCCAATAAAAAAATGGGCCAAAGAACTAAATACATTTCTCCAAAGAAGACATAAGGATGGCTAACAAACACATGAAAAGATGCACAACATCACTCATTATCAGAGAAACACAAATCAAAACCACTATGAAGTACCATTTCACACCAGTCAGAATGGCTGAAATCCAAAAGTCTACAAGCAATAAATGCTGGAGAGGGTGTGGAGAAAAGTGAACACTCTCAGACTGTTGGTGGGAATGCAAAGTAGTACAGCAACTATGGAGAACAGTGTGGAGAGTCCTTAAAACCTGGGAATAGAATTGCCTTATGACCCAGCAATTCCACTGTTGGGCATACACACTGAGGAAACCAGAATTGAAAGAGACACGTGTACCCCAATGTTCATAGCAGCACTGTTTATAATAGCCAGGACATGGAAGCAACCTAGATGTCCATCAGCAGATGAATGGATAAGAAAGCTGTGGTACATATACACAATGGAATATTACTCAGCCATTAAAAAGAATACATTTGAATCAGTTCTAATGAGGTGGATGCAGCTGGAGCCTATTATACAGAGTGAAGGAAGCCAGAAAGAAAAACATCAATACAGTATACTATGCATATATATGGAATTTAGAAAGTTGGTAACAATAACCCTGTATCAGATAAGATCAGATCAGTCGCTCAGTCGTGTCAGACTATTTGGGACACCATGAATCACAGAACGCCAGGCCTCCCTGTCCATCACCAACTCCCAGAGGTCACAGAAACACACGTCCATTGAGTCAGTGATGCCATCCAGCCATCTCATCCTCTGTCGTCCCCTTCTCCTTTTGCCCTCAATCCCTCCCAGCATCAAAGTCTTCTCCAATGAGTAAACTCTTCGCATGAGGTGGCCAAAGTACTGGAGTTGCAGCTTTAGCATCATTCCTTCCAAAGAAATCCCAGGACTGTTCTCCTTCAGAATGGACTTGTTGGATCTCCTTGCAGTCCAAGAGACTCTCAAGAGTCTTCTCCAACACCACAGTTCAAAAGCATCAATTCTTTGGCGCTCAGCCTTCTTCACAGTCCAGCTCTCACATCCATACATGACCACATGAAAGACCATAGCCTTGACTAGGCGAACCTTTGTTGGCAAAGTAATGTCTCTACTTTTGAATATGTGATATAGGTTGGTCATAACTTTCCTTCCAAGGAGTAAGCGTCTTTTAACTTCATGGCTGCAGTCATCATCTGCAGTGATTTTGGAGCCCAGAAAAATAAATTCTGACACTGTTTCCACTGTTTCCCCATCTATATCCCATGAAGTGATGGGACCGGATGCCATAATCTTGGTTTTCTGAATGTTGAGCTTTAAGCAAACTTTTTCACTCTCCACTTTCACTTTCATCAAGAGGCCTTTTAGTTCCTCTTCACTTTCTGCCATAGGGTGGTGTCATCTGCATATCTGAGGTTATTGATATTTCTCCCAGCAATCTTGATTCCAACTTGTGTTTCTTGCAGTCCAGCGTTTCTCATGATGTACACTGCATATAAGTTAAATAAACTGGTCACAATATACAGCCTTGACGTACTCCTTTTCCTATTTGGAGTCAGTCTGTTGGTCGATGTCCAGTTCTAACTGTTGCTGCCTGACCTGCATACAAATTTCTCAAGAGGCAGATCAGGTGGTCTGGTATTCCCATCTCTTTCAGAATTGTCCACAGTTTATTGTGATCCACACAGTCAAAGATTTTGGCGTACATAGTCAATTAAGCAGAAATAGATGTTTTTCTGGAACTCTCTTGCTTTTTCCATGATCCAGCAGATGTTGGCAATTTGATCTTTGGTTCCTCTGTCTTTTTTAAAACCAGCTTCAACATCAGGAAGTTCACAGTTCAAATATTGCTGAAGCCTGGCTTGGAAATTTTGAGCATTACTTTATTATTGTGTGAGATGCGTGCAATTGTGCGGTAGTTTGAGCATTCTTTGGCATTGCCTTTCTTTGGGATTGGAATGAAAACTGACCTTTTGCAGTCCTGCAGCCACTGCTGAGTTTTCCGAATTTGCTGGTGTATTGAGTGCAGCACTTTAACAGCATCATCTTTCAGGATTTGGAACAGCTCCACTGGAATTCCATCACCTCCACTAGCTTTGTTCGTAGTGATGCTTTCTAAGGCCCACTTGACTTCACATTCCAGGATGTCTAGCTCTAGGTCAGTGATCACACCATCATGATTATCTGGGTCGTGAAGCTCTTTTTTTGTACAGTTCTTCTGTGTATTCTTGCCACCTCTTCTTAATATCTTCTGCTTCTATTAGGTCCATACCATTTCTGTCCTTTATCGAGCCCATCTTTGCATGAAATGTTCCTTTGATATCTCTGATTTTCTTGAAGAGATCCCTAGTCTTTCCCATTCTATTGTTTTCCTCTATTTCTTTGCATTGATCTCTGAAGAAGGCTTTCTTATTTCTTCTTGCTATTCTTTGGGACTCTGCATTCAGGTGTTTATATCTTTCCTTTTCTCCTTTGCTTTTTGCTTCTCTTCTTTTCATAGCTATTTGTATGGCCTCCCCAGACAACCATTTTGCTCTTTTGCATTTCTTTTCCATGGGATGGTCTTGATCCCTGTCTCCTGTACAATGTCACCAACTTCATTCCATAGTTCATCAGGCACTCTGTCTATCAGATCTAAGGCCTTAAATCTATTTCTCACATCCACTGTATACTCATAAGGGATTTGATTTAGGTAATACTTGAATGGTCTAGTGGTTTTCCCTACTTTCTTCAATTTCAGTCTGAATTTGGCAATAAGGAGTTCATGGTCTGAGCCACAGTCAGCACCTGGTCTTGTTTTTACTGACTCTACAGAGCTTCTCCGTCTTTGGCTGCAAAGAATATAATAGATCTGATTTCTGTGTTGACCATCTGGTGATGTCCATTTATAGAGTCTTCTCTTGTGTTGTGGAAGAGGGTGTTTGTTATGACTAGTGCATTTTCTTGGCAAAACTCTATTAGTCTTCATTCTGTATTCAAAGGCCAATTTTGCCTGTTACTCCAGGTGTTTCTTGACTTCCTACGTTTGCATTCCAGTCCCCTATAATGAAAAGGACATCTTTTTTGAGTGTTAGTTCTAAAAGGTCTTGTAGGTCTTCATAGAATCATTCAACTTCAGCTTCTTCAGCATTACTTGTTGAGGCATAGACTTGGATTACTGTGACATTGAATTATTTGCCTTGGATATGAACAGAGATCATTCTGTCGTGTTTGAGATTGCATCCAAGTACTGCATTTCTGACTCTTTTGTTGACCATGATGGCCACTCCAGTTCTTCTGAGGGATTCCTGCCCACAGTAGTAGATATATTGGTCATCTGAGTTAAATTCACCCATTCCTTTCCTTTTGAGTTTGTTGATTCCTAGAATATCGACATTCACTCTGGTCATCTCTTGTTTTACCATTTCCAATTTGCCTTGATTCATGGACCTGACAGCAAAAGAGACACTGATGTATAGAACAGTCTTTTGGACTCTAGGAGAGGGAGAATGTGGGATGATTTGGGAGAATGACATTGAAATATCATATATGAAACAAGTGGCCAGTCCAGGTTTGATGCATGATACTGGATGCTTGGGGCTGATGCACTGGGACGACCCAGAGGGATGGTATGTGGAGGGAGGGAGGAAGGAGGGTTCAGGATGGGGAACACATGTATACCTGTGGCAGGTTCATTTTTATATATTGCAAAACCAATACATTATTGTAAAGTTAAATGAAATAAAATTTAAAAAATAAATAAAAACCAAAAAAAGGAAACACAGAAACCCCAAACATATGGGATTCAGTAAAAGCAATGCAAAGAGTGAGCTTCATAGCAATATGAACCTACCTCAGGAAACAAGAGAAACATCAAATAAACAAGGTAAGTTTACACCTACAGCAACTAGAAAAAGAAGAACAAAAAACTCCAAAGTTGGTAGAAGGAAAGTAATCATTAACATCAGAGCAGAAATAAATGAAAAAGAAACAAAGGAGACAAAGGAAACAAAGCAAAGATTAACAAAACCAAAAACTGGTTCTTTGAGAAGATAAATTAAATAGTCAAACTGTTAGCCAGATTCATCAAGGGGTGAAAAAAAAAGGAGAGGAATCAAATCAATAACATTAGAAATGAGAATGAGAAATCACAATAGACAACACAGAAATACCAAAGATCATAAAAGACTACTATGAGCAATTATATGCTAATAAAATTGACAACTTGGAATTGGAAGAAATGGACAACTTGGAAGACATGGACACATTCTTAGAAAAGTGTAACAGCAATTATATGCCAATAAAATGGACAACTTGGAAAAATGGAGAATTTGTTAGGAAAGTATATAAGCTTTCTGGTTCCAAACTGAACCAGGAAGAAATAGAACATCTTAACAGACACATCACAAGCACAGAAATCGAAACGGTAGTAAAAAAAATCTTCCAACAAACATAAGCCCAGGGCCACATGGCTTCACAGGTAAATTCTACCAAAAATTTAACGAAGAGCTAACACCTATTCTACTCAAAGTCTTTCAGAAATTTCCAGAAGAAGGTAAACTTCAAAATTCATTCTATGAGGCCAGCATCACCCTAATTTCAATGAGACAAAGATGCCACAAAAAAAGAAAACTACAGAAGATGGTGGAGGAATAGGACAGGTAGACTATTTTCTCCCCCAGAAATTCATCAAAAGAACATTTGAACGTTGAGTAAATTCCACGAAACAACTTCTGAATGCTGGCAGAGGACATGAGGCACCCAGAAAAGCAGCTCGTTATCTTCAAAAGGAGGTAGGAAAAATATAAAAGATAAAAAGAAAGACAAAAGATGTACGGATGGAGATCTGTCCTGGGAAGGGAGTCTTACAAAAGAGAGGTTTCCAAACACCAGGAAACACTCACTGGCAAGTCTGTGGCAAGCTTTGGAACAACAGAGGGCAGCATAGCCCAGAGGAAAAATAAATAAATAATTAAAACCCACAGATTACGTGCCCAATGGTAACTCCCAGCGGAGAACAGTGCAGAAACCCACATCTGCCACTAGCAAGCGGGGGCTAGGCAGGGAGGTGAGGGCTGCATTGCTTAGAGTAAGGACCGGGCCAGAATTCCCCAAGGGCAATCTGAGGGAACTAACTTGAGATAGCAAACTAGACTGTGGGATAGCTACCCCTCCAAAATCCCTAACCTAAGACACCGCCAGGCCCGCTCACAGAACAAAGGACTGAGCAGAGCTAGCTGGCTGTGGACTGGCCCATCCCCCTCCAGAGACAGGTAGGTGAGTGCAGCCAGAGCCGGAAGGGAACAATCACGGCCCAAGAGAGGCATCATCTACCAAACTGCAAGTAGACTTTGTTCCTAACCAAGACTTCTTGGAGTTCTGGATGGTAAATATCTGCTTGAGAAGGTGCACCAGTTGTACACCCAGAAAACAGAGCAGCAGGGACGGGGGAGGTGATAAGTCGCACTGACCATGCTCGACAAAGAGCTGGTCACCTGAGATGCTTGGACCTGGAAGGGCACAAAACGCAGGGCCAACCAAGTCTGCACCTCTGAGGAGTACCCGATTACCTGAACCTGAGCAGCTTAGCCATGGGAAGTGCATACAACCCAGGGCTGGCCTCAGACAGTTCCTTGCAGAGCAACCTAGAGCCTAAGCAGTATAGACAGGGAAAGCACACACGTCATGAGCAGGGGCAAATCCAGTGTGCTGAGACACTGTGAACACATGTCAAATGTTATTTGTTGGCAGCGTCCCTCCCTCCCCACAGCATGACTGATAAAGTGAGCCTAAAAAAGTGTCCACAACCACCACCTTGTGGCAGTGTGGAAATTAGACACTGAAGAGGCAAGCAAACAGAAAAAGCTAAAACAGAGGGAACTGCCTTGGAAATGACAGGTGCAATAGATTAAAACCCTATAGTTAGCACCAACGAGCGCCGAAGAATTGATGCTTTTGAACTGTGGTGTTGGAGAAGACTCTTGAGAGTCCCTTGGACTGCAAGGAGATCCAACCAGTCCATTCTGAAGGAGATCAGCCCTGGGATTTCTTTGGAAGGAATGATGCTAAAGCTGAAACTCCAGTATTTTGGCCACCTTATGCGAAGAGTTGACTCATTGGAGAATACTCTGATGCTGGGAGGGATTGGGGGCAGGAGGAGAAGGGGACGACAGAGGATGAGATGGTTGGATGGCATCACTGACTCGATGGATGTGAGTCTGGGTGACCTCCAGGAGTTGGTGATGGACAGGGAGGCCTGGCGTTCTGTGATTCATGGTGTCCCAAAGAGTCGGACACGACTGAGTGACTGATCTGATCTGATCTGATCTGATATAGGAAGAGGCCTGTAGATCTTGAGAATTATAAGCCGGATCAAGGAACTATCTGAAAATGAACTGACCCCACACTGTCCACAACAACACCAGATAAAGTCCTGATATATTTTTTACTATTATCATACTTTAATTAAAAAAAAATGTTTTTAAGTCCTCTATTACTCCTTTAATTTTCATTTTTATAATTTCCTATTACTTTGAAAAAAAAGGGACCCTATTTTTTAAAGCAAACTTCATATATATATTTTATAATTTTTGTGACCTTTTTTTCTTTAATATTGTATTTTTGAGAATGCAAACTCTACACTAGATTTTTAGTCTTTGCTTTTTGGTATTTGTTATCAATTTTGTACCTTTAAGAACTCAATCTTCAGTACCCATTTTTACTTTGGAGCGAAATTACTGGCTTGACTACTCTCTCCCCCTTTGGACTCTCCTTTTTCTCCACCAGATCACCTCTATCTTTTCCCTCCCTCTTCTCTTCTCTACCCAAATCTGTGAATCTCTTTGTGTGTTCTGGACTGTGGAGAACACTTAGGGAACTGATTACTGGTTGGATCTGTCTCTCTCCTTTTGATTCGCCCCTTTACCCTCCTGGCCACCTCTGTCTCCTTCCTCCTTCTTTTCTTCTCTGTATAACTCTGTGAACATCTCTGAGTGGTCCAGACTGTGGAGCGCACAGAAGGAAATGATTACTGGCTAGCTTGTTGTCTCCTCTTTTGATTCCCTCTCGTCTCATCCGGGTCACCTCTATCTCCCTCTTCCCTCTTCTCTTCTCCATATAACTCTGTGAACCTCTCTAGGTGTCCCTCACTGTGGAGAAACTATTCACCTATAACTTATAGATGTTATCTACTAGTGACCTAGTATATAGGTCACTGCGACTTATCATCTCCCCTGTCCCTGCTGCTCCGTTTTCTGGGTGAACAACTGGCTCACCTTTTCAGGCAGATGTTTACCATCCAGAATCCCAAGAAGTCTTGGTTAGCAACAAAGTTTACTTTGTTAAAGTAGATGTTTTATCATCAGCAATGCATAGACGGAGAAGTCCTGAGGCTATTATAAGAATAAGACTGAAAACCAGAGGCAGGAGGCTTAAGTCCAAATCCTGAGAACACCAGAGAACTCCTGATTCCATGGAACATTAATTGATAGGAGCTCATCAAACACCTCCATACCTACACTGAAACCAAGCATCACCCAAGGGCCAACAAGTTCCAAAGCAAGACATACCACATAAATTCTCCAGCAACAGAGAAAGCCCTGAGCTTCAATATACAGGCTGCCCAAAGTCACCCCAAACCCACTGACATCTCAAAACTCATTACTGGACACTTCATTGCACTCCAGAGAGAAGAAATGCAGTTCCACCTACCAGAACTTCGACACAAGCTTCCCTAACCAGGAAGCCTTGACAAGCCACCTGTCCAAACCCACCTACAGTGAGGAAACTCCACAATAAAGAGAACTCCACAAACTGCCAGAATACAGAAAGGACACCCCAAACACAGCAATATAAACAAGATAAAGAGGCAGAGGAATACCCAGCAGGTAAAGGAACAGGATAAATGTCCACCAAATCAAACAAAAGAGAAGAGATAAGGAATCTACCTGATAAAGAATTCCGAATAATAATAGTGAAAATGATCCAAAATCTTGAAAACAAAATAGAGCTACAGATAATAGGATTGAGGAGATGCAAGAAAGTTTTAACAAGGACCTAGAAGAAATAAAAAAGAGTCAATATATAATGAATAATGCAATAAATGAGATAAAAAAAAAAAAAAACTGGAGGGAACAAACAGTAGAATAACAGAGGCAGAAGATAGGATAAGTGAGGTAGAAGATAGAATGTACAACTGAGTGTACAACTGGCGCACCTTATCAGACAGATGTTTACCATCCAGAATACCAAGAAGTCTTGGTTAGCAGCAAAGTCTACTTTGCTAAAGCAGATGTTTTATCATCAGAAATAAATGAAACTGAGAAGAAAAAAGAAAAACGAATTAAAAGAAATGAGGACAATCTCAGAGATCTCTGGGACAATGTTAAACACTCTAACATTCGAATCATAGGAGTCCCAGAAGAAGAAGACAAAAAGAAAGACCATGAGAAAATACTTGAGGAAATAATAGTTGAAAACTTCCATAAAATGGGGAAGGAAATCATTACCCAAGTCCAAGAAATCCAGAGAGTCCCAAACAGGATAAACCCAAGGTGAAACACCCCAAGACACATATTAATCAAAATAACAAAGATCAAACACAAAGAACAAATATTAAAGGCAGCAAAGGAAAAACAACAAATAACACACAAGGGGATTCCCAAAGAATAACAGCTGATCTTTCAATTGAAACTCTTCATGCCAGGAGGGAATGGCAGGACATACTTAAAGTGATGAAAAACAAACAAACAAACAAACAACCCAGATTATTGTACCCAGCAAGGATCTCATTAAAATATGAAGGAGAAATCAAAAGCTTTACAGACAAGCAAAAGCTGAGAGAATTCAGCATCACCAAACCAGCTCTTCAACAAATGCTAGAGGATCTTCTCTAGACAGGAAACACAGAAAGGGTGTTTAAACTTGAACCCCAAACAATAAAGTAAATGGCAATGGGATCATACTTATCAATAATTACCTTAAATGTAAATGGGTTGAATGCCTCAACCAAAAGACAAATACTGCCTAAATGGATACAAAAACAAGACCCCTATATATATTGTCTACAAGAGACCCACCTAGAAACAAGGAACACATACAGACTGAAAGTGAAGGGCTGGAAAACGATATTCCACACAAATAGAGACTAAAAATAAGCAGGAGAAGCAATACTCATATCAGATAAAATAGACTTTAAAGCAAAAGCTATGAAAAGAGACAAAGAAGCACACTACACAATGATAAAAGGATAAATCCAAGAAGAATATATAATAATTGTAAATATATATGCACCCAACATAGGAGCACCACAATATGTAAGACAGATGCTAACAAGCATGAAAGGGGAAATTAACAATAACACACCAATACTGGGAGACTTTAATACCCCACTCACACCTATGGATAGATCAACTAAACAGAAAATCAACAATGAAACACAAACTTTAAATGATACAATAGACCAGTTAGACCTAATTGATATCTATAGGACATTTCACCCCAAAACAATGATTTTCACCTTTTTCTCCACCACACACGAAACCCTCTCCAGGATAGATCACATCCTGGGCCATAAATTTAGCCTTGGTAAATTCAAAAGAATTGAAATCATTCCAAGCATCTTTTCTGGCCACAATGCAGTAAGATTAGATCTCAATTACAGGAGAAAAACTGTTAAAAATTCCAATATATGGAGGCTGAACAACACGCTGCTGAATAACCAACAAATCACAGAAGAAATCAAAAAAGAAATCAAAATATACATAGAAATGCCTGTATTGCTATGAACTTTCCCTATAGGACTGCTTTTACAGTGTCCCACAGGTTTGGGGTTGTTGTGTTTTCATTTGTTTCTATGAAAAAATAACAAAACTAAACCTGTTGGACACTGTAAAGCAGTGCTAAGGGGAAGGTTCATAGCAATACAGGCATACCTCAAGAAACAAGAAAAAAGTCAAATAAATAACCTAACTCTACAACTAAAGCAACTAAAAAAGGAAGAACCCCAGGGTTAGTAGAAGGAAATAAATCCTAAAAAATTTGGGCAGAAATAAACGCAAAAGAAACAAGAGACCATAGCAAAAATCAACCAAGCCAAAAGCTGGATCTTTGGAGTATAAAATTGACAAACTCATCAAGAAAGAAAAATCAAATCAATAAAATTAGAAGTGAAAATGGAGAGAATACAACAAACAACACAGAAATACAAAGGATCATAAGAGATTATTATCAGCAATTTGATGCCAATAAAATGGCTAACTCATTTTCACTATATTGATTCTGCCAATCCATGAACATGGTATATTTCTCCATCTGTTAGTGTCCTCTTTGATTTCTTTCACCAGTGGTTTATAGTTTTCTATATATAGGTCTTTAGTTTCTTTAGGTAGATATATTCCTAAGTATTTTATTCTTTTCGTTGCAATGGTGAATGGAATTGTTTTCTTAATATCTCTTTCTATTTTCTCATTATAAGTGTATAAGAATGCAAGGGGTTTCTGTGTGTTGATTTTATATCCTGCAACTTTACTATATTCATTAATTAGCTCTAGTAATTTTCTGGTGGAGTCTTTAGGGTTTTCTATGTAGAGGATCATGTCATCTGCAAACAGTGAGAGTTTTAATTCTTCCTTTCCAATATGGATTCCTTTTATTTCTTTTTCTGTTCTGATTGCTGTGACAAAAACTTCCAAAACTATGTTGAATGGTAGTGGTGAAAATGATCACCCTTATATTGTTCCTGACTTTAGGGGAAATGCTTTCAATTTTTCACCATTGAGGATAATGTTTGCTATGGGTTTGTCATATATAGCTTTTATTATGTTGAGGTATGTTCCTTCTATTCCTGCTTTCTGGAGAGTTTTTGTCATAAATGGATGTTGAATTTTGTCAAAGGCTTTCTCTGCATCTATTGAGATAATCAATAAAACAAATTATTTTTCAATTTTTTAATGTAGTGTATCACATTGATTGATTTGCAGATATTGAAGAATCCTTGCATTCCCGGGAAAAAGCCCCCTTGGGCATGGTGTTTGTTCTTTTTAATGTGTTGTTTGATTTTGTTTTCGAAAATTTTTTTAAAGATTTTTGTCTCTATTTTTATCAGTGATATTGGCCTGTATTTTTTTTTTTTTTTCATCTTTGTCAGGGTTTTGTTTTTAGGGGGAGGGGGGCCCCATAGAATGAGTTTGGAAGTTTACCTTTCTATTCAATTTTTTTGAAAAGTTTGAGTTGGAAAAGGTTTTGTTTTTCCTAAAATTTTTTTTTTTTTTTCCTTTTAAACTCTCTTGCCCCCTGCTTTTTTTTTTTTTTTTTTTTTTTTTTTTTTTTTTTTTTTTTTTTTTTTTTGGTGTGTTTTTTTTTTTTTTTTTTTTTTTTTTCTTTTTCTTTTATTTTTTTTTTTTTTTTTAAAAAATTTTTTTATTTTTTTTTATTTTTTTATTTTTTTTTAATTTAATTTTATTATTTATTTCTTATGATTCTTTGTATTTCTATGTTGTCTAAAGAAATGGCAACCCACTCCAGTATTCTTGCCTGGAAAATCCCATGGACAGAGGACCCTGTTAGGCTACAGTTCATGGGGTTGCAAGGAGTCAGACATTATGAAGCATTTTTTGTACAGTTCTTCTGTGTATTCTTGTCATCTCTTCTTACTATCTTCTGCTTCTGTTAGTTCCATACAATTTCTGCCCTTTATCAAGCCCATCTTTGCATGAAATATTCCGTTGGTATCTCTAACTTTTTGAAGAGATATCTAGTCTTTCCCATTCTGTTGTTTTCCTCTATTTCTTTGCATTGATCACTGAAGAAGGCTTTCTTATCTTTCCTTGCTATGCTTTGGAACTCTGCATTCAGATGCTTATATCTTTCCTTTCCTCCTTTGCTTTTCCCGTCTCTTCTTTTCACAGCTATTTGTAAGGCCTCCTCAGACAGCCATTTTGCTTTTTTACATTTCTTTCCCATGGGGATAGTCTTGATCCCTGTCTCCTCAGCAATGTCACAAATCTCCCTCCATAGTTCATCAGGCACTCTATCAGATCTAGTCCTTTAAATCTATTTCTCGCTTTTACTGTATAATCATAAGAGATTTGATTTAGGTCATAGATTACTTGTCTAGTGGTTTTCCCTACTTTCTTCAATTTAAGTCTGAATTTAGCAATAAGGAGCTCATGATCTGAGCCACAGTCAGCTCCCGGTCTTGTTTTTGCTGACTGTATAGAGCTTTTCCATCTTTAGGTGCAAAGAATATAATCAATCTGATTTCGGTGTTGACCATCTGGTGATGTCCATGTGTAGAGTCTTCTCTTGTGCTGTTGGAAGATGGTGTTGTTATGAACAGTGTATTCTATTGGCAAAACTCTATTAGCTTTTTGCCTGCTTCATTCTGTACTTCAAGGCCAAATTTGCCTGTTATCTCAGGTGTTTCTTGACTTCCTACTTTTGCATTCCAGTCCCCAATAATGAAAAGGACATCATTTTTTTTTGGTGTTAGTTCTAAAAGGTCTTATAAGTCTTCATAGAACCATTCAACATCAGCTGCTTCAGCATTACTGATTGGGGCATAGGCTTGGATTACTGTGATATTGAATGGTTTGCCTTGGAAATGAACAGAGGTCCTTCTCTTGTTTTTGAGATTGGATAGCTATCCCACAATCTGGTTTGCTGTCTCAAGTTCATTCCCTCAGATTGCCCTCGGGGCATTCAGGCTGTGTCCTTACTCTAAGCAATGCAGCCCACGCCTCCCTGCCCAGCCCCCTGCTTGCTAGTGGCAGATGGGGGCTGCTTCTCTGGTGGGAGTTACCGCTGGGCACATAATCTGTGGGCTCAATTATTTATTTATTTTTCCTTCAGGTTATGTTGCCCCCTGAGATTCCAAGGCTCACTGCAGACTCGCCAGTGAGAGTGTTTCCTGGTGTTTGGAAACTTCTCTCTCTTTTAAGACTCCCTTCCCATGATGGATCTCAGTCCTTACCTCTTTTATCTCCCTTTTAATCTTTTATATTTTTTGCTACATCCTTTTGAAGACAATGGGCTGCTTTTCTGGGTGCCTGATGTCCTCTGCCAGCATTCAGAAGTTGTTTTGTGGAATTTACTCAACGTTCAAATGTTCTTTTGATGAATCTGTGTGGAAGAAAGTGGCCTCCCTGTTCTATTCCTCCACCATCCTAGGACCGCCTCCAGGAAAATTCTTAAAGAGGTGGGAAAATCATACCACCTTACCTCCTCCTGAGATACCTGTATTCAGGTCAAGAAGCCACAGTTAGAATCGGACACGGAAAAACAAACTGGTTCCAATTTGGGAAAGGAGTAAATCAAGGCTGTATATTGTCACTCTGCTTATTTAACTTGTTTGCAGAGTACATCATGTGAAATGCCAGGCTGTATGAAACACAATCTGGAATCAAGATTGCAGGGAGAAATATTAATAAACTCAGATATGCAGACGATACCACCCTTATGGCATAAAGTGAAGAGGAACTAAAGAGCCTCTTGATGAAAGTGAAAGAGGAAAGCCAGAAAGCTGGTTTAAATCTCAACATTCAAAAACCCATGATCATGGCATCCAGTCCCATCACTTCATGGCGAATAGATAGGGAAACAATAGAAACAATGAGAAACTATTTTCTTGGGCTCTAAAATCACTGCATGTAGCCAGAAATTAAAAGACACTTGCTCCTTGGAAGAAAAGTTATGACCAGACTAGACAGTATATTAAAAAGCAGTGACATTGCTGACAAAGGTCCATATAGTCAAAACTGAGTTTTTCCAGAAGTCATGTATGGATGTGAGTTTTGGACCATAAAGAAAGCTAAGCACCTAAGAATTGATGCTTTTGAATTTGGTGTTTGAGAAGACTCTTGAGAGTCCCTTGAATTGCAAGGATATCCAACCAATCAATTCTAAAAGAAATCAGTCCTGAATATTCATTGAAAGGACTAATGCTGAAGTGAAGCTTCAATACTTTGGCCACCTGATACAAAGAACTAACTCACTGGAACAGATCCTGATGCAGGGAGAGATTGAGGGCAGGAGGTGAAGGGGATGACAGAGGATGAGATCATTGGATGGCATCACCAAATCGATGGACGTGAGTTTAAGCAAGCTCTAGGAGTTAGTGATGGACAGGGAAGCCTGGCGTGCTACAGTCCATGGGGTCACAAAAAGTCAGGGGAGTGGGGCCTAGTCATTTGTATTTGAACAAGCTCTGCAGGTAACTCTGATGCACGCTTAAGTGTGAAAAGCACTGTAAATCAAATATCCACCCACTAATTCCTCTCAAAATTTGCTATTCATTAAATTCTCCTGGGATGCTTTAAAAATTTCAGTGGCCAACCTGTGTTCCAGTGATATCAGTATCACAGTATCTGAAGGTGTCAGAGTTTTATAAAGTTCTCCGGATGATTTCAACATGCTGCAAAGTTGGGAACCACATTCTTGTCTGAAGGACTTGCTAAGAAGTGTGCTCTCCTGTAAGGTGGGTTCATGGGAATCTAGGGGCCAGTGTTAGGTAGCAAAGCTTTCCTTTTCAGAATCATATTCTAACGCCCGATTCCGAATGTTCAGAATGTTTCCCAGCAGCCTTATCCTTCACAATCAACAAGTCTAGAATTTGAATAACATATCTCCTGGTGTGCTGCCATTCATGGGGTTGCAGAGTCGGACACGACTGAGAAACTGAACTGAACTCTTTTAAATAAAAGAAGCAGTAGTATTTTAAATAATGACTTGGTGAAAATCTTCCAAAGCCCACCCCAAGTCACCACTCCTGATTACTCAGATTGTAATATTTCCAAGACTTCAGACTACTACAAACAAATGAAAACAAGCTATGAGTCAGGAAACCAAAAGTTTGAAAACTTAAACTGGGTCCATAATTAAAAGTCACATGCAAATTACAACCTGTCACTTCCACTGTCATAGTGTTTCTTCCATGCAGTGCTTCTTTCTCCAGCACAGAAACCCTGTGACAAGCTCTAGTTCTGCCTTCATTATTTTAGACCAGACTATAGTAATAGCTATCCAATATGTCTTATGCCTCCAGTTTCCAGATAAGTGAAACATCCTGGGCCAAGAGCAAACACTACCCTGCCTTTCCTCTCAAATAAGTGAAATTTGAGTCCACACTGAGGAGAGGGTGTATGAAATTTAGGCTAGAATGGTGAGGGTACGGATAATGACCTGAGATACTTTACAGGGGAGATAATGAAATGGAAAACTAAGCAGATCATCCAAAGGGCAGCACTCCAAATTGATTAGTAAAGAAACAGACTCCAGATGCAATGTGAGAGGACAGAACCTCTATGCTATAACTGGAATGCAGACTGGGATGCAGAATCCAAGGGCAGTTCCTGAGCTGATCTTCATAAGATATCTGAGGCTTTGGTCATGGGCCAAGGTGAGGAGGAAGAGATGGGGAGTCAAATCCTGACCAGAGATTTCCAACCCACTCCCATCCTGTCACTAGAATCAGGGAACCAAAATCTTTAAATAGAGCATATCTCCCAGCACTCAAATTTCCCTTGATAACCAGTTGTTTTCAGTTTGAAGATTCAAATCCTCTGGCAAAGCAGGCAAAGCCTCCCTTGACCGACTTTTAGCAGAGATCTGCAAACTCATATCTCAAACTCTCAGACTCAGTTATATCATCCCTCACCTTGCAATGCTCTTTTCCAGTTCTTCCTCACCTGTGGAAATGCAACACATTTTAAAAGAACCAACCCAAATACACTCCAGGCTTCCCTGTTACCCTCAAGGAAAATTATTTCTTCCTTATTCTGAGCTTGAACAACATATTGATTTTATCTCCAGTTAACATTTACTGCACTTGGGTTTATATTATAAATGTAGATACATATAAAAATATATGAATGTTTATATATAGAATCCATTGGGTTCTTTTTTTTCTTACCAGTATTTACCAATTTTAAATCTCCTGAACAAAGAGATTCTCTTCATTCATCTCTATTGTTCTTATATATACACGAAGAAAAAAGAGGCAGACATCACAGTATCAGGTCAGTTGAGTTCAGTCGCTCAGTCGTGTCTGATTCTTTGCGACCCCATGAATCACAGCACGCCAGGCCTCCCTGTCCATAATCAACTCCCAGAGTTCACTCAGACTCACGTCCATCAAGTCAGTGATGCCATCCAGCCATCTCATCCTCCATCGTCCCCTTCTCCTCCTGCCCCCTATCCCTCCCAGCATCAGAGTCTTTTCCGATGAGTCAATTCTTCGCATGAACTGGCCAAAGTACTGGAGTTTCAGCTTTAGCATCATACCTTCCAAAGAACACCCAGGGCTGATCTCGTTCAGAATGGACTGGTTGGATGTCCTTGCAGTCCTAGGGGCTCTCAAGAGTCTTCTCCAACACCACTCTTCAAAAGCATCAATTTTTCGACACTGATCTTTCTTCACAGTGCAACTCTTACATTCATACATGACCACTGGTAAAACCATAGCCTTGACTAGATGGACCTTTGTTGGCAAAGTAATGTCTCTGCTTTTCAATATGCTATCTAGATTGGTCATAACTTTTCTTCCAAGGAGTAAGCATCTTTTAGTTTCATATTACAATGCTTAGCAAATAATAGATACTTAAAAATGTTTGTTGATATATAGACTTTCCCTATGGGAGGGAGGATAATCTTTGATTATTTTCAACTTATAATTGCTGAGGTCCTTCTTTGTATCATATGTATACCAGGCACAATGCTGAATTATATATATATATATATATTATAATTATATATATATAATTATAATATATATATATTTTATATATATTGCTAAGTCACTTCATTCATGTCTGACTCTGTGTGACCCCATGGACAGCAGCCCACCAGGCTCCCCCATCCCTGGGATCCTCCGGGCAAAAACACTGGAGTGGGTTGCCATTGATTTCTCCAAAATATAATATATATAATATTATCATGCTTTTAGCAATTCTGCCAAGTAGTTCTTGACTTTATTTTATATAGTTATGATGAGCTTAAATTATAATTGAGTAATCACAATTGAGGCATACAAAAATGAAGTCAGGTAGCTACTGTCTCAGACATATCACTGCAGCAATGAGAAGTTGAACTTACTTTGAACTGTAAGAAACCCAAGGACATCACAAGCCATATTCAGAACAGCTCCCAATTGCAACATTATTGTCTCAAGTTCTTTCCTTTAACTATGAAATTCTTACCTCAAATTATCCTTACCTGATAAGCAGCATATTGAAAAGCAGAGACATTACTTTGCCAACAAAGGTCCATCTAGTCAAGGCTATGGTTTTTCCAGTGGTCATGTATGGATGTGAGAGTTGGACTGTGAAGAAACATGAGCACCAAAGAATTGATGCTCTTGAACTGTGGTGTTGGAGAAGACTCTTGAGAATCCCTTGGACTGAAAGGAGATCCAACCAGTCCATTCTAAAGAAGATCAGCCCTGGGTGTTCTTGGAAGGAATGATGCTAAAGCTGAAACTCCAGTACTTTGGCCACCTCATGCAAAGAGTTGACTAATTGGAAAAGACTCTGATGCTGGGAGGGATTGGGGGCAGGAGGAAAAGGGGATGACAGAGGATGAGATGGCTGGATGGAATCACCGACTCGATGGACGTGAGTTTAATGAACTCTGAGAGTTGATGATAGACAAGGAGGAGGCCTGGTGTGCTGTGATTCAGGGGGTCACAAATAGTCAGACATGACTGAGCGACTAAACTGAACTGAACTGAATAAGCAGCAGCAGCAGCAATAAGCACTTTTAGGGCTTCCCTCATAGCTCTGTCAGTAAAGAAACCATCTGCAATGTAGAAGTCTGCCTGAGTTCAATTCGTGGGTTGGGAAGATCCCCTAGAGAAGGAAAAGGCAACACACTTCAATATTCTTGCCTGGGAAATCCCATGGACAGAGGAGCCTGCAGGCTACAGTCCATGAGGTTACAAGAGTTGTACATGACTTAGTGAATAAACCACCACCAATAAGCATTTTTACTTCTTGCCAGATCCAATTATAATTCTTAAAAAAATAACTCATGTAAATAATAATAACCTTTCAGGTTTTGTCTTTATAAGACTCCCCTGTTCTATAGTCTGGCAGAACACAGTTCAAGTGCTTCTTGACAGTGTCTCTGAACATTAGTCTTAAGAATGCCAAATAAACACATTTTTACTTCAATCAGATCTCCCTTTCTTACAATTAGGTTAATGATAGATTTTAAAAGTTAATCAGAGAAGCAAGGATATTTACCCAAAATCACAGTTGGTGAGTAGTAGGATCAGTAATGTATCACAAAGGTTGAAGCAATATTAGTTCTTAGCTGGTGCCAGAATGCAAGGGCTCAAATTATTATATCCTTTCAAACTCAGAGAAAGTCATGGAGACTGGAGACTAGCCTACAAGGGATGGGGGACAAAAAGATCTTCATGCTCAGGAGTCACACAATGTCCTACTAGGCATCACCTATTAATTACCCCAGCCATGCGAATGCACATGGCAGAGTAGAAGGATGTATGCTTACCTCCTCCTTTAGACCACCAAAACTGCAACTAGCTGTTGAACAACCTTCAACAGGAGGATGCTGGAATCCACCAAAACAATGCCTTTTGTCTAAAGACAAAGAAGAAGCCAGAGTGAGACAGTAGAAGGGGCACAATCAAATAAAATCAAATCCCGTACCCATTGGGTGGGTAACCCACAGACTGGAGAACAGTAATACCAAAGAAGTTATCACACTGTTGTGAAGGTACTGAACCCTATTGTAGACTTTCAGGGAAGAGAACCTGGGAACATCCAGGGAATCTGGCCTTGAGAGGACGAGTGGGATTTGATTATAAGACTTCCAGGAGGCCTGGGGCAAACAAAGTATCCAGTCTTGGAGGGCACAAACAAAATTTTGCAAGCACCAAGACCCACAGGAAAGGATCAGTGATTCCACAGGAGACTGAACCAAAACTACCTTCTAGTGTTGGAGGGCCTTCTTGCGGAGGCATGGGTCTGCAGGGGCTCACCACAGAGATGGGACACTGGAATAAACCCTTGGCATAAACCCTCGTGGAGTTCACCATTAACACAATCCAAGAGAGTTCCAGAAAAACATCTATTTCTGCTTTATTGACTATGCCAAAGCCTTTGACTGTGTAGATCACAATAAACTGTGGAAAATTCTGAAAGAGACGGGAATACCAGACCACCTGATCTGCCTCTTGAGAAATCTGTATGCAGATCAGGAAGCAACAGTTAGAACTGGTCATGGAACAACAGACTGGTTCCAAATAGGGAAAGGAGTATGTCAAGGCTGTATATTGTCACCAGTTTATTTAACTTATATGCAGAATACATCATGAGAAATGCTGGACTGGAAGAAACACAAGTTGGAATAAAGATTGCTGGGAGAAATATTAATAACCTCAGATATGCGGATGACACCACCCTTATGGCAGAAAGTGAAGAGGGGCTAAAAAGCCTCTTGATGAGAGTGAAAGTGGAGAGTGAAAAGGTTGGCTTAAAGCTCAACATTCAGAATACGAAGATCATGGCAACTGGTCCCATCACTACATGGGAAATAGATGGGAAAACAGTGGAAACAGTGTCAGACTATATTTTTCTGGGCTCCAAAATCACTGCAGATGGTGACTGCAGCCATGAAATTAAAAGACGCTTAGTCCTTGGCAGGAAAGTTATGACCAACCTAGATAGCATATTCAAAAGCAGAGACATCACTTTGCCAACAAAGGTTCGCCTAGTCAAGGCTATGGTCTTTCCTGTGGTCATATATGGATGTGAGAGTTGGACTGTGAAGAAGGCTGAGCACCGAAGAATTGATGCTTTTGAACTGTGGTGTTGGAGAAGACTCTTGAGAGTCCCTTGGACTGCAAGGAAATCCAACCAGTCCATTCTGAAGGAGATCAGCCCTGGGATTTTTTTGGAAGGAATGATGCTAAAGCTGAAACTCCAGTATTTTGGCCACGTCATGCGAAGAGTTGACTCATTGGAGAAGACTCTGATGCTGGGAGGGATTGGGGGCAAGAGGAGAAGGGGACGACAGAGGATGAGATGGCTGGATGGCATCACTGACTCGATGGATGTGAGTCTGAGTGACCTCCAAGATCTGGTGATGGGCAGGGAGGCCTGGCGTGCTGCAGTTCATGGGGTCGCAAAGAGTCAGCCAGACTGAGCGACTGATCTGATCTGAAGGGCTGGGTTGCCTTAAGGCTAAACAGCTACCAGGAAGGGAATGCAATTCCACCCATCAGCAGATAATTGGATTAAAGCTTTACTGAGAAAGGCCCTGCCCACCAGAGCAAGACCCAGTTCCTCCCGGAAACTATAAATCAGGTGAAAAGACAGCCATCACAAAGTGAGAACAGAACAGAATATAGATAAAAGAATAAAAAGACATAAAGACAGTCTAAGAGACCTCTAGGACAACATTAAATGAACCAATATTCACATTTGTAGATAGCATATTGAAAAGTGGAGACATTACTTTGCCAACAAAGATCTGTCTAGTCAAGGCTATGGTTTTTCCAGTGGTCATGTATGGATGTGAGAGTTGGAATGTGAAGAAAGATGAGCACAGAAGTATTGATGCTTTTGAACTGTGGTGTTGGAGAAGACTCTTGAGAGTCCCTTGGACTGCAAGGAGGTCCAGTCAGTCCATTTTGAAGGAGATCAGCCCTGGTTGTTCTTTGGAAGGTATGATGCTAAAGCTGAAACTCCAGTACTTTGGCCACCTCATGCAAAGAGTTGACTCATTGAAAAAGACTCTGATGCTCGGAGGGATTGGGGGCAGGAGCAGAAGGGGACAACAGAGGATGAGATGGCTGGATGGCATCACTGACTTGATGAACATGAGTCTGAGTGAACTCCGAAAGTTGGTAATGCACAGGGAGGGCTGACCTACTGCCATTCATGGGGTCGCAAACAGTCAGACACGACTGAGCAACTGAATTGAACTGAAAGTAGAAGAGAGAGAGAAAGGACCTGAGAAAATATTTGGAAGAGATAAAACTGACAACTTCCCAAACACGGGGAAGGAAATAATCAACCGAATCCAGGAAGCACAGAGAGTTCCAAGCAGGATAAACCAAAGGAGGAACACACCAAAATACATAGTAATCAAACTGACAAAAATTAAAGACAGAAATAAATAAACAAGAGGGAAACAGGACAAATAACATACAAGGGAATTCCCATCAGTTTATTTCTCAACAGAAACTCTATAAGCCAGAAAAGAATGGCATGATATATTTAAAGTGATGAAAAGGAAGAACATACAATCAAGAAAACTTTACCAAGAAAGACTCTTCTTCAGATTTGTTGGAGAAATCAAAAACTTTTCAGGCAAGGAAAAGTTAAGAGAATTCAGCATCACGAAAACATTTACACCAAAGGCTATAGGAACATCTCTAAGCAGGAAACACAAGAGAAGGAAGAGACCGACAGAAAGAACACCCAAAATAATTAAGATAATGGTAGTAAGATCATGCATATCAATAATTACCTTTAATATAAATGGATTAAATGCACCAACCAAAACACATACACTGATTGGATGGATGAAAACAAGTACATATATGCACTTCTGCTTACCAAATCACTGTTTGACCCAACCCCCAACTTTACATTATTATTTTATATTGTTAAGTTAATCATGTTTCCATTATGGCTTGCAATTGTTCAATTCAGTTCAGTCCCTCAGTCATGTCTGACATTTGCAACCCCATGGGCTAAAACATGCCAGGCCTCCCTGTCCATCACCAACTTCTGGAGTTTACTCAAATTCATGTCCATTGAGTTGGTGATGCCATCCAACTATCTCATCCTCTGTCGTCCCCTTCTCCTCCCACCTTCAATCTTTCCCAGTATCAGGTTCTTTTCAAATGAGTCAGCTCTTCCCAGCAGGTGGCCAAAGTATTGGAGTTTCAGCTTCAACATCAAAATGAACAAAATGAACATTCAGGACTTCAAGATGAACATTCAGGACTGATTTACTTTATGATGGACTGGTTGGATCTCCTCGCAGTCCAATTAAGAGTCTTCTCCAACACCACGGTTCAAAAGCATCAATTCTTTGGCATTCAGCTCTCTTTATTGTTCAACTGTTACATCTGTACTTTACTACTGGAAAACAATAGCCTTAACTAGAGGGACCTTTGTTGGCAAAGTAATGTTTCTGATTTTTAATATGCTGTCTAAGTTGGGCATAACTTTCCTTTCAAGGAGTAAGCATCTTTTTATATCATGGCTGCAGTCACCATCTGCAGTGATTTTGGAGCCCCCCAAATTAAATCTGCTACTGTTTTCACTATTTCTTCATCTATTTGCCATGTAGTGATGCTATGATCTTTCTTTTCTGAATGTATGGTTTTAAGCCAATATTTTCACTCTCCTCTTTCACTTTTATCAAGAGGTGAAAGTGTCATCTGTAGGATGGTGGTGCAATCTGTTTATCTGAGGTTATTGATATTTCTCCTGGCAATCTTGATTCCAGCTTGTGTTTCATCCAGCCCAGTATTTCTCATGATGTCCTCTGCACGTAAGTTAAATAAGCACGTTAACAATATACAGCCTTGACGTACTCCTTTTCCTATTTGGAAACAGTCTGTTGTTCCATGTCCAGTTATCACTGTTGCTGCCAGACCTGCATACAGATTTCTCAAGAGGTAGGTTAGGTGGTCTGATATTCCTATCTCTTTCAGAATTTTCAACAGTTTATTGTGATCCACAGAGTCAAAGGTTTTGACATAGTCAATAAAGCAGAAATAGATATTTTTCTGGAACTCTTGCTTTTTCGATGCTCCAACAGATGTTGGCAACGTAATCTCTGGTTCCTCTGCCTTTTCTCAAAACAGCTTGAACATCTGGAATTTCACGGCTCATGTATTGCTGAAGCTTGGCTTGGGGAATTTTGAGCATTACTGTGTTAGCGTGTGAGATGAGTGCAATTGTGCACTAGGTTGAGCATTCTTTAGCATTGACTTTCTTTGGGATTGGAGTGAAAATTGACCTTTTCCAGTCCTATGCGCACTGCTGAGTTTTCCAAATTTGCTGGCATATTGAGTGCAGCACTTTCACAGCATCATCTTTCAGGATTTTAAATAGCTCAACTGGAAATCCATCACCTCCACTAGCTTTGTTCTTAGTGATGCTTCCGAAGACCCACTTGACTTCACCATTCCAGGATGTCTGACTTTAGGTGAATGATCACATCATCGTGATTATCTGGGTCAAGAAATTATTTTTGTACAGTACTTCTGTGTATTCTCGCCAGCTCTTCTTAATATTTCCTGCTTCTTTCAGATCTGTACCACTTCTGTCCTTTATTGAGCCCATCTTTGCATGAAATGTTCCCTTTGTATCTCTAATTTTCTTGAAGCGATATCTAGTATTTCCCATTCTGTTGTTTTCGTCTATTTCTTTGCACTGATCACTGAGGAAGGCTTTCATATCCCTCCTTGCTATTCTTTGGAACTCTGCATTCAAATGGGTATATCTTTCCTTTTCTCCTTTGCTTTTTGCCTCTCTTCTTTTCACAATTATTTTAAGGCCTCTTCAGACAGCTGCTTTGCTTTTTCACATTTCTTTTTCTTGGAGATGGTCTTGCTCCCTGTCCCTTGTACTATGTCACAAACCTCTGTCCATAATTCATCTGGCACTCTGTCTGTCAGATCTAGTCCCCTAAGTCTATTTCTTACTTTCACTATATAATCATATGGGATTTTATTTAGGTTATACGTGAAAGGTCTAGTGATTTACACCACTTTCTTCAATTTAAGTCTGAATTTGGCAATAAGGAGCTCATGATCTGAGCCACAGTCGGCTCCCAATCTTGTTTTGCTGACTGTATAGAGCTTCTACGTCTTTGGCTGCAAAGAATATAATCAGTCTAATTTCAGTGTTGACCATCTGGTGATGTCCATGTATAGAGTTTTTTCTCATGTTGTTGGAAGAGGGTGTTTGTTCTGATCAGTGCGTTCTCTTGGCAAAACTCTATTAGCTTTTGTCCTGCTTCATTCTGTACTCCAAGGCCAAATATGCCTGTTACTCCAGGTGTTTCTTGACTTCCTACTTTTGCATTCCAGTCCCCAATACTAAAAAGGACATCTTTCTTGGGTGTTCTAGAATGGCTTGCAGGTCTTCATAGATCTATTCAACTTCAGCTTCTTCAGCATTACATAGACTTGGATTACCATGATACTGAATGGTTTGTCTTGGAAATGAACAGAAATCATTCTGTAATTTTTGAGACTGTAACCAAGTACTGCATTTCAGACTCTTTTGTTGACTATGTTGGCTACTCCATTTATTCTAAGAAATTCTTTCCCACAGTAGTAGACATAATGGCCATCTGAGTTAAATTCACCCATTCCAATCCATTTTAGTTTGTTGATTCCTAAAATGTCATGTTGACTCTTGCCATCTGCTATTTGACCACTTCCAATTTTCCTTGATTCATTGACCTAATATCTCAAGTTCCTATGCAATATTGCTCTTTCCAGCATCAAACATTGCTTCCATCACCAGTCTCAGCCTAACTGGGTGTTGTTTTTGCTTTGGCTCCATCCACTCATTTTTTCTGAAGTTATTTCTCCACTGACCTCCAGTAGCATACAGGGAACCTTCAAACCTGGGGAGATCATCTTTCAGTGTCCTATCTTTTTTCCATTTCATACTGTTCATGGGGTTCTCCAGGCAAGAATACTACTGAAGTGGTTTGCCATTCCCTTCTCCAGTGGACCACATTTGTGAGAGCTCTCCACCATGACCCGTTCACCTTGGGTGGCCCTACATAGCATGGCTTATAGTTTCATTGAGTTAGACAAGGCTGTGGTCTGTGTGATTAGCTTGCTTAATTTCCTGTGACTGTGATTTGAGGTCTGCCTGCTCTCTAATGAAGAAGGATAAGAGGCTTATGAAAGCTTCCTGATGGGATACACTGACTAAGGGGGATACTGGGTCTTGTTCTGATGGGTTGGACCATACTGAGTACATCTTTAATCCAATTTTCTGTTGATGGCTGCAACTGTGTTCCCTCCCTGCTTTTTCAGTTCAGTTCAGTCACTCAGTCATGTCTGACTCTTTGCGACCCCATGAATCAGAGCACTCCAGGCCTCCCTGTCCATCATCAACCTCCGGGGTTCACTAAGACTCACGTCCATCGAGTCAGTGATGCCATCCAGCCATCTCATCGTCTGTCGTTCCATTCCCCTCCTGCCCCCTATCCTTCCCAGCATCAGAGACTTTTGCAATGAGACAAATCTTTTTATGAGGTGGCCAAAATACTGGAGTTTCAGCTTTAGCATCATTCCTTCCAAAGAAATCCTAGGGTTGATCTCCTTTAGAATGGACTGGTTGGATCTCCTTGCAGTCCAAGGGACTCTCAAGAGTCTTCTCCAACAACACAGTTCAAAAACATCAATTCTTCAGCGATCAGCCTTCTTCACAGTCCAACTCTCACATCCATACATGACCACTGGAAAAACCATAACCTTGACTACGTGGACCTTTGTTGGCAAAGTAATGTCTCTGCTTTTCAATAAGCTATCTAGGTTGGTCATAAGTTTCCTTCCAAGGAGTAAGCCTCTTTTAATTTCATTGCTGCATTCACCATCTGCAATGATTTTGGAGCTCCCCCAAAATAAAATCTGACACAGTTTCCACTGTTTTCCCATCTATTTCCCATGAAGTGATGGGACAAGAAGCCAAGATTTTAGTTTTCTGAATGTTGAGCTTTAAGCCAACTTTTTCACTCTCCACTTTCACTTTCATCAAGATGCCTTTTAGTTCCTCTTCACATTCTCCCACAAGGGTGGTGTCATCTGCATATCTGAGGTTATTGATATTTCTGCTGGAAATCTTAATTCCATCTTGTACTTCCTTAAGCCCAGCATTTCTCATGATATACTCTGCATATAAGTTAAATAAGCAGGGTGAAAATATACAGCCTTGACATACTCCTTTCCCTATTTCAAATCAATCTGTTTTTCCATGTACAGTTCTAACAGTTGCTTCCTGACCTGCATACAGGTTTCTCAAGAGGCAGGTCTGGTGGTCTGGTATTCCCATCTCTTTCTGAATTTCCGATAGTTTATTGTGATCCACACAGTCAAAGGCTTTGGCATAGTCAATAAAGAAGAAATAGATGGTTTTTTTTTCTGGAATTCTCTTGCTTTTTGATAATCCAGCAGATGTTCGAAATTTGATCTCTTGTTCCTCTGCATTTTATATAAAGAGTTTGAACATCTGGAAGTTCACGGTTCACATATTGCTGAAGCCTGGCTTGAAGAATTTTGAGCATTATTTTACTAGCATGTGAGATGAGTGCAATTGTGTGGTAGTTTGAGAATTCTTTGGCATTGCCTTTCTTTGGGACTGGAATGAAAGTTGACCTTTTCCAGTCCTGTGGGCACTGCTGAGTTTTCCAAATTTGCTGGCATATTGAGTGCAGCATTTTCACAGCATCATCTTTCAGGATTTGAAATAGCTCAACGGAAATTCCACCACCTCCACTAGCTTTGTTCTTAGTGGTGTTTTCTAAGGGCCACTTGAGTTCACATTCCACGATCTCTGGCTCTAGGTCAGTGATCACACCATTGTGATTATCTGGGTCATGAAGATCTTTTTTATACAGTTCTTCTGTGTATTCTTGCCATTTCTTCTAAATATCTACTGCTTCTGTTAGGTCCATACCATTTCTGTACTTTATCGAGACCATCTTGGCATGAAACTTTCCCTTGGTATCTCTAATTTTCTTGAAGAGATCTCTAGTCTCTCCCATTCTGTTGTTTTCCTCTATTTCTTTGCATTGATCGCTGAGGATGGCTTTCTTATCTCTTCTTGTTATTCTATGGAATGCTTCATTAGATGCTTATATCTTTCCTTTTCTCCTTTGCTTTTTGATTCTCTTCTTTTCACAGCTATTTGTAAGGCCTCCCCAGACAGCCATTTTGCTTTTCGGCGTTTCTTTTCCATGGGGATGGTCTTGATCCCTGTCTCCTGTACAATGTCACCAACCTCATTCCATAGTGCCTCAGGCACTCTATCTATCAGATATAGTCCCTTAAATCTATTTCTCACTTCCACTGTATAATCATAAGGGATTTCATTCAGGTCACACCTGAATGATCTAGTGGTTTTCCCCATTTTCTTCAATTTAAGTATGAATCTGGCAATAAGGAGTTCATGATCTGAGCCACAGTCAGCTCTTGGTCTTGTTTGTGTTGACTGTATACAGTTTCTGCATCTCTGGCTGCAAAGAATATAATCAATCTGATTTCGAGTTTGACCATCTGGTGATGTCCATGTGTAGAGTCTTCTCTTTTGTTGTTGGAAGAGGGTGTTTGCTATGACCAGTGCATTTTCTTGGCAAAGCTCTATTAGTCTTTGCCCTGCTTCATTATGTGTTCCAAGTCCAAATTTTCCTGTTACTCCAAGTGTTTCTTGACTTCTACTTTTGCATTTCAGTCCCCTATAATGAAAAGGATATCTTTTGGGGTTGTTAGTTCTAAAAGGTCTTGTAGGTCTTCATAGAACCATTTGACTTCAGCTTATTCAACATTACTAATTGGGGCATATACTTGGATTACTGTGATATTGAATGGTTTGTCTTGGTAATGAACAGAGTTCATTCTGTCATTTTTGAGACTGTAACCAAGTACTGCATTTCAGCCTCTTTTATTGACCATGATGGCTACTCCATTTCTTCGAAGGGATTCCTGCCTGCAGTAGTAGATATAATGGTAGTCTGAGTTAAATTTGTCCATTCCAGTCCATTTTAGTTCACTGATTCCTAGAATGTTGATATTCACGGTTATCATCACCTGTTTGACCACTTCCAATTTGCCTTGATTCATGGACCTGACATACCAGATTCCTATGCAATATTGCTTTTTATAGCATCAGGCCATCATGGTCAACAAAAAATCTGAAATACAGTACTTGGATGCAATCTCTAAAACCACAGAATGATCTCTGTTCGTTTCCAAGGCAAACCATTCAATGTCACAGTACTCCAAGTTTGTGCCCCAACAAGTAACGATGAAGAAGCTGAAGTTGAATGGTTCTATGAAGACCTACAAGACCTTTTAGAACTAACACCCCAAAAAAGTTGTCCTTTTCATTTTAGGGGACTGAAATGCAAAAGTATGAATTCAAGAAACACCTGCAGTAACAGGCAAATTTGGTCTTGGAGTACAGAATGAAACAGGGCAAAGTTTAGTGGAGTTTTGCCAAGAAAATTCACTGGTCATAGCAAACACCCTCTTCCAACAATAATAGAGAAGACTCTACACATGGACATCACCAGATGGTCAACACTGAAATCAGATTGATTATATTCCTTGCAGCCAAAGATGGAAAAGCTCTATATAGTTTAAAAAAAAAAAAAAAAAAAGACCAGGAGATGACTGTGGCTCAGATCATGAACTCCTTATTACCAAATTCAGACTTTAATGGAAGAAAGTAGGGAAAACCACTAGACCATTCAGGTATGACTTGAATCAAATCCTTTATGATTATGGAAGTGAGAAAGGATTATTATCCTTTATGATAGTGGAAGTGAGAAATAGATTTAAGGGACTAGATCTGATAGAGTGCCTGATCGACTATGGACGGAGGTTGGTGACATTGTACAGGAGACAGGGATCAAGACCATACCCGTGGAAAAGAAATGGAAAATGGAAAATGGCTGTCTGTGGAGGCCTTACAAATAGCTGTGAAAATAAGAGAATCAAAAAGCAAAGGAGAAAAGGAAAGATATAAACATCTGATGAAGTGTTCCAAAGAATAGCAAGAAGAGATAAGAAAGCCATCCTCAGCGCTCAATGCAAAGAAATAAAGGAAAACAAAAGAATGGGAAAGACAAGAGATCTCTTCATGAAAATTAGAGATACCAAAGGAAAATCTCATGCAAAGATGGGCTCGATAAAGGACAGAAATGATATGGACCTAACAGAAGCAGAAGATATTAAGAAGAAGTGGCAAGAATACACAGAACTGTACAAAAAAGATCTTCATGACCCAGTAATCACGATGGTGTGATCACTCTTCTACAGCCATACATCCTGGAATGTGAAGTCAAGTGGGTCTTAGAAAGCATCACTAAGACCAAAGTTAGTGGAGGTGATGGAATTCCAGTTGAGCTATTCCAAATCCTGAAAGATCATGCTGTGAAAGTGCTGCACTCAATATGCCAGCAAATTTGGAAAACAGCAGTGGCCACAGGACTGGAAAAGATCAGTTGTCATTCCAATGACAAAGAAAGGCAATGCCAAAGAATGCTCTAACTACTGCACAATTGCACTCATCTCACATGCTAGTAAAGTAATGCTCAAAATTGTCCAAGCCAGGCTTCAGCAATACATGAACTGTGAACAGTCTGATGTACAAGCTGATTTTAGAAAAGGCAGAGTAAACAGAGATCAAATTGGCAATATCCACGGGATCATGAAAAAGCAAGAGAGTTCCAGAAAAACATGTATTTTTACTTTATTGACTATGTCAAAATCTTTGACTTTGTGGGTCACAATAACCTGTGGAAAATTCTGAAAGAGATGGGAATAGCAGACCACCTGACCTGCCTCTTGAGAAATCTGTATGCAGGTCAGGAAGTAATTGTTAGAACTGGACATGGAAAAACAGACTGGTTCCAAATAGGAAAAGGAGTATTCCAAGGCTATATACTGTCGCCCTATTTATTTAACTTATATGCAGACTACATCATGAGAAGCGCTGGGCTGGAAGAAACACAAGCTGGAATTAAGATTGCCAGGAGAAATATCAATAACCTCAGCTATGTAGGTGACACCACCCTTATGGCAGAAAGTGAAGAGGAACTAAAAGCCGTCTTGATGAAAGTGAAAGTGGAGAGTGAAAAATTTGGCTTAAAGCTCAACATTCAGATTTCTTGAGAAATCTGTATGCAGGTCAGGAAGCAACAGTTAGAACTGGACATGGAACAACAGACTGGTTCCAAATAGGAAAAGGAGTACGTCAAGGCTGTATATTGTCACCATGTTTATTTAACTTATATGCAGAGAACATCATGAGAAATGCTGGACTGGAAGAAACACAAGTTGGAATAAAGATTGCTGGGAGAAATATCAATAAACTCAGATATGCAGATGAAACCACCCTTATGGCAGAAAGTGAAGAGGGGCTAAAAAGCCTCTTGATGAGAGTGAAAGTGGAGAGTGAAAAGGTTGGCTTAAAGCTCAACATTCAGAAAACAAAGATCATGGCATCTGGTCCCATCACTACATGGGAAATAGATGGAGAAACAGTGGAAACAGTGTCAGACTTTCTTTTTCTGGGCTCCAAAATCACTGCAGATGGTGACTGCAGCCATGAAATTAAAAGAAGCTTACTCCTTGGAAGGAAAGTTATGACCAACCTAGATAGCATATTCCAAAGCAGAAACATTACTTTGCCAACCAAGGTTCACCCAGTCAAGGCTATGGTCTTTCCTGTGGTCATGTATGGATGTGAGAGCTGGACTGTGAAGAAGGCTTAGCAGCAAAGAATTGATGCTTTTGAACTGTGGTGTTGGAGAAGACTCTTGAGAGTCCCTTGGACTGCAAGGAGATCCAACCAGTCCATTCTGAAGGAGATCAGCCCTGGGATTTCTCTGGAAGGAATGATGCTAAAGCTGAAACTCCAGTATTTTGGCCACGTCATGCGAAGAGTTGACTCATTGGAGAAGACTCTGATGCTGGGAGGGATTGAGGGCAGGAGGAGAAGGGGACGACAAAGGATGAGATGGCTGGATGGCATCACTGACTCGATGGATGTGAGTCTGAGTGACCTCCGGGAGCTGGTGATGGACAGGGAGGCCTGGGTTGCTGCAGTTCATGGGGTCGCAAAGAGTCAGACACAACTGAGCGACTGATCTGATCTGATCTGACCAACATTCAGAAACGAATATCATGGCATCTGGTCCCATCACTTCATGGGAAATAGATGGGGAAACAGTGGAAACAGTGTCAGGCTTTATTTTTTGGGCTCCAAAACCACTACAGATGGTGACTGCAGCAATGAAATTAAAAGACGCTTACTCCTTTGAAGGAAAATTATGGCCAACCTAGATAGCTTATTTAAAAGCAGAGACATTACTTTGCCAACAAAGGTCCACGTAGTCAAGGCTATGGTTTTTCCTGTGGTCATGTATGGATGTGAGTGTTGGACTGTGAAGAAGGCTGAGGGCCGAAAAATTGACGTTTTTGAACTGTGTCGTTGGAGAAGATTCTTGAAAGTCCCTTGAACTGCAAGAAGATCCAACCAGTCCATTTTGAAGGAGATCAGCCCTGGGATTTCTTTGGAAGGAATGATACTAAAGCTGAAACTCCAGCACTTTGGCCAGTTCATGAGAAGAGTTGACTCACTGGAAAAGACTTTGATCCTGGGAGGGATTGGGAGAAGCAGGAGAAGGGGATGACAGAGGATGAGATGGCTGGATGGAATTAGTGACTTGATGTACTTGAGTCTGAGTGAACTCCGGGAATTGGTGATGGATAGGGAGGCCTGGCGTGCTGCAATACATGGGGTCACTGAGTCGGACACGACTGAGCGACTGAACGGAACTGTTAGCATCAAACCTTGCTTGTTTCACCAGTCACATCCACAACTGGTTATTGTTTTTGCTTTGCCTCCATCCTTTCTTTCTTTTTGGAGTTATTTCTCCACTGATCTCCAGTAGCATATTGGGCCCCTACTGACCTGGGGATTTCCTCTTTCAGTATCCTATCATTTTGCCTTTTTGTACTGTTCTTGGAGTTCTCAAGGCAAGAATACTCAAGTGGTTTGCCATTTCCTTCTGCAGTGAACCACATTCTGTCAGACCTTTCCACCATGACCTGCCCATTTTTAGTGGTCCCATGGGCATGGCTTAGTTTCATTGAGTTAGACAATGCTGTGATCCTAGTGTGATTAGTTTGACTAGTTTTCTGTGATTATGCTTTCATTGTTACTGCCCTCTGATGCCCTCTTGCAACACCTACTGTCTTACTTGGGTTTCTCTTACCTTGAACGTGGCATATCTCTTCACGACTGCTCCAGCAAATTGCAGCCACTGTTCCTTACCTTGGACGAGGGGTATCTCTTCACCCCCACCACTCCTGACCTTGAATATGGAATAGTTCCTCTAGGCCCTCCTGCGCCCGCAAAGCCACTGCTCCTTGGAGGTAGGGTTGCTCATCTCGGCCTGCCACCCCTGACCTCGGACATGGGGTAGTTCCTTTTGGCTGCTGCCCCTCGGGTATGGGGTCCTCTCACTTTCTGCCCCTGACCTCAGACGTGGGGTAGTTCCTCTCGGCTGTGCTATGTGCACTGTCATAGCCGCCCGCACTCTGTGCTTTTTATACAGAACTCCTGCTTTTTACCTGGGGCCAAACTATGGTGGAGGTAATGAAGATAATGATGACTTCCTTCAAGAGATCCCATGTATGTATTGCTACATCCAGTGACCCCAACCCTGCAGCAGGCCACCACCATCCCACGCTTTCTCTGGAGACTCCCAGACACTCACAGGCAAGTCTACTGTGGGGTTACTATTCCTTTCTCCTGGGTCCTGGTGCACAAGGTTCTGTTGTGCCCTCCAAGTCTCCTTTTCCCAGTCTGGCAGCTCTATGGTGGGGTTAATGGTGACCTTCTCCAAGAGGACTTATGCCATACCCACGCCCAGAGCCCCTGTCCCTCTGGCAGACCACTGCTGACCCGTACCTCCACAGAAGATGCTCAAACATAGTTTTGTCTCAGTCTCTGTGGGGTCCCTGTGTCCTGGTGTGCACAAGGTTTGTTTGAGCCCTCTGAGCATCTCTGGCTGGAATAGGATTTGATTCTAAACACAAATTCTTCCCTCCTACCATCTTGCTGGGGCTTCTCCTTTGCCCTTGGACATGGGGTATCTCCTCACAAATGTTTCACTGCCTACCATCTTACTGGGGTTTCTCTGACTTTGGACATAGGGTCTCTATTCACAGCTGCTCCAGCAAAGCACAGGGGCTGCTCCTGACTTTGGACATGGGGAATCTCCTCACAGCCATTGCTCCTGACCTTGAACTTGGGGTATCTCCTCTTGGCTGCTCACCACTCCAGTGCTACACAGCCATAATTATCTTTTATTTTTGGTCTGGCTATTGATTGTGAAAACTGATAAACATCTTTTACACTTCTGATTATGCGACTATTACTCACTTAATACCATTGTATCATGATTAGTCAACATAAAAATAAGAAAACTCTATATCACCAAAACTACCATTTAATAGCAAACCTGTAATCACTTTCTAAAATTCAGATGCATATCAGAATTACCTTGAAATTTTTTGAAATATACAAATACTTAGGTTTTGAGAGTATTTCCCACAGCTCCAGATATGTTTCTAATGAGCAGTCATGTTTAAAAACAACTGGAGTATGTGATGATGTTCTACTTTCATCTAGTTTGTTTCACTTTTTCTATTTCATATTCAGTGCTCCATTTCATTTAATGTTCTCCATTGTTTTCATCTCTTTTTTTTGATGTTCTTTCTCAAGCCTTTATCAAGTATAGTAGAAAAGCTTTTGTGTGTGTGTGTGTGTGTGTGTGTGTGTGTGTGTGTATAATATTTATATTTTAGGAAATGTGAATTTTTGCCTAACTGAAATAGCTGTGAAATTTTGATTCTACTTGTTTGATTTAGTATGACTAGAATGCTAGTTTTCTAATGAAAAATAGAGATTCACCAAGTAACAAAGGTTTATTGTGTAGCATAGGGAACTATGGACAGAATCTTGCAATAACCTATGATGAAAAATAATTCTGAAAATAATACATATGTGTTTGTACAACTGAATCACCTTGCTATGGACTTGAAACATTGTAGGTCAGCTATATGTCAATAATATATATTGACAATAAATAAATGAAATAAATTAAAAACATTAAAAAAAGAGAAAACAATAGATGGGCTCTAACCATTGAGACTTTGATCCTATTGAGTCCTATTCCTTAAGGATATATTCAAGGAACAGGAAGTCTGACAATGGTTCTTAGCCCCAGACCAATTAAATCATAGTTTCTGACTATAAGTCCAGGACATTAGTTAACTTTAATTTTTTTTTAATTGAACGATAATTGCTTTATAATATTGTTTTGATTTCCTCCATACATAAAGAAGAATTAGCCATAGGTGTACATATGTCCCCTCACTGTTGAACTTCCCTCTTACTCTTTCCCGCCCCTCTAGGCTATTATAGAGCCCCAGTCCAAGTTCCCTGAGTCATAGTGGAAATTTCAGTTGACTATCTACATATGGTATTATATATGCTTCAATGCTACTCTCTCCATTCATCTCACCCTCTCTTTCCTCCCCTCTGTCCTTGTCCATAAAACTATTCTTTATGTCTGCATCTCCACTGCTGACCTGCAAATAGGTTCATCAGTACCATCTTTCTAGATTCCATACATATGTGCAAATATATATATATATATATATATATATATATATATATATATATATTTCCTTTTCTTTTTCTGACTTACTTCTCTCTATATAATAGGCTCTAGATTCATCCAACTTATTAGCACTGACTCAAATGAATTACTATTTATTGCTGAGTAATTTTCCATTGTATATGTACACCACAATTTCTTTATCCATTAATTGGTTAATAGGCATCTAGGTTGCTTCCATGTTCTAACTATTGCAAATAGTGCTGCAATGAACATTGGGGTATGTGTGTTATTTTCAGTTTTGGTTTCCTCAGGGTATATGACTCAAAGTGGTATTGCTAGGTCATATAGTGGTTTTGAAGAGGAAAAGTTAAAATTTTACATGACCTCTTTCTCCTGCCTCTAACTCAGCTTGCCCCTTTGCCAAGTCTAAATCATGTAGGTCATGGAGTCTCAGAAAGTGGGGACTTGCAATACAAGTAACTGGATTTTATCTCACTCACCCTTGTCCTGATCTTTGCAATTGTCCAAACCCTGCAAACCTGCTTAATCATGCCTGTACAGGGCAGGCATCCATCTCCCCATCTTGACTGCTGTTCCTGTGTGCACAAACCCCCCTAGTTTAAACCAGCCTATTAACAGTTAGTGTTGCCCATTACACATTGTCTATAAAAACTCTGTAATCCCTTTGTTAGGGGCTCAGAGCCTGGAGTGTTAACTCCTCTGGGCCTGCTAGCATAATAAATCTGAGTTCTCCAGCTCTCCGAGTGCGGTGCTTGGTTTCTTGAGTGCTGGTTTCTGCAACAGTTTTATTCTTAGATTTCTACAGAATCTCCATACTGTCTTCCACAGTGGTTGTATTAATTTACAATCCCACCAGCAGTGCAAGAGAGTTCCCTTTTCTCCAGCACATGGTGTTTGTGGACTTTTTAATGATGGCCTGTCTGACTGGTGTGAGCTGATAACTTTTTGCACGTTTGATTGTCATTTCTCTAATAATGAGCAATATTGAGCATCTTTTAATGTGTTTAGTAGCCATCTGTATGTCTTCTTTGGAGAAAAGTCTGGTTACTTCTTTTGCATTTTTTTGACTGAGTTGTTTGGTTTTTTGGTATTGACTTTTATGAGCTGTATATCTGGGAATTAATCCTTTGTCAGTTGTTTCATTTGTTATTATTTTCTCCCATTCTGAGGGTTATCTTTTTGCCTTGTTTATGGTTTGCTATGCAAAAGTTTTTGAGTTTATTCAGGTCCAACTTTTTCATTTTTGGTTTTATTTTCATTATTTTAGGTGGTGAGTCATAGAAGACCTTGCTATGATTTAGGCCATACAACGTTCTGCCTTTGTTTTCCTCTAAGGGTTGTATAGTTTCTGGTGAGTTTGAGTAAACTTCAGAAGATAGTGAAAGACAGGGAAGCCTGGCATGCTGCAGTCCATAGGGTCACAAAGAGTCAGACATTACTGAAAGATGAGACAATAAAATTTGTGAAAATCAAACGAGAGAAGAGGTGAGAAAATGCATGGAGAAAGTGTCTCAAAAATGTAAAGTAAGAAGGAATCATGCAAATTCTCCTGTTGCCCTGAATGAAGATGCATCACTAATGAATGAGCGGAGCGAGGGGCCCTGGTGGCTGTTGAGCCACCAACCTTTGAGTGAGGGCTTACTATGTGCCAGGCACCCATCCTGTCCTCAAATAACCTAGAAGAGGAGATGAAATTCCAATGTTTTGGGGGATACACATTTATGATTCAGACAGATTTTAGAGATGAAAACTTGAGTTGCACCTTATAAAACACTTTTTAGAGAGTTAGGAATGTAGGTTAGAAGGGGAAAAAAAAAAAAAACACCTAGGAAATTGTAGGAGCAAGGAATTGATTCTGATAGAGGCTTCTGGCTGCAATAGAAACCTTCTGTGATGGAGTGGCGTCTGAGCTGACAGAATTCAAAATGTAGTTGGATGTATAGGGAAGGACTCAGCATTTTGGAGAGGAAGCAGCCTGAAGAAACAGGCTGGTTGTCTTTCCAAATAATATACTTAAATATATTTACAACCTAAATTTTAAGAGTTATGTTTTATTAAGCAGGGGTTTTAATAACTTCAGGCCTGGGAGACGGCATATTAAGTAAACCAGAGAGAATTGGTCAGAGGAAGTGAGATTTGAAGTCTAGGTTACATAGAAGTTGCAACAAAGGATAGATAGTTTGAATATCAAAAAAATAATGTTAACTAAAGGGAACCAAATTCAGACTGAAATTGAAGAAAGTAGGGAAAACCACTAGACCATTCAGTTATGACCTAAATCAAATCCCTTATGATTATACAGTGAAAGTGAGAAATAGATTTAAGGGCCTAGATCTGCTAGATAGAGTGCCTGATGAACTATGGAATGAGGTTCATGACATTGTACAGGAGACAGGGACCAAGATCATCCCCATGGAAAAGAAATGCAAAAGAGCAAAATGGCTGTCTGGGGAGGCCTTACAAATAGCTGTGAAAAGAAGAGAAGCGAAAAGCAAAGGAGAAAAGGAAAGATATAAACATCTGAATGTAGAGTTGCAAAGAAGAGCAACAAGAGATAAGAAAACCTTCTTCAGCGATAAATGCAAAGAAATAGAGGAAAACAACAGAATGGGAAAGACTAGGGATCTCTTCAAGAAAATCAGAGATACCAAAGGAACATTTCATGCAAAGATGGGCTCGATAGAGGACAGAAATGGTATGGATATAAGAGAAGCAGAAGATATTAAGAAGAGGTGGCAAGAATACACAGAAGAACTGTACAAAAAAATCTTCATGACCTAGAAAATCATGATGGTGTGATCACTGACCAAGAGCCAGACATTCTGGAATGTGAAGTCAAGTGGGCCTTAGGAAGCATCACTAAAAACAAAGCTAGTGGAGGTGTTGGAATTCCAGTTGATCTATTCCAAATCCTGAAAGATGATGCTGTGAAAGTGCTGCACTCAATATGCCAGCAAATTCAGAAAACTCAGCAGTGGCCACAGGACTGGAAAAGGTCAGTTTTCTTTCCAATCCCAAAGAAAGGCAATGCCAAAGAATGCTCAAACTACCGCACAATTGCACTCATCTCACACTTTAGTAAAGTAATGCTCAAAATTCTGCAAGCCAGGCTTCAGGAATATGTGAACCGAGGACTTCCTGATGGTCAAGCTGGTTTTAGAAAAGGCAGAGGAACCAAAGATCAAATTGCCAACATCCGTTGGATCATGGAAAAAGCAAGAGAATTCCAGCAAAACATGTATATTTACTTTATTGACTATGCCAAAGCTTTTGACTGTGTGGATCACAATCAACTGTGGAAAATTCTGAAAGAGATGGAAATACAAGACCACCTGAACTGCCTCTTGAGAAATTTGTATTCAGGTCAGGCAGCAACAGTTAGAACTGGACATGGAACAACAGACTGGTTCCAAATAGGGAAAGGAGTATGCCAAGGCTGTATATTTTCATCCTGCTCATATACCTTGTATGAAGCATACATCATGAAAAACGCTGGGCTGGATGAAGGACAAGCTGGAGTCAAGACTGCCAGGAGAAATAACAATGACCTCAGCTATGTAGATGACACCACCCTTATGGAAGAAAGTGAAGAAGAACTAAAGAGCCTTTTGATGAAAGTGAAAGAGGGAAGTGAAAAATTTGGATTAAAACTCAACTCAATTGAAAAAGCTGAGATCACGGCATCTTGTCCCATCACTTCATAGCTAATAGATGGTGAAATAGTGGAAACATTGACAGACTTTATTTTGGGGGGCTCCAAAATCACTGCATATTGTGACTGCAGCCATGAAGTTAAAAGAAGCTGACTCCTGTAAGAAACTTTATGGACAACCTAGACAGCATGTATAAAAGCAGAGACATTACTTTGCCAACAAAGGTCCATCTAGTCAAGACTATGGTTTTCCCAGGAGTCGTGTATGGATCTGATAGTTGGACTATAAAGAAAGCTGAGTCCAGAAGAATTGATTCTTTTGAATTGCCTTTTTACTGCAAGGAGATTCACCCAGTGAATCCTAAAGGAAACCAGTTGTACATATTCAATGGTCTAGTGCTTTTCCCTACTTTCTTCAATTTAAGTCTGAATTTGGCAATAAGGAGTTCATGGTCTGAGCCACAGTCAGCACCTGGTCTTGTTTTTGGTGACTCTACAGAGCTTCTCCATCTTTGGCTGCAAAGAAAATAATAGATCTGATTTCTGTATTGACCATCTGGTGATGTCCATGTATACAGTCTTCTCTTGTGTTGTTGGAAGAGGGTGTTTGTTATGACCAGTGCATTTTCTTGGCAAAACACTATTAGTTTTTGCCCTGCTTCATTCCGTATCCAAAGGCCAAATTTGCCTGTTACTCCAAGTGTTTCTTGACTTCCTACTTTTGCATTCCAGTCCCCTATAATGAAAAGGACATCTTTTTTGGGTGTTAGTTCTAAAAGGTCTTGTAGGTCTTCATAGAATCGCTCAACTTCAGCTTCTTCAGCATTACTGGTTGGGACATAGACTTGGATTACTCTGATATTGAATGGTTTGCCTTGGAAATAAACAGAGATCATGCTGTCATTTTTGAGACTGCATCCAAGTACTGCATTTCTGACTCTTTTGTTGACCACCATGGCCACTCCATTTCTTCTGAGGGATTCCTGCCCACAGTAGGAGATATAATGGTCATCTGAGTTAAATTCACCCATTCCAGTCCATTTGAGTTCGCTGATTCCTAGAATGTCCTAAACATTCCTAGACATTCACTCTGGCCATCACCTGTTTGACCACTTCCAATTTGCCTTGATTCATGGACCTGACATTCCAGGTTCCTATGCAATATTGCTCTTTAGAGCATCGGACCTTGCTTCTATCACCAGTCACATCCACAGCTGGGTCTTCTTTTTGCTTTGGCTCCATCCCTTCATTCTTTCTGGAGTTATTTCTCCACTGATTTCCAGCAGCGTATTGGTCACCTACTGACCTGATAGATAGAGTGCCGGATGAACTATGGAATGAGGTTCATGACATTATACAGGAGACAGGGACCAAGACCATCCCCATGGAAAAGAAATGCAAAAAAGCAAAATGGCTGTCTGGGGAGGCCTTACAAATAGCTGTGAAAAGAAGAGAAGCAAAAAGCAAAGGAGAAAAGGAAAGATATAAACACCTGAATGCAGAGTTCCAAAGAATAGCAAGAAGAGATAAGAAAGCTTTCTTCAGCAATCAATGCAAATAAATAGAGCAAAACAACAGAATGGGAAAGACAAGGGATCATTTCAAGAAAATCAGAGATACTAAAGGAACATTTCATGCAAAGATGGGCTCGATAAAGGACAGAAATGGTATGGACCTAACAGAAGCAGAAGATATTAAGAAGAGGTGGCAAGAATACACAGAAGAACTGTACAAAAAAGATACTTATGACCTAGATAATCATGATGATGTGATCACTGACATAGAGCCAGATATCCTGGGATGTGAAGTCAAGTGGGCCTTAGAAGGCATCACTATGAACAAAACTAGTGGAGGTGTTGGAATTCCAGTGGAGCTATTCCAAATCCTGAAAGATGATGCTGTGAAAGTGCTGCACTCAACATGTCAGCAAATATGGAAAACTCAGCCACGGCCAAAAGACTGGAAATGGTAAGTATTCATTCCAATCCCAAAGAAAGGCAATGACAAAGAATGCTCAAACTACTGCACAATTGCACTCATCTCACACGCTAGTAAGGTATTGCTCAAAATTCTCCAAGCCAGGCTTCAGCAATATGTAAACTGTGAACTTCCTGATGGTCAAGCTGGTATTAAAAAAGGCAGAGGAATCAGAGACCAAATTGCCAACATCCACTGGATCATGGAAAAAGCAAGAGAGTTCCAGAAAAACATCTATTTCTGCTTTATTGACTATGCCAAAGCCTTTGACTGTGTGGATCACAATCAACTGTGGAAAATTCTGAAAGAGATGGGAATACCAGATCACCTGATCTGCCTCCTGAGAAATTTGTATGCAGGTCAGGCAGCAACAGTTAGAACTGGACATGGAACAACAGACTGGTTCCAAATAGGAAAAGGAGTTCGTCAAGGCTGTATATTGTCACCCTGTTTATTTAACTTATATGCAGAGTACATCATGAGAAACGCTGGACTGGAAGAAACACAAGCTGGAATCAAGATTGCCGGGAGAAATATGAAAACCTCAGAAATTCAGATAACACCACCCTTATGGCAGAAAGTGAAGAGGAACTCAAAAGCCTCTTGATGAAAGTGAAAGTGGAGAGTGAAAAGGTTGGCTTAAAGCTCAACATTCAGAAAACGAAGATCATGGCATCTGGTCCCATCACTTTATGGGAAATAGATGGGGAAACAGTGTCAGACTGTATTTTTCTGGGCTCCAAAATCACTGCAGATGGTGACTGCAGCCATGAAATTAAAAGACGCTTACTCCTTGGAAGGAAAGTTATGACCAACCTAGATCACATATTCAAAAGCAGAGACATTACTTTCCAACAAAGCTTTGTCTAGCCTAGGCTATGGTTTTTCCTGTGGTCATGTATGGATGTGACAAGTGGACTCTGAAGAAGGCTGAGTGCTGAAGAATTGGTGCTTTTGAACTGTGTTGTTGGAGAAGACTCTTGAGAGTCCCTTGGACTGCAAAGAGATCCAACCAGTCCATTCTGAAGGAGATCAGCCCTGGGATTTCTTTGGAAGGAATGATGCTAAAGCTGAAAGTCCAGTACTTTGGCCACCTCATGCGAAGTGTTAACTCATTGGACAAGACTCTGATGCTGGGAGGGATTAGGAGCAAGAGGAGAAGGGGATGACAGAGAATGCGATGGCTGGATTGCATCACTGACTCGATGGATGTGAGTCTCATTGACCTCTGGGAGTTGGTGATGGACAGGGAGGCCTGGCGTGCTGAGATTCATGAGGTCACAAAGAGTCAGACACAACTGAGCGACTGATCTGATCTGATCTGACGTATTCAATGGAAGGACTGCTGTTGAAACTCAAACAATATGGGCATATGATGAGAAGAACTGGCTTATTTGAAAAGACACTCATGCTGGGAAAGATTGAAGGTAGTAGGAGAAGGGGACGACAGAGCATGAGATGATTGGATGGCATCACAAACTCAATGGACACGAGTTTATGTAAACTCTGGGAGTTGGTGATGGACCAGGAGACCTGGTGTGCTGTAACCTATGGGGTCACAAAGCGTCGTACATGACTCAGAGACTAAACTGAACTGAGAGAATAATGCAAATTTTGCCACAAAGTTATGGTATCCAGGTTCAGACTCAGGAGCTGTCCCTGCCATATCCATGAGTTTTCCAGACAAATATATATTCAGTTTATTATTGCTACAGAGAAACTGTGATGGGACAAATGTTTACAGATTGGTTTGCCTTTCCCTGTGAGTGTAGGGCCCTTCCATTTGGTCACACTGTCAGGGGAAATTTCAACTGAAAAATGAGTAAGCATTTTCAGGGAGTGTGACTCTCAGCATACAGAATGCCGAAACTATATGTTCCTTCAAGGTAGGAAAGGCATCATCAACAGAGAGTGTGTTTTCAGGCCTCTATCTATCAGGAACTGTCTTGATCCTAAGAAGAGAAACTTCCAGGCTTGCCCAGAGGATCTAACTTCCAGAGCCAGGGCAGAGTGTTTTCCTCCACTTTCCGTCCCTTGCAAACTGATTCTTGGGTCATACTGGGACTTTCCATGAGGAAATATGCTGTGGGAGTTTGTCTGAGTGTGCTGGGTGCCATACTTTGCTTACCTAGATGACGTGATATTCCACTGGAAATAGGCCAGCAGCTAGAAGTTGTGAGACACTTGCTTGCTTCTGAAATCCGAAAGTGTGGATTAAAGCTATTGCTGTCAGAAGTAAGAAAAGAGTAATTGGATGGATTTTCAAGCAATTACTAAGCAGCACAGTTTTAGGGCCAACAGAGAGAAAAATGCTAATTATGTGACCAGTTCTGTTATCCAGGTTCACACTCAGGATATGTCCTTGCAGTATACACAAATTTTACAGACAGACCTGAGTTCACTGGATCACTCCTACCAACAAAATGTGATGTAACAGAGTTTGGATGTTGGTTTGCCTTTACCAATGAGTGTGGTGGCCTTCCCTAAGTTAACACCGTCAGAGGAATTTGCTACTGAAAAATGACCTCCAAACAAGCATTTTCAAGCAGTGTGTCACTGACTCTTAGCACACAGAATGCTGGGAAAGCTATGTCCCTTCAAGGAATAAAAACCATCAACAGAGATTTTGGTATCAGGCCTTTATCTATCAGAAATGGTCTATAGTCTAAGATGTGAGACCTCCAGTCTTGCCCAGGGACCTAACTACCAGAGTCAGGTAGTTTCCCTAACTTTTACTGTGTTTCCTGTGTTCACTGTGTTTCCCTGTGTTTTACTGCACTTTCCAAGGCTTGTAAACAAATTCCTAGGTCATACCAGCACTGCCCATGAGGAAACAAGCTGCAGGAGAGTGTCTGAGTGCAGTGCACCAAACTGTGCGTACCCAGATGTGACATTCCCCTGGAAATGGGCCAGAGGCTACAAGTGGCTAGCCATCTCCCAGATTCAGAAATCAAAAAGGGTGGACTGAAGCTATCATTGTCAAAAGTAAGAAAACAGCATTTGGATGTATTTTCAAGCAGTTGCTAGGCTGCAGCATTTTAACCAACCGAGACAAAAATGCTATTTTTGCCCCAAAGTTCTGGTATCCATGTTCAGAATCAGGATGTCTCCCTGCAGTATCTACTAATATTCCAGACAGAACTAGTCTCAGTGGATCACTCCTACTGAGAAAACGTGACCGAACGGACAGTTTGTATGTTTGTTTGTCTTTCTCTGTGAGTCCAGGGGGTGGAGGTGGGGATCATTCCCACAGTCTCAGCATCAGGGGAAAGTGCTACTGAAAAATGAGCTCCATGCACACATATTCAACCTGTGTGTGTCTATATACACAGAATATTGGGAAAGTTATGTTTCTTATAGGAAGGAAATGCATCAACAGAGTGTGTTTTCAGGCCTCTGTCTATCAGGAGCTGTCTAAATTCTAATATGTGAGACGTCCAGTTTTGTGCAGAAGACCTAACACCTAGAGCCAGGGAAGTGTGTTTCCATGCACTTTCTGAGCCTTGGAAACACATTTCACATATACTGGGACTGTCCATGGGAAACAGGCTGCAAGAGTGTGTCTGAGGGTGTTGAATGTCATACTGCACTCACCTCGATGAGGTGATGTTATGATGGAAATCGGCCAGCAGCTGGAGTGGTGAGAAACCTGGTTGCTTCAGAAATTCCAAAGGTTGGACCAAACCTATCACTGTCAGAGGTAAGAAAAGAGCAATTGGATGTATTTTCAAGTAGTTGCTATGTTGCACCATTTTAGGACCAACCGAGATAAAAATGTGAATTTTGCCACCAAGTTCATGTACCCAAGTTCACACTCATGACGTGTCCCAGCAATGTCCACAAATTTTCCAGACAGACCTAGTGTCAGTGGATCTCTCCTACAGAGAGAATGTGATGGAACAGATGTTTGTATGTTGTTTTGCCTTTCTCTGTGAGTATGGGAGCCTTCCCTACCCTCACACCTTCAGAGGAAATTGCTACTGAAGAATGACCTACAAGTCAGAGTTTTCAAGCTGCATGTGACTCTCAGCACACAAAATGCTGGGAAGCCTATGTTCCTTCGAGGAATGAAAGGCATTGACAGAGAGTGTGTTTTTAGGCCTCTATCGATCAGTAAATGTCTAGATTCTAAGCCATGAGACCTCCAGTTTTGCCCCGAGGACCTACTTCAAGAGTGAGAATAGTGGCAGGAATCTTGTGGTTCCTCTCGAGTTGTGATGGGGATTTTAGGGAACCTCTTGAGTTGCCTCAGGGACATCAGGCCTCCTTTCACATTGCAAGGGGCACCTCAGGACTCCTCTCAGGTCGCTGCAAGTGAATAAGGCCTCATCTCTCATGGAATCAGGAAACTCAGGGTTCCTCTTCAATTGCGACAGGGATCTTGGGTTTCCTATTGAGTTTCAGAAGGGGATTCAAGCCTCTTCTCTTGCTGAGGCATGGAACTCCAGTTTCTTCTCAAGTTGTAAAAGGTGTGTCAGTCCTCCTGTAGAGTTGAGGCAGGGGGATGGGGCTTTTTCTAAATGTGTAACAAGGGAGTCAGACCTCCCTTCATGATGTGAGAGGAAACTCGGGGTTACATTTGTGTCACTGCAGGGGAATCAGGTTTAATCTTGAGTTGAGGGGGAAGAAAGGCAATGCCAAAGAGTGCTCAAACTACCACACAATTGCACTCATCTCACACGCTAGTAAGGTAATGCTCAAAATTCTCCATGCCAGGCTTCAGCAATATGTGAACCGTGAACTTCCTGATGTTCAAGCTGGTTTTCTAAAAGGCAGAGGAACCAGAGATCACATTGCCAACATCCGCTGGATCATCGAAAAAGCAAGAGAGTTCCAGAAAAACATCTATTTCTGCTTTATTGACTATGCCAAAGCCTTTGACTGTGTAGATCACAATAAACTGTGGAAAATTCTGAGAGAGATGGGAATACCAGAACACCTAATCTGCGTCTAGAGAAATCTGTATGCAGGTCAGGAAGCAACAGTTAGAACTGGTCATGGAACAACACACTGGTTCCAAATAGGAAAAGGAGTACGTCAAGGCTGTATATTGTCACCATGTTTATTTAACTTATATGCAGAGTACATCATGAGAATTGCTGGACTGGAAGAAACACAAGCTGGAATCAAGATTGCCGGGAGAAATATCAATAACCTCAGATATGCAGATGATACCACCCTTATGGCAGAAAGTGAAGAGGAACTCAAAAGCCTCTTGATGAAAGTGAAAGTGGAGAGTGAAAAGGTTGGCTTAAAGCTCAACATTCAGAAAACGAAGATCATGGCAACTGGTCCCATCACTACATGGGAAATATATGGGGAAACAGTGGAAACAGTGTCAGACTTTCTTTTTCTGGGCTCCAAAATCACTGCAGATGGTGACTGCAGCCATGAAATTAAAAGACGCTTACTCCTTGGAAGGAATGTTATGACCAACCTAGATAGCATATTCAAAAGCAGAGACATCACTTTGCCAACAAAGGTTCGCCTAGTCAAGGCTATGGTCTTTCCTGTGGTCATGTATGGATGTGAGAGCTGGACTGTGAAGAAGGCTGAGCGCCGAAGAATTGATGCTTTTGAACTGTGGTGTTGGAGAAGACTCTTGAGAGTCCCTTGGACTGCAAGGAGATCCAACCAGTCCATTCTGAAGGAGATCAGCCCTGGGATTTCTTTGGAAGGAATGATGCTAAAGCTGAAAGTCCAGTATTTTGGCCACCTCGTGGGAAGAGTTGACTCATTAGAGAAGACTCTGATGCTGGGAGGGATTGAGGGCAGGAGGAGAAGGGGACGACAAAGGATGAGATGGCTGGATGGCATCACTGACTCGATGACTGTGAGTCTGAGTGACCTCCGAGAGCTGGTGATGGATAGGGAGGCCTGGCGTGCTGCAGTTCATGGGGTCACAAAGAGTCGGACACGACTGAGCGACTGATCTGGTCTGATCTGATGGTGTCCTTGTGTCTTTAGGCCAGAACTCTGAGGTTCTTCGTGAATTGCAATAGGTGAGAGAGGCCTCCTCTTGATGTCCAAGGGGAAAGTGAGGATTTAACTCGAGTTGAAGAAGGGGAATCAGCACTCCTATTGGGATGAGGTGGGGAACACAAGGTTCTTCTCAAATTGCCACAGGAAATTCAGGATTCTTCTTGAGCAGCAACGGGTATCTCAGGGTACCTTTGGAATTGCATAAAGGGCGTCAAGACTTCTATCGAGTTACAAGGGTGAACGCAGGATTGATTTCGACTCACTGCAGAGGAAATGTGCCTCATCTCATGTTGAGGGTGGAGTCCCATGGTTTTTCTCGATTTGTGGCAGGAAGCTTGGGGTTCCTCTTGAAAGGTGACGGGGACATCAGGGAACCTCTCATGTTGCCTCAGGGATGTCATGCCTCCTTTCTAGTTGTGAGGGACACCTCGGGATTCCTCTCAACTCACTGCAGGGGAATAAGGCTTCATCTTGAGTTGAAGAGGGAAACTCAGGTTTTCTCTCCAATTGTGACAGGGATTTCGGGGTTCCTATCGAGTTTCAACAGGGGACTCATGTCTCGTCTCCTGTTGAAGCATGGAACTCTGCTTTCTGCTCAAGTTGAAGAAGGGGTGTCAGGCCTCCTGTTAGTTGAATTGGGGAACTTGGCTTTTAATAAAGGTGAAATCGGGGAGTTAAACCTCCCTTCGTGTTGTGAGCAGAAACTCAGGGTTCCAACGAGTCATTTCAGGGGAATCAGGCCTTATCTCGAGTTGAGGGGGAACTCGGTGTCCTTTGCATCTGTGGCAAGAATCTCGGGGTTCCTCTTATTTTGCAATAGGTGAAACAGGCCTCCTTGTAAGGTGCAACGGGAAAGTCGGAATTCGTCTTGAGTCAAAGCAGGGGAATTGGCTCTCATCTCGAGGTAAGGTGGGGAACACGGGGCTCTTCTCGAGATGTGGCAGGAAATTCAGTGTTCCTCTCGGGTTGCGGCAGGTACATAAACGGAGTCAAGCCTGCTTTCAAGTTGTGAGAGGGAACTCTAGACTGCTTTCGAGGCACTGCAGGGGAATAGGGCCTCATCTAGAGTTGAGACAGAAAATTCAGGATTCCTCTCCAGTTGTCACAGGGATCTCGTGGTTCCTATTGAGTTTCAACAGGGCAGTCAGTCCTCGTCTCCTGTTAAGACATGGAACTCTGTTTTCCTCTCTAGTTGTAAAAGATGTGTCAACTTCCTGTCTAGTTGAGGCATGGGACTTAGGTTTTTCTAGAGGTACAATAGGGTAGTTAGGCCTCCCTTTGTGTTGTGAGGGGAAACTCGGGGTTCCAACAAGTCATTTCATAGGAATCAGACCTTATCTCGAGTTGAGGGGGAACTCGCTGTCCTTTGGACTTGGGGAAGGAAATTCAGGATTTCTCTCACTTTGCAATAGGTGAGAAAGGCCTCTTCTTGAGGGCCAAGGGGAATGTCAGGATTCCACTTGAGTCCAAGCAAAGGAATTGGCCCTCATCTCGAGAGGAGTTGGGCAACATGGGGCTCTTCTTGAGTTGGGGTGGGAAACTCGGGGTTCCTCTCAAGTTGCAACATGTATCTCGGCCAAGCTCTGGAGTTGTATGAAGGAAGTCAAGTGTCCTTTTGAGTAGTGAGGCAGAAGCGGGAATGCTCTCGAGATGCTGAAGGGGAATCGGGCCTCATCTCCCAGTGAAGGGGGCAGATCTCGAGGTTTTTCTCGAGTTACAGAAGTAAGTTTGAGGTTACTTTTAAGTTGCGATAGTGCCCTCAAGAAATCTGTCAAGTTGCATCAGGGACATCAGGCCTCCTTTCATGTTGCAAGAGGCTCCTCGATATTCCTCTGAAGTCCCTGCAGGGAATCAGGCCTCATCTCCCCTTGAGTAGGAATCAAATGTTTTTTTCTCAAGTTGTGTTTGGAATCTGGTGTTCTTCTCTAGTTGCGATGGGGACCTCAGGGAACCTCTCCAGTTGCCTCAGGAACGACAGGTCTCCTTTCAATTTGCAAGATGGAACTCGGGATTGCTCTGCTACACTGTAGGGGAATAGGGCCTAATCTAGAGTTGAGGTGGAAAACTCAGGGTTCCTCTCCAGTTGCGACAGGGATCTCGGAGTTCTTATTGAGTTTCAACAGGAGAGTAAGGCCTTGTCTCTTGTTAAGGCATTGAATGATGATTTCTTCTCGAGTTGTAAAAGGGATGTCAGTCCTCCTGTAGAATTGAGGCAGGGAACTGGGCTTTTTCTAGACATGCAACAAGGGATTCAGACCTCCCCCATGATGTGAGGGGAAACTGCATTTCATTCATGTCGCTGCAGGTGAATCAGGTCTTATCTGGATTTGAGGGGGAACTCAGTGTCCTTACAACTTGTGGCTGGAACCTCGGCAGTCCTCTCCAGTTGAAATAGGTGAGAGAGGCCTCCTCTTGAGGTCCAAGAGGAATGTCTGGATTCCACTTGAATAGAAGAAGAGGAATCGGTCCTCATCTAGAGAAGAGGTGGGGAACGGGCTCTTCTTGCGTTGTGTCGGGAAACTCGTCATTCCTCTCGAGTTGTGATGAGTGTATTGGGTAACCTCTGGAGTTGCATAAAGGGAGTCAAGAGTCCATTCATTTTGTTAGAGGGAACATGGGATTGCTCTTGAGTCACTGAGTTGATTCGGGCGTCATCTCGCATTGAAGGGGAAATCTCTATTTCTATCTAGTGGTTTTTCTTGAGTTGCGATGTGAAACTCAGGGTACTCTTGAGTTGAGGTGTGTATCTGGGGGGACCTCTGGAGTTGCATAAAGGGAGTCAAGCCTTCTTTCAAATTGAGAGGGGGAACATGCGATTGCTCTCGAATCATTGCAGAGTAATTGGGCCTCATCTCTCATTGAGTTGGAATCTCCTGGTTTTTCTTGAGTTGTGACCAGAAGCTTGGGGTTCTACTCCAGTTGTGAAGGGGACCTCAGGGAACCTCTGGAGTTTCCTAATGGCAGTGAAGCTGCATTTCCAGACCCAAGGGGGAACATGGGATTCCTTTTGATGTGCTTCAGGGGAATCGAGCCTCATCTCATGTTGAGGGGGAATCTCGTGGTTTTTCTCCAGTTCCTGCAGAAAGCTCAGGGTTCCTCTAGAGTTGGGCCTGGGACCTCAGGGAAACTCTGGAGTTGCCTCAGGGACATTATCCCTCCTTTCAGGTTGTGAGGGGCACCTTGGGATACCTCTTGATTCACTGCAGGAGATTGCACCTCATATCGAGTTGAGGCAGGAAACTCAGAGTTCCTCTCCAGTTGTGACAGGGACTTCGGGGTTCCTATCGAGGTTCAATCAGGGAGTCAGGCCTCATCTCCTGTTAAGGCATGAAATTATTTTTACCTCTCGAGTTTTAAAAGGATTGCCAGGCCTCCAGTCATGTTGAAGCAGGGAACTCGGGCTTTTTTCGAGGTGCAACAGGGGAGTTGTGAGGTGAAACTCTGTGTTCCATTCAAAAAGCTATGGGGGAATCAGGCCTTATATCTAGTTGAGTAGGAACTCGCTGTCCTTTCGGCTTGTGGCAGGAACCTTGGGGTTCCTCTCACATTGCAGTAGGTTAGAGAGATCTCTTTTTGAGGTCCAAGGGGAAAGTCAGGATTCCTCTTGAGTCGAAGCAGAGGAATGGTCCCTCAGCTCGAGATGAGGTGGGGAACATGGGGCTTTTCTCTGAGTTTCAGCAGGAAACTCAGGGTTCCTCTTGAATTTCGACTGGTATCTAGGGGAACCCCTGGAGTTGCATAAAGGAAATCAAGCCTCCTTTCTATTTGTGAGGGGGAACATGGGATCACGCTAAAGTCACTGCAGGGAATTGGGCCTAATCTCACATTGAGGGTGTGATCTCGTGATTTTTCTCCAGTTGTGGTGGGAATCTTGGGGTTCCTCTTGAGTTGCAACGGGGACCTGAGGGAACCTTTCATGTTGCCTCAGGAAAGCCATATCTCCTTTTGACTTGCAAGAGGGACCTCAGTATTCCTCTCCAGTTGCTGCAGGGGAATAGGGCCTTATCTCGAGTTGAGGTGAGAAACTCAGGGTTCCTGTCCAGTTGGGCCAGGGATCTCAGGATTCCTATCTAGTTTCACAGGGGAGTCAAGCCTCCTCTAGTGTTGAGTCATGAAACTCAGCTTTCTTCTCGAGTTGTAGAAGGGGTTCAGGGCTCCTCTAGAATTAGGCAGGGAACTGGGCATTTTATAGAGGTGCAACAGGTGAGTCAAACCTCGCTTCCTGTTTTGAGGGGGAACTTGGGATTCCATTTGAGTCACTCCAGGGGAATCAGACCTTAACTCGAGTTGAGGGGGACCTTGGGGTTCTTTTGACTTATAGCAGGAACCTCGGGGTTTCTCTCCCATTGCAATAGGTTAGAGAGAACTCCTATTGAGTTCCAAAGGGAAAGTTGGGATTCCTCTTGCGTCAAAGCAGGGGAATCGATGCTCATCTCGAGAGGAGTTGGGGAACTCAGGGATCTTCTTGAGTTGCGACAAGGAACTCAGGGTTCCTCTCGAGTCAACGGCTCTCTTGGAGAACCTCTGGAGTTGCATAAAGGGGGTTAGGGAACCTCTGGAGTTGCAATTCAGCAGATAAGGGACTCATCTCACCTTGAGGGGGAAGTCTTGTGTTTTTTCTTGAGTTGCAGCAGGAATCTTGGAGTTCCTTTCAAGTTGTGAAGTGGACCTCAGCGAACCTCTCGTGTTGCCATAGTGGAGTCAGGCATCCTATCTAGTTGCAAGGGACATCTCTGAATTCCTCTCACATTGCTGCAGGGGAATCGCACCTCACCTTGAGTTGTGTGAGAAACTCAGGGTTCCTCTCCAGTTGCCACCAGGATCTGAGGGTTCCTATCGAGTTTCAACAGGGCAATCAGGCCTTGTCTTGTGTTGAGGCATTGAAGTCCACTTTCCTTTCTTGTTGTAAAATGGTTTTCAGGCCTCCTGTCGAGTTGAGGAGGGCTCTTGGGATTTTTCTAGGAGTGCAACATGGAAATCAGACTTCCCTTCGTGTTGTGAGGGAAAACTGGGGGTTCCATTCAAGTCACTGAAGGGGAATCAGGCCTTTTCTATAGTTGAGGGTGTATTTGTTGTCTTTTTGACTTGCATCAGGAACCTCAGTGTTCCTCTGGAGTTACAAAAGGTGAGACAGTCTTCCTCTTGAGGGCTGAGGGGAATGTTGGGATTCCTCTCGAGTCAAAACAGGGGAATCTGTCCTCATCTCAAGACGAGATGGTGAACATGGGGAACTTCTTGAGGTATGGTGGAAAACTAGAATTTCCTTTCCAGTTGCGACGGGTACTTGGAGCACCTCTATAGTTGCATAAAGGAAGTCAAGCCTTCTTTCAAGTTGCAAGGGGGAACACGGGATTTTCTCAAGTCACTGCAGGGGAAACGGCCCTCATCTAACATTAAATGGAAATCTCATGTTTTTTCTCGAGTTGCCATGGGAAGCTTGGGTTTTTCTCGAGTTATAATGGGGAACTCAGTGAACCTCTCCTGTTGCCTCAGGTAAGTCAGGCCTCCTTTCGAATTCTGAGGGGCACCTCGGAAGTTGTCTCAAGTCGCTGCAGGGCAATAGAGCCTCATTTCGAGTTGAGGTGTGAAACTCAGGGTTCCTGTCCAGTTGCGACAGAGACACAGGACTCTTCTGGAATTGTGCTGGGAACGACGGGGTTCCTCTAGAGTTTGAACAGGTATCTCCTTGAACCTATACAGTTGCATAAAGGGAGTAAAGCCTCCCTTAATGAGGAGGGGGAATGAGTTACGAGAGGGAACATGGAACTGCTCTTGAGTCATTGCAGGGGACTCGGGTCTCATCTCGTGTTGAGCAGGGACTCTCATGGTTTTTCTCAGATTGTGGCAGGAATTTGGGGTTCCTCTCAAGTTGTGATGGGTACTTCAGTGAACTTCTCATGTTTCTTCAGTGACATCAGGCCATCTTTCAAGTTGCGTGGGGCATGTCAGCAATCCACTCAGGTCAGTACGGGGGAATAGGGTCTCATCTCGAGTTGGGAAGGTAAACTCAGGGTTCTGTTCCAGTGGCCAAAGGGATCTCAGGGTTCCTATAAAGTTTCAACAGTGGCTCAGGCCTCATCTCCCATTGAGACATGGAATTCTGCTTTCCTCTTGAGTTGTAAAATGGATATCAGGCCTCCTGTTGAGTTGAGGCGAGTAACTTGGCCTTTTTTTTAGAGGTGCAACAAGGGTGTCCAACCTCCCTTCGTGTTGTTATTGGAATCTCAGGGTTCCAATGAGTGGCTGTAGGGAATCAGACCTTATCTGGAGTTGAAGAGAAACTCAGTGTCCTTTGGATAATGGAGGGAAACTCAGGGTTCCTCTCAAGTTGCAATAGGTGAGACAGGCCTCCTTATGTGTGAGGGGCAAATCAGGATTTGTCTCAAGCCAAAGCAGGATAATTGGCCCTCATCTTGAGAGGAGGTGGGGAACACAGGGCTCTTCTCGAGATACAGCAGGAAACTTGGGGTCCTCTTGCATTGCCACGGGTATTCGGGGAATCTCTGGAATTGTATTAAGGAAGTCAAGCCTGCTTTCAAGTTGTGAGAAGGAATTCAAGATTGCTTTAAAGGCGCTTCAGGGGGAAATAGGCCTCATCTCACGTTGAGGGGCGGAGTCTCGTGGTTTTTCTTGAGTTGTGGTGGGAAGCTGGTTTCCTCTTGAGTTTCGACAGGGACCTCAGGGAACCTCTTGTGTTGCCACAGTGGAGTCAGGCCTCCTTTTGAGTTGCAAAAGTCGAATTGTGATTCCTCTCAAGTTGTTGCAGGCCTCATCTAGAGTTGAGGCGGGAAATTCAGGGTTCCTCTCCAGTTGTGACAGGGATCTCAGGCTTCTTCTCGAGTCGCAATAGGTGAGATAGTCCTTCTCATAATGTGCAGAGGACACATCAGTATTCATCTCGAGTCAAAGCAGGGGAATTGGCCCTCATCTCAAGAGGAGGTGGGGATCTTGTAGGTCTTCTCAAGATGTGGAGGGAAATTTGGGGTTCTTCTTGAGTTCCAATGGGTATTTGGGGAACCTCTGGAATTGCATAAAGGGAGTCAAGCCTGTTTTCAGGTTTCACGAGGGAACTCTAGATTGCTCTCGAGGCTCTTCATAGAAAATCAGGCCTTATCTGGAGTTGAGAGGGAACTCACTGTTCTTTGGACTTGGGACCAGAAACTCAGGGCTCCTCTTGCATTGCAATAGGTGAGAAAGGCCTTGTCTTGATATCCGAGAGGAACGTCCGGATTCCACTCGAGTCTAAGAAGAGGAATCAGCCCTCATCTTGAGAGGAGGTGGGGAACACGGAGCTCTTCTCGAGTTGCAGCTGAAAACTCTTGGTTCCTCTTGCATTGCAATGGGTATGTCGGGTAACCTCTGGAGTTTCACAAAGGGAGGCAAGCCTCCTTTCAAGTTATAAGGGGGGAATGGGATTGCTCTCGAGGCACTGCAGGGGAATTGGGCTTCATCTCTGGGTGAGAGGGGGGAATCTGGAGGTTTTTTCGAATTACTGCAGTAAGCGTGGGGTTCTTCTCGAGTTGCGACAGGGTTTTAGGCAACTTGTCATGTTGCCTCAGGAATGCCAGGCCTGCTTTGAAGTTGCAAGGGGCTCCATGGTATTCCTCTCAAGTCCCTGCATGAGAATTGGGCCTCATCTTCCATTGAGTGGGAATCCCGTGGTTTTTCTCGAGTTGCAGCAGGAAGCTCGGGGTTGCTCTCAAATTGCAACAGGGAACTCAGGAAACTTCTCAAGTTGCCTCAGGGACATCAGGCCTTTTGAGTTGTGTGGTTCACCTTGGGAATCCTGTTGAGTTGCTGCAGGAGAATAGGGCCTCATCATGAGTTGAGGTGGGAAATTCAGTGTTCCTCTCTAGTTGCAACAGGAATCTTGGGGTTCATATCGAGGTTTAACAGAGGAGTCAGTCTTCATTTCCCATTGAGGCATGGAACTCCACTTTCCTCTCGAGTTGTAAAAGAGGTATGAAGCCTCCTGTTGAGTTAAGGAGAGAAATTGGGCTTTTTCTAAAGGTGCAACAGGGAAGTCAGAACTCCCTTTGTGTTGTGAGGGGAAACTTGGGGTTCCATTCGAGTTGCTGCAGGGGAATAGGGTCTTATCTCTAGTTAAGGTGGCACTCATTGTCCTTTCGACTTGCAGCAGGAAACTTGGCATTCTTCTTGAGTTGCAATAGGTAAGAGAGGCATGCTCTTGAGTTCTGAGGTGAAAGTCGGGATCCCTCTCGAGTCAAAGCAGGGGAATAGGCCCTCATCTGGAGATGAGGTGGGGAACACCGAGCTCTGTTCGACTTGTGGTGGGAAACTTGGGGTTTCTATCAAGTTGTGCTGGGAGGGATTGAGGGCAGGAGGAGAAGGGGATGACAGAGGATGAGATGGCTGGATGGCATCACTGACTCGATGAATGTGAGTCTGAGTGACCTCCGAGAGCTGGTGATGGATAGGGAGGCCTGGCGTGCTGCAGTTCATGGGGTCGCAAAGAGTCAGACACGACTGAGAGACTGATCTGATCGATCAAGTTGTGATGGGTAACTCGGGGAACCTCTGGAGTTGCATAAAAGGAGTCAAACATTCTTTCAAGTTCAAGAGGGAACTCGGGATTGCTCTCAAGGCAATTCAGGGGAAGAGGGCCTCATCTCACCTTGAGGTGGGAATCTCGGTTTTTCTTGAGTTGAGGCAGAAATCTTGGTGTTCCTCTTGAGTTGCAACAGGGACCACAGTGAAAATCTCATGTTGCACCAGGTTAGTCGGCCTCCTTTCGAGTTGAGAGGGACACCTCGGGATTCCTCTCAAGTCACTGCTGGGGAATAGGGCCTCCTGACGAGTTGAGACAGGGAATATGGACTTTTTCTACAGGTGCAAAAAGTTAGTCTGACCTCCTTTCCTGTTGTGAGGGGAAACTCGATTTCATTAGAGTAGTTGCAGGGGAATCAGGCCTTATTTATAGTTGAGGGGGGACTCTGTGTCCTTTCTACTCGTGGCAGGAAACTCGGGGTTCCTCTCACGTTGCAATAGTTAAGACAAGCCTCTGTTTGAGGTGCGAGGGGAAAGTTGGGATTCCTCTCAAGTCGAAGCAGGGAAATATACTCTCAGCTGGAGATGAGATATACGCGGCTCTTCTTGAGATGAGGCGGTAAACTAGGGGTTCCTCTTGAGTTGCAACGGGTATCTCGGGGAACCTCACGAGTTGCACAATGGGAATCATGCCTCCTTTTGAGTTGTGAGAGGGAACTAAGGATTGTTCTCCAATCACTGAAGGGGAAAAGGACCTCACCTCACATTAAGTAGGATTGCTTTCCAATCACTGAAGGGGAAAAGGACCTCATCTCACATCAAGTAGGGGAAACTCGTAGTTTTTGTCAATTTGTGGTGGAAATCTAGGGATTCCTCTCGAGTTGCGACAGAGAGGTTGGACTTCCTATTGATTTGCGAACGAGACCTCAGGGAACCTTTCATGTGGCCTCATGGATGCCTTGCCTCCTTTTGAGTTGCGAGGGACCCCTCAGGATTCCTCTTGAGTCGCTGCATGAAAAAAAAAAGGCCTCATCTTGGGTTGAAGCGGGAAACTCAGGCTTCCTCTCCAGTTGTGACTGTGATCTCGGGTTTCCTGTCGAGTTTGAACAGTGGAGTCAGGCCTTGTCTCCTGTTGAGACATGGAACTCTGTTTTCCCCTCAAGTTGCAAAAGGGTTTTCAGGCCTCCTGTTGAGGCAGGGAACTCAGGCTTTTTCTAGAGGTGCAATACGGAAGTCAGACCTCTCTTCATGTTGTGAGGAGAAACTGGATTCGAACTTGTCACTGCAGGGGAATCAGGCCTTATCTTGAGTTGAGGGGGAACTTGGTGTCCTTTGAACTTCCAGCAGGAACCTCAGTGTTACTCCCTTATTGGAATAGCTGAAAGAGGCCTCGTCTTGAGGACCAAGGGGAACGTCGGGATTCCACTTGAGTCAAAGCAGGGGAATCAGCCGTCATTTTGAGAGGCGGTGGGAAACACGGGGATCTTCTCGAGATGCAGTGGGAAACTCGGGGTTCCTCTCAAGTTGTGACGGGTATCTCGGGGAACCTCTGGAGTTGTTGAAAGGGAGTCAAACCTCCTTTCGATTTGCGAGGTGGAAGCGGGAATGCTCTCGAGGTGCTTCAGGGAAATCGGGCCTCATCTCCCAATGAGAGGGGATCTTGAGGTTTTTCTCGAGTTACAGCTGTGTAAGCTTCGGGTTCCTCTTGAGTGTGACGGGACCCTCGGGGGAGCCTCTCATGTTGCCTCAGTGTCATCAAGCCTCCTTTCGAGTTTCAAGGGGCTCCTCAGTATTCCTCTCAAGTTCCTGCAGTGTAATTGGGCCTCATCTAGCTTTGCATGGGAATCCCATGATTTTTCTCGAGTTACAGCTAGAAGCTCGGTGTTCCACTCGAGTAGTGACAGGGAATCAGAGACCCTTTCGAGTTGCCTCAGGAATGTCAGCCCTCTTTTGAGTTGCATGTTCACCTCGGGATTCCTATTGAGATGCTGCAGGAGAAAAGGGCCTAATCACAAGTTAAGGCAGGAAACTCAGTATTCCTCTCCAGTTGTCACAGGGATCTTGGGGTTCGTATCGAGGCTTAACAGGGGAGTCAGGCTTCATCTCCCCTTGAGGCGTGGAACTCCCCTTTGCTTTCAAATTGTAAAAGGGGTGTGAAGCCTCCTGTGGAGTTGATGCAGAGAATCGAGTTTTATCTAGAGGT